>JABMCL010000811.1:122500-129430 GCA_018857735.1 Alviniconcha marisindica
ATCACAATCCCCCCCTTCCCCCCTCTCCCCGTCCTAATAAGTCCTTATGGTCTTTGTGGCGTAAAACAACAGCGCAGCCCTATTATCACAATCCCCCCCTTCCCCCCTCTCCCCGTCCCTAATAAGTCCTTATGGTCTTTGTGGACGTAAAACAACAGCGCAGCCCTATTATCACAATCCCCCCCTTCCCCCCTCTCCCCGTCCCTAATAAGCCTTATGGTTTCTGTGGACGTCAAGCACCGTGTCTCCTAGCACAGCCCTCCATCTGACGACCAGCTACAACCACCAGCAGATCACCATCTTCCGACCACGGACTGCATGGTCACTGCCGGCTGCGTGTCCACTTGTATCGCCTCGGTCTGTCACACATTCGATTGTCCACACAGTGAGACAGGCCCACAAAGCCTAGAGTATGTGCTGCATTTCTGCCCCCTGTACAAGCAAGTGTGGACACAGCATCGGCCCCAAGCAGCTACATCTGGTGAGTCCAGTCAGTAACGGGTATCCAGACCATTTTAGAGCATCCCTGCTAGTACGAAACATCTGTCTGTGACTGAATAGACGTGGTGTTGGGCGAGTGAACTCGTTTTCGGATGTGTGTTGGCGTGTGTGTGTGTGTGTGTGTGTGTAGTGTGGGTGGGTGGATTGGTGTGTGTGTGTGTGTGTGTGTGTGTGTGTGTGTGTGTGTGTGCGAGAGAGAGGGAGGGAGGGAGGGAGGAGAGATTTTAAAAACTGAGACGACTGCAGAATCAAGTTAGATCTGGCAAGTGGGGTACGAGAAGAAAAAGACCAAAAAACGAGAAAACGGAAACCAGTCCAAACCTACTTGGTAACCAAACGAGAAAAGCCCACCCACGCATCCACTGTGCAAACAGAGTGACTTGGACAACAGAGGCTTTATAATTGGCTCCCAACCACTGACATGTCAGCGCACGAGCGATCTAATTATAGCAACGAGTGCTGTCCCCTGCTGGTACGCTCGCGTCGGGTGCTCTCTTGTGCAAACAGTTGTCGTTCTTTAATAGGTACAATAGGGGTAAACCAACTGAGTTTTCTTTCTTCTGTCTCTGTCTCTGTCTCTGTCTCTCTCTCTCTCTCTCTCTCTCTCTCTCTCTCTCTCTCTCTCTCTCTCTCTCTCTCTCTGCTCTGTCTGTCTGTCTGTCTGTCTGTCTGTCTGTCTGTCTGTCTCTCTCTCTCTCTCTCTCTCTCTCTCTCTCTCTCTCTCTCTCTCTCTCTCTCTCTCTCTCTCTCTCTCTCTCTCTCTCTCTCTCTCTCTCTCTCTCTCTCTCTCTTCATTTTTTTCCCTTGCTTAATCCTGTTTTCTTTTTTCCTCTCTTTCTTTCTTTCTTTCTTTCCTTCTTTCTGTGTGTGTCTTTCTTTCTTTCTTTCTAATGTGTATGTAAAATGACATATTGGGTCTAAGTTATGCTTCCACGCTAAATTTCATCATTTCTTTCTAGTGGAAGGCTGCTGCGTCCATGAGACTTAAATACCGATGTTGCTTAAGCGGTCGGAAAACGAACGACAAAGTAAAAACACCACCAGCTTGTAGCCCAGGGAAGAGAGTGCCCCCTGTGAACACGCAAGGTTTTGTGTGGAAGTTTTTTATGCGCTATATATAAATTTTCATTCATTCATTGTATATCCCCCCCCCCCCCCCAACCCCCCCCCCCCCCCCCCCCCACCCCCTACCCCCCAAAAAAATAAATGTTTTGTACGGTGAGAATACTGGGCTCCTTTTGAAGAACGTTTGAATCTTCGGCTGGTTCGACAGGCAGACAGACATTTAAACAAACCTTGTAAACCAACGACCACAGACGCTACCAAATATGACAGCAACATCACCAGCCGAAGATTCAAACCTCCCTCGAAAGGATTCCAATACTCTCAACGTATAAATCTTCTTCTTCCTCATTTTTTCCCCCCTCCCCCACCCCTCCCCAACCTCCCCCTCCCCCACCGCCTTCCGTTTACGCGCGTGCGAGCGAACAAACAAACAAACAAACAAGGAATTGGCCACATTGACATTTGCATCATACCTGATAGTTGCAGGTCACATATGTGAAATCGTTTCACATGACGTCAATGAACGTATTTCCCTAGTTTTTCTCCCGTAGTCTTTGTGTCAACGAGGTCAGCGAATGTGATCCATTTTTCTAACCACCTTTGGCAGCCAGCTAGGCTACGTTGTCATCAACATCCCAATGTTTCTCTTCACGTTCCGCGTGGCCACTTACTCTCCTCACTTCTCACACTGATTGTGTGTGTGTGTGTGTGTGTGTGTGTGTGTGTGTGTGTGTGTGTGTGTGTGTGTGTGTGTGTCTCTCTCTCTCTCTCTCTCTGTCTCTCTCTGTCTCTCTGTCTCTGTCTCTGTCTCTGTCTCTGTCTCTCTCTCTCTCTCTCTCTCTCTCTCCTCTCTCTCTCTCTCTCTCTCTCTCTTCTCTCTCTCTCTCTCTCTCTCTCTCTCTCTCTCTCTCTCTCTCTCTCTCTCTCTCTCTCGTCTGTTTACTCGTAAAACACCACAGTTTACACACACCAGGCACACACACACAACACACCACACACAACACACACAGCACGGTCACACACACACAATTTCCTTCACGCCACATGCACACTACCTCCCACCACACGATTTTTTTGTTCTGTCTCTCTTCTCTTCTCTCGTCTCTCTCTTCTCTCTCTCTTCTCTTCTCTCTCTCTCTCTCTCTCTCTCTCTCTCTCTCTCTCTCTCTCTCTCTCTCTCTCTCTCTCTCTCTCTCTCTCTCTCTCTCTCTCTCACACACACACACACACACACACACACACACAACACACACATTCGCGGCCCAACACACACACACACACACACTGATGCACCCAATTAGGTTCAGTCATTAATGAAAAGAGTAAGACTTTATTCACTTTTTTATCCGGATTTAATCTGTCATCCATAGCTATAAATATAATGCCTCAACAATTTATTACTTGCTCGGCTTTTAGTTTTACTTTTTGTTTGTTTGTTCTTGTAACGTATGTTTGTTTGCTTGTTTACTTTTTCGACAGAATTTATATATAATAGAGAGAGAGAGGGAGAGAGAGAGAGAGAGAGAGAGAGAGAGAGAGATGCGATGCGTGAACAGTACTTTTAACCCATGTCAGTTGTAAGAAGTAAACCACCAGGGAAGGCAAGTAAGCGGAAAATTTGGGACATTTTATAGCCGCGATCTGTCACGGTTATCATCAGGATTTTACTACCAGGTAAACGTGAAAGGTGTCGTTGTAGATCATAGCAAATGTCAAAAGAAGAAAAAAGGACTGGTGACTGCACAGTGTTTTCAGTTGTTGTTGTTGTTGTTGTTAATTTTCAGGAATCGGTTTGTCAGTGTACATTGACGTTGACGAACTCGCCTCGTGAGTAGGTTACAAGGAAACCCCATTTATTTCAGAGCTCGCGCGCCGCAGTTTTTTTTTTTTTTTTTTTTTTAGCAGCTGGAACATTAGGATCATCTCCGCATCTCTCTCTCTCTCTCTCTCTCTCTCTCTCTCTCTCTCTCTCTCTCTCTCTCTCTCTCTCTCTCTCTCTCTCTCTCTCTCTCTCTCTCTCTCTCTCTCTCTCTCTCTCTCTCTCTCTCTCCTCTCCCCCCCCTCTTTTTCCCCCTCTTCTTTCTCTCTCTCTCCCCCTCCCCCCCCCCCTCCTCTCTCTCTCTCTCTCTCTCTCTCTCTCTCTCTCTCTCTCTCTCCTCTCTCTCTCTCTCTCTCTCTCTCTCCTCTCTCTCTCTCTCTCTCTCAATGTTAAATGTTTTTAAATTTTAAATTTTTTTTTGGACTTTTTCCCCGGGGACTTTTTAAAAAAAAACCCAACAAAAAACCGAAAAAAAAAACAAAAAAAAAAACTCTCTCTCTCTCTCTCTCTCTCTCTCTCTCTCTCTCTCTCTCTCTCTCCTCTCTCTCTCTCTCTCTCTCTCCCCCCTCCCCTCCCCCCCTCTTTCTCTCCCTCTCTCTCTCCCTCTCCCCCCCCCTTCCCCCCTCCCCCTCTCTCTCTCTGTTTTAACATTTGAAAGATTGAAATTTTTTTTTGGACGGGCCCGACCTTGAAAGTAAAATTTTTTCTATCTAAAAACCAAAATCTCTCTCTCTCTCTCTCTCTCTCTCTCTCTCTCTCTCTCTCTCTCTCCCCTCTTTTCTCTCTCTCTCTCTCTCTCTCTCTCTCTCTCTCTCCCCTGAGACAGGTATCAGTGCCCCAAAACACAATGATGCTCAAAAACAGCTCATGGAGATTTAAGGGACGTTTTGGCCCGGGCACACAGATGGAAGACTATTTTTCAGTGGTTGTGGTTCAGTATTATCTGTAACATCTGACAGATTGTTAACTCAAGACTTCCTGGTCTCCGGTTACCATTTGGCTCTGACGTAAGCCAGGGGGGGTTTTTTCTTCTTTTTTCTTCCGGGGATGAGGGGTAGTCTTTTTCTTCTGTCTGTCTTTTCTGTTTTTGTCTGTCTGTCTGTCTGTCTGTCTGTCTGTCTGTCTGTCGTCTTCTTCTTCTCTCTCTCTCTCTCTCTTTCTCTCTCTCTCTCTCTCTTTTCTCTCTCTCTCTCTCTCTTTCTCTCTCTCTCCCCCTCTCGCCGCTGCTCTAAAAAAAACTACCCTCATCTCTAACACCCAATGATTGTGTGTAGTCTTTCTTCTTCGATTATCCCCCCGGTTCCCTTTTAAAGGCCCCAAGCCCAAAGGGAAATCCATCCACAGGGGTATTATTCCGTATTCGATATCCAAAAAAGGGTTTTTTTGGGACTTTTTTGCTTTAGTGCATACCGCTGTTTCGGTTCACTGTGTTCCCTTTACGGTCGGTTTTCCCTTCAGTTTTTCCCGAAATTTCTCCCAATTTGAGAAAGATTCCTGTTCATCAGGTCCCCGGTGGTGTCGGAACAATGTGGACAATTATCCCGTCTTCGGGACAGCGGGGGGGGTTGTTTGTTGTTCTTTTCTCTCTTGTGCTATTGTTCTGCTTTTCTATTGTTTCTTTCGTCCCGTTCTTCGTTTTTGGTCGGTAAACAACCAACGGCGTGGTAAATCCCCAACTTCCGTTTTTTAAGTTGTAAAATTTTTGAAAATTTTTTTTTAAATCCTGTTCTCAACCCGAGTTAAACTCATTGCGCTGTACAAACATGTTATGACGAAAACCACATTAACATATAGTCAAACAAACAGAATCTTAAATATTGTAGTCTACGGTTATCGCCTGTCCGGCAAACAATAGCTATGTTACGCACATACTACACACACACACACACACCCCAACACACACACACACACACACACACACACCACACACCACACACTACACACACACACACACACACACACACAGTTTACAGACTGATAGGAGTGAAGGACAATGCGGCTTAACTGAAATATTCTAAGAAGAGAAAAGTCTATAGTCAATATTCACAACGTTTTTACGTGCCGTGTGTTGCTACATGGGCGCAGCCATGTTTTGCCGTAGCTGACTGAGTTTAGCGGTGCTGCACTGAGTTCAGTCAGTTTCACGCTTCCTCGCTAGAATATTTTCAAGGATGTGTCGCTCATGAAACCAGAAGAGTCGCTCAAGACAATTCTTTATTCAGTGTCATGGGTCAGGAAACTTGTGAAGGGTTGTGTGTGTTGTGTTTGTGTGTGTTTTGTATGTGTGTGGGGTTTAAGGTGTGTTTTTGGGGTTGTGTGTGTTGTGTGTGTGTGTTTTGGTGTGTGTGTGTGTGTGTGTGTGTGAGTGTGTGTGAGTGTGTGTGTGTGTGTGTGTGTGAGTGTGTGTGTGTGTGTGTGTGTGTGTGTGTGTGTGTGTGTGTGGAGTGTGTGTGTGTGGTGTGTGTGTGTGTGTGAGTGTGTGTGTTGTGTGTGTGTGTGGTGTGTGTGTGTGTGTGTGTGTGTGTGTGTGTGTGTGTGTGTGTGTGTGTGTGTGTGTGTTGTGTGTGATGTGCGCGCGCGCGCGTCTGAATGTGACGAGATCGATGCCCGTTGATATGACGTTGCTAATACCACTCAACGTAAAACTGATGTTGATCAAAGACAGACGATATCTACCCGACAGAGTGAATATTATCTTGCCTGGATCTGACATCAGTCAAAGAAACGAGACACACATCTGTCGATGTCAGTATCACTCAGCGTGAAACTGACTTAACCGGAAACAACGACTGAGACTTGCACACCTAAACACATGCAAAACCCAGGGGGTAATGTCGCTGACTACCTAAAAGCGGAATCATTTAGTTGTTGCCGGAATAGATGCTTCGGGGCTTCCAATCATTAGAGGCAGATCAGTTCAGCCAATCAGAAAGTCACAGCTATTATTCCGCGAGGAGAAGAAGAAAAGAAGAAAAAAATGGGAGAGAAAGAAAAAAGACCAAGCAACAACGGCGGCCCGGGAAGTCGAGAGTCATGGCCGACTCCGGTTTCTCCGATCAGAAACTAAGGCCGCATAGCAGCAGCAGAACGGAATTAGACTCGTGCGGCATTCCTGGCGGGACAGAACCTCCACAATAAGTAATTAGCGTACGTACATTATCAACGAGAGATTGAAAAATCGACCACAAAAAAGAAAAGAAAAAAAAAAGAAGAAAAAAAAGTGAAACCCATTACTACGTTCGTCTGCATGCTGGAACTGATCCGACTCAGTCACATCGCCGAGCAGTTCACCAGTCAACACAGGCAGTTCAGTATATAGCCCAGTTTGCTGCCACGCCGATGGCGATAGACGGACGGAGGGGTGGTGGCGAAAGAAAAAGGCGGGCAGAGCTCACAGCGCCGTACTCTCTACAACCTTGGGCTCTCGCCTGAATCACCCGGCAGGGACCTCGGTGCCAGCAAAGACTCTTTCCGAAAAGGGGGAAAATCCCTTTGGGGCCAGCCAAGGTGCATCTCTTCGAATAACCCAGCTTCTTCTCCTCCTC
>JABMCL010003598.1:0-7500 GCA_018857735.1 Alviniconcha marisindica
GAGGAACTCGAACTCGAAAATTTTATTTAAAAGGAGGTTTGGTTCAGTCAAAACCTGTCTAACAACTATCTTGTAAGCTATTGATGAGTAGATAAAATTTGGCTTTGTTTTAAACATATAGGCATGAATGAGTGACGAAAGTTATCCCGGGAAAAATTTCCACAAAAAAAATACCCCTGTTCCAGCGCCAGATAAAACCGCCATACTCATTCAGTTGCATATTATGAGCATAAAAACCAGCAAAAAAGAGAGAACATCTGATCAGTTCATATGACTAGAAAAACGAAATCATGTTTCCTTATAAAAAAAGAAGGGAGAGGGGGAGAGGGGGGGGAAAAAGGGGTGGGTCGGGGGGGGTTTCCAAAGCAGTCGGAAGGACTGACTGGGCGGAGTTTTGGGTGAAAAAATAGGTCTAAAATGCCCATCATTGCAATATACTCAAAAAGGGGGGGGTTTCTCAAACACGTTCCCGAAATCATCACTTTATTAAAAAATCATCATCGCACCCCGCGCACGAGCACAAATACCAAAACCCCTTCATTTTTTTGTGTGTGTTGTGTTGTGTGTGTGTGTGTGTGTGTGTGTGTGTGTTGTGGTTTTTGTGGGGGTGTGTGTGTGCTCCTCTCTCTCTCTCTCTCCTCACACCACACTACACACACACACACACACCCCCAAACCCCCCCCCAAAAAAAACCACACACAAAACACACCTTTTCCCCCCTTTCCACCCCCACACACACAAAAACCACCACACACACCCCCACACCCCACACACACACCCCCACACACACACACACACACACACACACACCCCCCTTTAACCTTCCAGACGACTGCACTTTTTATTAGCTCTCGGCTCCGACAGTCTCTAATATCCAGGCCGCTGTTCAGGCACCGGGGAAATGGAAACTCGACATGCAAACAAACTCTCCAAGACTCCAGTGCACATAAAAAATCTCAACGCGGGCATCTAATGCCAGACAGGCTGCACTATACCAGGCTAATAACAACTGTCGACGGTTCTGTGCGCCTCGTCTCTCGGCCACGTCGTTGTAAGCACTCGGAGCTACTGACACTGAAAGTCAAACATCAGTTTATTTTTTCTCTGCATAGTGTGTGTGAACGCAGGTCTTTTTTTAAAAAAACTGTTACACAAACAGGAACTAGTGTGTGTGTGTGTGTGGTGTGTTTTTTTTGTGTTTTGTGTGGGGTGTGTGTGTGGTGTGTGTGTGTGTTTTCTCGTGGCGTTTGTGAGTGTGTGTGTGGGGGGTTTTTGTGTGTGTGGTGTGTTGTGTGTGTTGTGTGGTGTACTCAAAGTATGTGTGCGTTTACGACAGACTATGTGTGAAGAACAGACTGTGTGCGTGAACGGCAGAGTATGCGTGCGTGAACGACAGACGATGTGTGCGGGATTGACAGACTGTGTGTTTGAACGACAGAATGTGTGCGTGAACGCCCCAGACTGCTTTACTGCCAGACTATGTGTGCGTGAACGCCCCAAACTGCATGAGTGCCGGACTGTGTGTGCGTGAACGCCCCAGACTATGTGTGCGTGAACGCCCCAGACTGTGTGCGTAAACGCCCCAGACTGCATGAGTGCCTGACAATGTGTGCGTGAACGCCCCAGACTGTGTGTGCGTGAACGCCCCAGACTGCATGAGTGCCAGACTATGTGTGCGTGAACGCCCCAGACTGCATGAGTGCCAGACTATGTGTGCGTGAACGGCCCAGACTGCATGAGTGCCAGACTATGTGTGCGTGAACGGCCCAGACTGCATGAGTGCCAGACTATGTGTGCGTGAACGGCCCAGACTGCATGAGTGCCAGACTATGTGTGCGTGAACGCCCCAGACTGCATGAGTGCCAGACTATGTGTGCGTGAACGGCCCAGACTGCATGAGTGCCAGACTATGTGTGCGTGAACGCCCCAGACTATGTGTGCGTGAACGGCCCAGACTGCATGAGTGCCAGACTATGTGTGCGTGAACGCCCCAGACTATGTGTGCGTGAACGGCCCAGACTGCATGAGTGCCAGACTATGTGTGCGTGAACGCCCCAGACTATGTGTGCGTGAACGGCCCAGACTGCATGAGTGCCAGACTATGTGTGCGTGAACGCCCCAGACTATGTGTGCGTGAACGGCCCAGACTGCATGGTGCCAGATATGTGTGCGTGAACCCCCAGATTGCATGAGTGCCGGACAATGTGTGCGTGAACGCCCCAGATGCATGAGTGCCAGACTATGTTGCGTGCGGCCCGACTGCTGAGGCCAGACTATGTGTGCGTGAACGCCCCAGATTGATGAGTGCCGGACAATGTGGCGGACTGAACGCCCCAGATTGCATGAGTGCCGGACAATGTGTGCGTGACTGAACGCCCCAGATTGCATGAGTGCCGGACTATGTGTGCGTGAACGGCCCAGACTGCTGAGTGCCGGGCTATGTGTGCGTGAACGCCCCAGACTATGTGAGTGAACGTGCGACTGAATTCCAGTGCCGGTGCGTGAGCGGCGTCAGGCAACAAACACCTGCGCGCGTGAACCCCAGACTCTGTGTTGGCGCGCGATCAGATCGAACGGTAAACTGCCATGCACAATTAACAACTTTCACGGTTGCCACCCATGCATGAACGGCAGTTACCCGGACACGGAGCACAAAATCGAAGTTTTGATGAATCGCTTACACGAACTGGGACAATCCTGCCGGAGCCGTGAGCATGCAGAGCAAGCTAGCGCCACGGCTACTGCATCAACACGCGGCGAAGCAACCAACGGCCACGCTCACCCACCGAGCAGTCGCAATGTGCAAGCAAGCCGCCAACGTTCCCCTCCACCGGCCAATCTATCAAGTTGTCAGGTGCAAACCCCGCTCACGCTTTGAACACTAGCCTCAATTACACCTTCTCTTTGGGCTTCGCCATGACATGGCATCACTCACTGCACTGGCTGGGAGGTGGGGGTCTTGAGGGGTAGGTGTGTGTGTGTGGTGGTGGAGGTGGATAATGACGGAATTCCACCTCTTTGCCGCATCTGCTTCGCTCACGCCTCCGGGGTTTTGAGGGCATTCCCTTGTGACGCCATTAAGAGCGGTTCCAGACTTAATTGTTATTGTCTAGTGCGTGCATGGTCACGTCACGTGCAGGTAATGTCACAGAGTAGATGAATGAAGACTGATGGGGATGAGGAAGGAGAAGGAGAGAGAAGAGAGAGAGAGAGAGAGAGAGAGAGAGAGAGAGAGAGAGAGAGAGAGAGAGAGAGAGAGAGAGAGAGAGAGTGTGTGTGTGTGTGTGTGTGTGTGTGTGTGTGTGTGTGTGTGTGTGTGTGTGAGAGAGAGAGAGAGAGAAGAGAGAGAGAGAGGGAGAGACGAGAGAGAGAGAGAGAGAGAGAGAGAGAGAGAGAGAGAGAAACTATAAGAAACACAGTGGGGGGGGGGGGAGAGAGAGAGAGAGGAGAGGAGAGGAGAGAGAGAAGAGAGAGAGAGGAGAGAGAGAGAGAGGAGAGAGAGGAGAGAGCAAAAACAATGGAAAGTGAAAGGCTACAGATCGTTTTATTGAATGATGATCGTTCGACGACTTGGTTCATTGATCGACAAATGGCAAGCTGGATGATTGATTGACTCAATGATTGTGTCATTGATTGGTGGTAAGCTGGTTGATTAATTGACTGATCAATTGGTGCTTGCTTAGTCGGACTGCTTTGCTGAAAGACTGGCAAGCTCAGTCGCCGGACTTCAGACTGGATGCCAAAGTTCATCCGTTTTTTGATTCCCTTCCAGATCACGGTGACCTCAACTTCGTCAGTCGCTGGAGAAGCGTCGAAGTTGTATCTCTCTCTCTCTCTCTCTCTCTCCCCTTCTCTCTCTCTCTATCTCTTTATAAAATATATATCCTAGGATTCTCAGCCTGGCAATCATTGGCTAGTGTTCCACAGAACGGGAACCCTTGGAAAACTGACGGACCTGTTTCTGCATAACGATCGAAAACTCAACTCAATCTCAGACAGAGCTGTACGTGCTATTCACTGCGGCTTGTCGGTCTTGAGCCTCGCTTTCACTGTTTGGTCAGATGACTAGGCCACGGTTTTCTACGTCTTTCCGACTGACTGGATTGGCGTCGGCAATATCGTAAATTCCGTTTTCTCAAAATCCAAACACAAAAAAGGTTCAAACGAACGCTTATTTATACTATTGATTTTGTGTGTGTGTTTGGTTCTTGTTTTAGAACGCTTAGCAGTCATTCTGTTTCAGATGTTTTTCCTCCGTTTTCTCAGTTCACCATGCACTGTGGCAGAGTCCGAGTCACTACACTGACTTAAGTTGTAGTCTAAGTGTATGTCATGGACGATAAATATAATAATAGGGAATTTACAGAGCCCTTTCGGAGACTCAAAGCGCTTTACAACTTAAAGAAAAACACGCAACGGACAAATACCTGTACATTGCCAGTTGCGTGTTTTTCTTTAAGTTGTAAAGCGCTTCGAGTCTCCGAAAGCGCTCAAAAAATTCCCTATCATTATATTTATCGTCCATGACAACAATAGTCAATGGCATGTAAACAAGCAAACAAAACATGCAAAGGTTAACAAACATTTTGATACAAGGCATGGTAAAACACACTGCCACACACACATGATAGCGCGCTCAAGATGAGATGTATTTGTTGCAACAGGAGGAGAGACCGGGGAAAAAGAGAGAGAGAGAGAGAGAGAGAGAGAGAGAGAGGGGAGAGAGAGAGAGAGAGAGAGAAAAAAGGGAGAGAGATTTTTTATTACACAGGGATAAATATTTAAGCGCGTGTCGGCTTTTTTGCAAATCTTTCCCTGATGACAAACACAGCAACACTCAGTACATCAAACAAGAATTCAATTAAATACGCTAGAGAAAAAACGACTTAAAAACAAAACAAAAACTAATTTCTGTCTAAAACATCACATCATACGAACAGAGCAATAATAAAGCAAAGTAAGCCCAAATTTCAAAACAATTTTTTAGAAAGAGAGAGAGAGAGAGAGGGGAGAGAGAGAGAGAGAGAGAGAGAGAGAGAGAGAGGAGAGAGAGAGGGGGGAGAGAGATTACAAAAACAAATTAACGAATAAAGGAAAGCGACAGAATAATGACTACCTCACTATCTACGTATAAAACAAGATCACATCTAACAGGCTTGGAAGCTAAGCGATAGTGCATCATACACACCTAACCAAAATCAAAGCACATCACACACACCAACAATCATATATGCAAGCATTAAATTTGAATAAAAATAAATAAAAAAAGACCACGAGGAAAAAGAAAAAGTAAATATTTCATGAAAATACAACAACAAAAAGAAGAAGAAAAAAAGAAAAAAAAAAAAGGCAAATCTAAAACTTTACAAGAGCAAGGAAGGGAAAACAATAACAACATTCTATACATTTTGTGTCAAGCTGTCTGACGAGCGAGAAAAAAGAAAGAAAGAACAAGAAGTATAAAGAAGTATTCAAGTGGCTTAGCGAGTGCCTGAAATGCTTTCCTTTTGAACGTTTTCAATTCCTTGGGGTATCTGAGATAATGAGCTAAACTATTCCACGCTAAGGAGCCTGAAAAGGAGAAACTCTTTTAAAGATATCAATGCTTGTTCTGGGCAAAAGCTGTTTATTCCCATGAACATGAAGACGTTCAGATGGAATCATGAGATTTTTCAGATACTGCGGGGCTTTGCCGTGAACAACCTTTTGCATTAGAACACATTTGTTGAGCAATAGTTGTTTGTCTAAAGGGAGTAGTTTGAGAGCACAGCACTTTTGTTTGTAGTCTAAATTAGGAATTGGCATCAAGAAAAATTACGGCACGTTTGTGGAGAGAATACAGCTATTTCATGTGCACACAGGCACATCCATCCCATGCATTTGAAACATAGTTCATATGTGACATAATGTGTGCAAATAAGAAGGCTAATTTGGATTTTTGGCTGACAATTTGGCTCAGTTTCGAAAGAAGAAAAATATTTCTAGAAACGGTTCTGCAAATGTTGTTAATATGCGTTTGTCACTTTAGCTGTTCGTCTACAGTTACTCCAAGTAGGCGATGTTTTGAAACTTGCTCTATTGGCGTGGTCTCGAACTTTAGATTTAAAGGGGAGCTGTTTTTTCTGTGTTTTTGTCTCGTCGACATCAACATGCATTTTGTTTTCGTGGGATTCAGTGCCATCCGATTTCTAAACACCATCCAGAGACATCATATAGACTTTGTTGTAAATCCCTACGTATATTATCTATGTTGCCATTAGCTGTATTAAGGGTGCCATCATCAGTAAATAAATCACATTGGATTGACGTACGTGTAAGACACAGGGGCAAGTCATTAATAAAGATGCAAAACAGAAGAGGGCCTAGGATCGACCCTTGGGCACTCCACTTGTTATAGACGTTTCTTGGGAGTATGTGCCATTTACAAGTACGCTTTAGTAGACGATCCTGTAAGTAAGATCGTAAGAAGTATACTTGTTATGCTTAAGTTGTACGTGGATAGTTTTTTCAGTAAAATATCGCGATGAACCAGGTTAAAAGCCTTGCAAAAATCGAGAAATACAGCGCCTGACATTTGACGATTGTTGAAAGCTGAGAGCCAAGTATCAGTTAAACGGGTAACCGCCGTTTGACAAGAATGCCCACATCGGAAGCCATACTGAAAGGAATGGAAAAGCTGGTGTGTTTCTAAAAAGTCTGTCAAATGTTTCTGAATGTGTCTTTCTAGTGGCTTTGTGAGAACAGACAGGATGAGATAGGGCGGTAATCGTTCAGATCGGTGGAGATAGTTTTTGCTCTAGGGAGTGGAATGACTTTAGCTCTCTTGAATGCGGTTGGAAAAAAAATTCTTTTGTATGCATAAGTTATTAATATATGTAAGTGTTCAGCTATGTAAGGAAGGGCAATTTTTAGAAGTTTGACACTAATACCATCACAACCTGTAGATTTCTTTTTATCCAGCTTTGAGATAGATATTCCTACTTCGAATACAGTATAGGGAGGAATTGAAAATGTGGTATTTTGAAAGATTCGATCTCTGCAAAAGTTTAGTAACCTATCAGAACAATTATACTGAGACCCATCGGTTTGATCGTCTGGTAAGAACTTGGAGACTACAGATACGAAGTGGGCGTTAAAGACGTCTGGTGTGAGTTCTGATGGAAGATTATTGTTTGCAGGGCTGTGGCCTTTAGTGAGCGTGTTCATAGCTCTCCACATGGATGATATATCATTAAAAATAATAATCTTGGCTTTCCTCACTAGGTAATTTACACGGTTCCGTTGTTGCTTATATTCCTACAAATTTCTTTTGCTTTCTACATTTGTCCATCAGTAACATGGCTTGCTTTATATCAGTGTTCAGCCATGGTGGAAAGGTTTGGTGTTTCACCCTCTTTTTTTTTGAGGGAGGCATGCTTATTAATAACATCAAGAAATAATTCAATCCAGTGTGACAGTGCCACATTGGGGTCACTAAAATTGTACACATTTTCAAAGGG
>JABMCL010003598.1:15000-30000 GCA_018857735.1 Alviniconcha marisindica
AAACATAGTTCAGGAGCTGTGTGAGAGTCGAGGTGGCCGTCCTGGGCTGTCCGTCCTAACGAGCCTTCTGGTTTCCGAGGACGTAAAGCTATACTGAACCATGCTTCGGCAGTGGTCTCAGGTTGTCCCTAATATGTCAACTGACATCTGAGGACATTAAGCAACACTACCTACCTACCTACCTACCTACCTACCTCAGTCTAGGCTAGTGAGCCGGCTTGGCCTAGCGGTAAGGCGTCAGGCTGGTAAGCGGAAGGACCTCGGTTCGATACCTCTTCGGCTCTCCTTTTGCTTGAAAAAGGTTGTGGTTTGTGGACAACGTCTTGTGACTTTGTCCATCACTTCCTACTGAAACATTAAAATGGCTCTCATCGCTTGCCCATCTTAATGCAGGGATTACATTCTGGTGGTGACAGTGCAGCGATAGGTATATAATCTCCCTCATCCCCCACCTCCATAGCCCCCCCCCTTCTCCCCCCGTCCCTAATAATCCTTATGGTTTCTGTGGACGTTAAGCACCATGTTTACTTACTGTAGGCTTTGCACCTGCTCCAAGGCTTCTCCGGGGCCAAAACTTTGTGCAGGCTCCGAAAACGTCGTTCGGATGAGGCTACAAACCGAGGTCCTTCGGCGTGTGTATACGCATGCAAAGCGTTCACGCAAAATGTATCTGTATTGCGTTATGCTGCCGGCATTATAATATTACAACAGCATTCTGTTTATTGCGCCGTGTTTTGTTGCATTGTAGTAGTAGTATTGACCGCATTGACAACGTTATTCTCTGCTCTCGAGCAGACTCACTGCGTAAATGTCGCATGTGATTGTGAATGAATGACTGCATCCTTTTATAGCGCGTTTGTTTAATATCCACCAGAGTGGTAGATAGACACGTGAGAGATGCTGTAGTCCATGTCAGACTTGGGTGGATTATCAATGGAGACATCAAAGTAACCCAGCACGCACCGAATAAATGAAAAGCGTCAGTCTTCCAATAACCCAGCACGCGCTAAATAAGCGTCAGTCCTCCAATAACCTAGCACACATTAAATAAGCGTCAGCCTTCCAATAACACAGCACGCGCTAAATAAGCGTCAGTCCTCCAATAACCCAGCACGCGCTAATTAAGCGTCAGCCTTTCAATAACCCAGCACGCACTAAATAAGCGTCAGCCTTCCAATAACCCAGCACGCGCCAAATAAGCGTCAGTCCTCCAATAACCCAGCACGCGCTAAATAAGCGTCAGTTTTCCAATAACCCAGCACGCGCTAAATAAGCGTCAGTCTTACAATAACCCAGCGGCACGCACTAAATAAGCGTCAGTCTTTCAAATGTTGAAACTGGACACTACTATACGGAAGAAGAAGGACCAGCCGACATGTTCACCCCTGTGCAAACCGCAGTGTATACAGCCAGCAACCAACACTCCACCCTTCCTCGATCCAGAGCCACCCTGTTTTAAAGGACTGGTTATAGGACTTGACATTTTCTGAACGTTTGCACGGAGAGCCTTCAAAGAGACGGCAAGTAGGAGTGATGACTTGTTGCTGCCGCCTGTTTATATCCCCGCCCCAGCACCTTCCTTTGCCCACTCGCCTATGGTCTGTTTTGTTACCCTCATGCTCCAGACTTACGTTCAACCCTCACCCCTCGGCGTGTCCCCCCTCCTTCCTCCTTCCTCACCTCTACACCTCTTTACTCTCCCCCCCCCACCCCTCCGCCTCTTTACTTTCTCTCTCTCTCTCTCTCTCTCTGCCCCTCCCCCCACCCCCCTCTGCCTCTCTCTCTGCCCCCCTCTCTCTGTGCCTCTCTCACCCTCTCTCTCTCCCTGCCCCCCTCTCTCTCTCCCTCTCTCTCTCTGCCCCCCCCCCGCCTCTCTCTCTGACCCCCTCTCTCCCCCTGTCTCTCTCTGTCCCCCCTCTCTCTCCCTCTCTCTCTCTCCCTGCCCCCCTCTCTCTCTCCCCCTGTCTCTCTCTGTCCCCCCCTCTCTCCCCTGTCTCTCTCTGTCCCCCCCTCTCTCTCCCTCTCTCTCTCTCCTGCCCCCCTCTCTCTCCCCTGTCTCTCTCTGCCCCCTGTCTCTCTCTGCCCCCCTCTCTCTCTGCACCCCCTCTCTCTCCCTCTCTCTGCCCTCCCCCCCCTTCTGCCCCACCTCTCTCTGTCCCCCTCTCCTTCTCTCTCTGCCCCTCTCTCTCTCTGCCCCCCTCTCCCGCCCTGTCTCTCTCTCTACCCCCCTCTCACCTCTCTCTCTGCTCCCTCTCTCCCCCTGTCTCTCTCTGCCCCCCTCTCTCTCTGTCCCTCTCTCTCTCGTGTTGCCCTCACTCACCAGACCTGGCCCCTCCCTCCCTTCCCCTTTCAATGCGATCTCAAACGTCGACTCCGATCGCGTTTCACGTGTCAGACCGATACCGTTCTGTCACACGTTCTTCAAACTAAACACGTCTTGTAGAAGTCGACTGGTCCCCCTCCCCCCCCCCCACCCCCCTCCAATCCCCACCTCCCATCTACCCTCCACGTCTTGGATGTTGCTGGTATACACGGTTCTTCGGATTGGGGCATCGATCGTTGTTGAAAGTGCGTAGGGGCCAGAATCTTGCATTATTTATTTTTGGGGGGAAGAGGGAGAGAATTAAAGAAAACTTAATGCGACCAGTTCGTCCGACGTCTTTCTTTGTTAATCTTGTCTCGTTCTCTGGCTTTTCCTTTTCTTTCTGTCGTCTCAGGTTGTTCTTTTATCTGCCTGTGTGCCGGTCTTTCCGTCTGTACAGCCTTTTTCTTATGTGTGTGTGTGTGTGTGTGTGTGTGTGTGTGTGTGTGTGTGTGTGTGTGTGTGTGTGTGTGTGTGTGTGTGTGTGTGTCGGCGCGCGGCATAATACAATTTATGTGTGTGTGAGTAAAAGAGAGAGAGAGAGAGAGAGAGAGAGAGAGAGAGAGAGAGAGAGAGAGAGAGAGAGAGAGAGAGAGAGAGAGAGAGAGAGAGAGAAAGCGTACGAGTGTGTCGGTGAAGAGCTGGCGTTTTTATGAATATTAGCTACATCTAGCCTACTTACACTTGCAGTAATTCGATGTTACAGTTTCGCTTTGCTGCACTGATACTGTGGCATATTTTAATTTTAAACCGATCTTACAACCCCGCTGTGTATTTCCCGATTTATGGCTCGTCTTATAACTTTCCTTTTTTTATGGTTGATTGAGTGTTGCTTTACGTCCACAGAAACCGTAGGCTTATTACGGACGGGAGCTCATGACGGCCACCTCGACTTTCACACAGCTCCTGAGCTCTTTTTATTTATTTTTTATTTTTTATGTGTGACACACTCATTTTCCATTGCTTTTATGGGATAAAGAATCGCTTGACTCGACATGTATATATGTGGCGCATACATTTTCCGTTTATGGAATAAGTAAGTAAGTAACGTGGTGTTTCCTGTGCTTATTTGTTGAGCTTATGATTACGATGAATGAATCAAATTTTGTTTAAACCAACGTGGTGCTTTACGCCCGGTCAACCAGTACGGTTATATCAGGGCGGATTTATGGGATAAAGAACTACTTGATTAGACATGTGGCACAAATATATTCTATTTTTATGGGATAAAGAACAGTTTGACTCGACAAGTCTATACATGGCACACACATTTTCCCAAGCATTATGGGATAAAGAACTGCTTGACTCAACGTGTATATATATATATATGCATAAAACTGACAAAATCAAAGAAAGAAAAAGTTGGTTTAAAATATATGCGGGCGAAAATTTGGAATAGAAATGTTTAAAACCAGGACATGCTTGGACTGTTGTTATACGTTCTCTCTCTCTCTGGCACACGCATTTCCCAAACCATTATGGGATAAAGAAGTGTTTAAAACCAGGACATGCTTGGACTGTTGTTATACGTTCTGTTCTCTCTCTCTCTCTATCTATGGCACACGCATTTCCCAAACCAGTATGGGATAAAGAACGACTTGCTCGACGTGTGTGTGGTGTGTGTGTGTGTGTGTGTGCGTGCGTGCGTGCGTGCGTGCGTGCGTGCGTGCGTGCGTGCGTGCGTGCGTGCGTGCGTGCGTGCGTGTGAGTGTGTGTGTGTATATATACGGCACACACATTTCCCAAACCATTATGGGATAAAGAACTACTTCACGTGTATATATACGGCACACACATTTTCCAAACCATATGCGATAAAACAACTGCTCGACTCAACTCGACATGTGATGTATGTATGTATGTATGTATGTATGTATGTATGTATGTATGTATGTGTATGTATGTATGTATGTATGTATGTATGTATGTATGTATGTATGTATGTATGTATGTATGTATGTATGTATGCATCCTTAGTCTGAAACTGTGCACATTTTGTGATGTTGTGAAACGTGTTGATCTGAGCAAGAACATGCTGTCTGGAAAAACATCATTCGTAAAGGCAGATCTCTGTATGCATATTATAATGCAATGTTAATTCAGAGAATCAACTTCCTTGATACGTGGTAGACCGTCTTCCTGGCAAGGGTATGCAGCAGACGGTAGGGTAGGTACAGGGCCCGCTTAGTCACGTGACCTCTTTGGCGCGTGCTTGCACGACAAACTGCCTGCATTAATATTGATTGTGTTTTAGGGTAATATATGCTGAGTGTGCGTGCGTGCGACCTACGTTGGCCATAATTTCCCCGGAGGAAACACGAGGTTACCGGAACACTGGGTGGTGTATCTTTCGCAACTTGTTTGTCGACTGCCTCACTGAGTGCTTCCTTCCTTGCACAACGAACCAAGGACCGAGTTAATGTGTCGGCGTGACACAGTGCCGCCATTTTTATTTTTCAAATGTGCGAGAACGATCAATGAATGTGGGTAAATCTGATCGTTTGGGGCCATTGTATATCACCCGATATTGTGTTCGTGATTAAGAAGAAATAAAAAAGGCACAAAGACTAGTTTTTTTGGGGGTGTTGTATCGTGTTCTATTGCTTTGTGTTGTGTTGTATTACTTTGCAATGCGTTTACCTTACATTACACTGTGTTGTGTTTCATTATATTGTATTGGTTTATTTCGTTTTGCGTTGTTTTGAAGTACTGTGCTTTACGTCAAATAACACGCATTCTTGTCTTGGACTGCACAGCATTCCATTAGTGTTCACTGGATTATTCTGTATTAACTCTCGTTTTATTACATAATCCGGTATTGCAGTAAATTGCATTACATTACAGCTGTTGAATTAATCTGTTTTGCGTTATGCTGCCGGTATTATATTATTACAACAGTATTCTGTTTATTGCGTTGTATTTTGTTGCATTGTGATAGTAAGTAAGTAAGTAAGTAAGTAAGTAAGTAAGTAAGTAAGTAAGTAAGTAAGTAAGTAAGTAAGTAAGTAAGTAAGTAAGTAAGTAAGTAAGTAAACATGGTGCTTAACGTCCACAGAAACCATAAGGCCTATTAGGGACGGGGAGAATGGGGGAAAGGGGGTATGGAGGTGGGGGAAGAGGGAGATTATGTACCTATCGCTACACTGTCACCACCAGAATGACCTGCATTAAGATGGGCAGCGATGAGAGCCATTTTAATGTTTCATTAGTTGTGAGGGACAAAGACACAAGACAGTGTCCATAGACCACAACTTTTTAAGAGAAAGGAGAGCCGAAGCGGTATCGAACCGAGGCCCTTCCGCTTACCAGCCTATACCGCCTTACCGCTAGGCCAAACCGGCTCTCTTTGTGATAGAGACTCAATGCGTACATGTCGCATGCGATTCTGAATGAGTGACTGTGGCCTTTCATAGCGCGTTTTTTGATATCCACCAGAGTGGTAGATAGACAGCGCTGTTTGGTTGTTACGTGGTTGGTGCCACTTGAAATTGCTGTCGTCTGGGCGCACAACTTGTGTACACCATACAACCATGCACCAGTTTACAGTGTCATTTCATTCAAAGTCACATGAGTAGGGTGCACGTGCGATTACCTGTAACCTGCCACCTGCACTGGGAATAAAAGTCATTGACAAATTAATAAATACATGAGGTGCGCATATCGCATCGAAAATGCCCTCTGTGAAGTCTTCCTCGAAAATTGCTTTCCTCCTATTGCACGGTGTTCTGCATTACAACATCTAGTCTGTGTTGTAACATGTTCTGCATTACAGCATTATTCTGTATTGTACTATGTTCTGCATTACAACATTTAGTCTGTATTGTAACATGTTCTGCATTACAGCATTATTCTGTATTGTACTATGTTCTGCATTACAACATTTAGTCTGTATTGTAACATGTTCTGCATTACAACATTATTCTGTATTGTAACATGTTCTGCATTACACATTATTCTGTTTGTAACATGTTCTGCATTACAGCATTTTCTGTATTGTAACATGTTCTGCATTACAGCATTATTCTGTATTGTAACATGTTCTGCATTACAGCATTATTCTGTATTGTAACATGTTCTGCATTACAACATTATTCTGTATTGTAACATGTTCTGCATTACAACATTATTCTGTATTGTAACATGTTCTGCATTACAACATTATTCTGTATTGTAAATATGTTCTGCATTACAGCATTATTCTGTATTGTAACATGTTCTGCATTACAACATTATTCTGTATTGTAACATGTTCTGCATTACAGCATTATTCTGTATTGTAACATGTTCTGCATTACAACATTATTCTGTATTGTAACATGTTCTGCATTACAACATTATTCTGTATTGTAACATGTTCTGCATTACAGCATTATTCTGTATTGTAACTATGTTCTGCATTACAACATTACTCTGTATTGTAATATGTTCTGCATTACAGCATTATTCTGTATTGTAACATGTTCTGCATTACAACATTATTCTGTATTGTACTATGTTCTGCATTACAACATTATTCTGTATTGTAATATGTTCTGCATTACAGCATTATTCTGTATTGTAACATGTTCTGCATTGCAGAATTACTCTGTATTGCACTATGTTCTGCAGTACATCATTATCATGTATTTCACTGTGATCTGCATTACAACATTATCCTGTATTGCACTATGTTCTGCAGTACAACATTATTTTGTATTGTACCGCGTTCTGCATTCCATCATTATTCTGTATTTCACTATGTTCTGCATTACATTATAATGTATTTCACTGTGTTCTGCAGCACACCATTATTCTGTATTTCACTATGTTCAGCATTACATTATTCTGCATTTCACTGTGTTCTGCAGTACAACATTATTCTGATTGCACTATCATACAACATATCTGTATTGACTATATTCTACATTACAACATTGATTTTGCCGGTATTGCACTATGTTCTACATTACAACATTATTCTGTATTGACACTATTAAACAAACTGTATTGTACTATGTTCTGCATTACAAAATTATTCGGTATTGCACTATCAACAACATTATTCCCTACGTACCATAAGACCTGAGTCGCCGATTGGTATTGCACTATGTTCTACATTAGAAAATTATTCCGTATTGTACCATACTGTATTGTACTATGTTCTGCATTACAACATTATTCGGTATTGCACTATGATCAGCTTTACAACATTATTCCCTACTGTACCATACTGTATTGTACTATGTTCTGCATTACAACATTATTCGGTATTGCACTATGTTCTACATTAGAACATTATTCCGTATTGTACCATACTGTATTATACTATGTTCTGCATTACAACATTATTCGGTATTGCACTATGTTCTGCATTATAACATTATCCCGTATTGTACCATACTGTATTGTACTATGTTCTGCATTACAACATTATTCGGTATTGCACTATGTTCTGCATTAGAAAATTATTATGTATTGTACCGTACTGTATTGTACTATGTTCTGCATTAGAACATTATTCCGTATTGTACCATACTGTATTGTACTACGTTCCGCATTAAAACATTATTCGGTATTGCACTATGTTCTGCATTATAACATTATCCCGCACTGTACGATGCTGTATTGTACTATGTTCTGCATTATAACATTATCCCGCACTGTACGATACTGTATTGTACTATGTTCTGCATTATAACATTATCCCGCACTGTACGATACTGTATTGTACTATGTTCTGCATTATAACATTATCCCGTACTGTACGATACTGTCTTGTACTACACTGTGTACTGCGTCACATCACCCTTCTTCTGCATTGCATCTACGGTGTACTACGTTACAGCACCAATCCGCACAACAGTAATTATG
Source organism: Alviniconcha marisindica (assembly GCA_018857735.1). Lineage (NCBI taxonomy): Eukaryota > Metazoa > Mollusca > Gastropoda > Provannidae > Alviniconcha > Alviniconcha marisindica. Next base: position 23,213 of record JABMCL010003598.1, read on the forward strand.
CCGTATTGCATTGTCCTGTCGTACATCAGCTGGGGCCGGCAAAACCCCGAACGGCCGACGCTTTCTGCAAGCAGCAGTCTAACGTTTTCTCCCAGAGCCATCAAGCTGTCTGGAACCACGACGGCAGCGCGTCTGACGAACGTCTCCCTGGAGGAAGTGGCCGAGACTGGGTGCTCACAGACGTTAACCGCGTCAGGGGCTGCAGCCTCGCCAAGTCTATCACTCGAGACAAAGGAACAGGAGTGAATCAGTTCATGAAACGCGATTCAGTTCAGGTGGCCAGAATGGACGACATTTTTTCTTTCTTTCTTTCTCTCTTCGTCTTCTTTTAATGGTCTTTTTACGCCGCCGATTATTTACTATTCTTTTTCTTCTTCTTCTTTTTTAGGTTTACCACTTGAGACAAAGGGCGAAGAGTGCATCAGTTCATGAAACGCGATTCAGATCGGGGAATGAAGAGAGACAAAGGGCGAAGAGTGCATCAGTTCATGAAACGCGATTCAGTTCGGGGAATGAAGAGAGACAAAGGGCGAGAGTGCATCAGTTCATGAAACGCGATTCAGTTCGGGGAAGAAGAGAGACAAAGGGCGAAGAGTGCATCAGTTCATGAAACGCGATTCAGTTCGGGGATAGGGGCGAGTTATTTGCGATTCAGTTGGAATGAAGAGAGACAAAGGGCGAAGAGTGCATCAGTTCATGAAACGCGATTCAGATCGGGGAATGAAGAGAGACAAAGGGCGAAGAGTGCATCAGTTCATGAAACGCGATTCAGTTCGGGGAATGAAGAGAGACAAAGGGCGAAGAGTGCATCAGTTCATGAAACGCGATTCAGTTCGGGGAATGAAGAGAGAGAATGGACGACACTTTACTTTATATATTGCTGCTTCTCATATGGCACATGCGCTTGCATATTGCACATTGTTAGTTGTCATAATTATATGTATTATGTTTGTGAAACTTAGAAAATGTTGGAGAATGTTGTAAAGAGCAGTGAGTTTGGGTACACCAGAGAATAGCGCTATACAAAAGTTATCTATTATTATTATTATTTACTTCTTCTTTTTTTCATGGTCTTTTTACGCCGCTGATTATTTGTTTTACGCCGTTGATTATTTGTTCTTTTTACGCCGTTGATTATTTGTTTTTTTAACTCACGTTTACCGACAGGGGCCAGAAGTGGATCAGTTCATGAAACGCGATTAAGTTGCGGGGGTAGGGGAGGGGTGTAGGGGAGAGAATGGACGCCCTTTTTTCTTCTTCTTTTAATGGACAACACGTTTAAAAAATATTTATCTTCTTTATATTTACCTTCTTTTAATGGTCTTTTACATCTCTGATTTATTTTTAAAAAAATTAAAAAAAAATCAGAGAAAAAGACAGGAAGTGCTCTACATATAGAAGGGGGAATGATAACTCTGACAGGAACTTTCGTTTTAGAAGTGTAGTCACAGCAAACGAAGAGAAGTAATAGAGCTCATCTGATGTCACGTTTACAAGAAGGACACGACGTAACAACCCAGACCCCACCCGTCTCAGCATGGGGACTTTCGCTCGACATATAAACCGTTCAGCATAATTATAATATAATATAATATGTGTGTGTGTTTGTGTGCGTGCGTGCGTGCGTGCGTGCGTGCGTGCGTGCGTGCGTGCGTGTGTGTGTGTGTGTGTGTGTGTGTGTTGGTGCATAATTATTGTTTGCGAGGTGACAATATAAGACTACAATATTTAAGGTTCTGTTTGTTGAAATGTAGGCTAATATGTTTTTTGTCATAAATTGTATAGCGCAGTGAGTTTAACTCTGTTAGATAATAGCATTTATTATTATAATAATATTATTATATCATTATAATAATAATAATAATATGAAGTCCACCGGGTAACAGTAACAGCTAATAGTCTTTTTCGGGCTACTTTGTGTGTTTTGAGAAAATGGCTGACGAGTGTTCAGTTTAAATAAGGCTGTCATTCTCGGTAGGGATGATGGATACGTCCTGTCTGGTCGAGAGAGAGAGAGAGAGAGGAGAGAGAGAGAGAGAGAGAGAGAGAGAGAGAGAGAGAGAGAGAGAGAGAGAGAGAGAGAGAGAGAGAGAGATTTTTTATTGCTCCATAGTCCATAACAACGGGGTGAAATCAGTGTCCAAATGACGCACTTAACAAAACTTTCTACACCACACACACACACACACACACACACACACACACACACACACACACACACACACACACACACACACACACCACACACAGCCGTATAGCTGTATATATATCTGCTGAGGAACTGGGTCATCCAAGTGGAATCTGCGAGGAAATGTCCGTCTTCTCGGGATGATAATGGTGATGGTATGTGTAACAGAAGGGCGAAGATTAGCTGACCAACCAACGCGTCATGACTGCACAGGAAAAACCGATCAGCATTAAATGTTACTGATTAACTGATCAATTGACTGATGATATATATATATATTACCTTATTTAGTTCGTCAGTGACGAAGTACTGAATAACTCGACTGATCGATTTATTTAGTTATTGTCTTATTCAGTCCACCACTGCTAATGAATGAATAGAAATTTATATATGGCGCGTCAGAACGTCCACACAAAACCTAATAATTAAGCAATGTCCTCTCTTCTACTTATTTCAGTTATTATTCCCGTCAGTTTAACAATGACGTTGCTGGTGATAGTGAAAATGATGACGACGAAGATGACGAGGAAGACCACACAACAATGATGGATCTTCCTGCACAGAAAACACTTTTTTGATACGCACCAGTTCCCACTGATAACGTATTGCCAGCTCCTCATCTACACGTACTCTGGCCGAGGTCGCTGGCTTGACGTTTGATGGCAGACTTCACTGGTACAGAAACTGGAGACACAAAAAGACCTGATTGCATTTCAGTTTGTCCTTTATAACGGGTGTGAGGTTGAGGTCGTCGGAAGGGATGGGTGGGGATGAGAGGGGTGGAGGGGGGTGGGGGTAAGGGAAGCAATGTGAGTTATCGTTGGCGGTCGCTGCCACAATTCGAGAGGGCTGCAGCTGCCAAGATTTGTCGCTGCAATGCCCAAGTTTGTAGTAATCATAAAATTGTCGATGGAAATTTCTATAGCACCACTATAGCTGCAAACACTAGTTTGTAGCTGCTAATAATAATGCACTTTGCACAACTTGACTTTCGTAGCTGCAAACAAAACAGACAAAAACATATAACAATAAACAAACCAGCACCACCACCAGCACCACCATCACCACCACCACCACCATCACCAGCAGCACCAGCAGCAGCAGCAGCACCACCACCACCACCAACAACAACAAAAACAGCAACCGAGAGTAGCAGTAAAGTTATTGCGGCAAGGTGCATATTTGCAACTGCAAATCCGTGTCTGCAATTTGCAAACGCGTAATTTGCGGCAACATTTTTCTTCTTCTCTCCCTATGTAGCTCTCGGATTGTAGGCGCGTTTGCCAGTGAAACTGCGGGTTATACATACATAGCTGCTAAAGTGAAGGTCAGTTCCGCACTTTGTAGCAACAAAACTGTGCAGGCGCATCTCTCGCAGTGTGGCACCAATCGCCAGTGATAGCTCATGCAAACCGGTTTCGGCGAAGGCCATAGAGCAACAGACCGACCGTCTGTGTGTCTGGCAAACAGCATCGATTTCTGTAACACGAACCCAACAGAAGGGGTATGGTTCCGAGATAAGGATTTTTCCACCTAGTTTCGCCAGGGACGTGGAGGGTAGGTGGTGGGGGGCGGGGGGGGGGGGGGGGGGGGGGGGGGGGGGGGGGGGGGGGGGGGGGGGGGGGGGGGGGGGAGAGAAAATCGGCCTAAGGTTCAAATCGAATTGGTTTGCTCTGCAGCGCAAGCAAGCACACACGGTCAAATCGATTTGATTTTTGCTCTACAATAACGCAGACACATACTGTTAAATCAAATGATTTTGCTCTATAGCCCAGACACACTGTTAAATCGAATGGTTTTGCTCTATAGCGCAGACACACACGGTTAAATCGAATGATTTTGCTCTATAGCGCTGACACACACGGTTAAATCGAATGGTTTTGCTCTATAGCGCAGACACACACGGTTAAATCGAATGATTTTGCTCTGTAGCACTGACGCACGCGTCACCGGCAAAGGCACAAACAGAAAATCAGACAGGGAAAAGACAAGAACACAGACAGACAGACAGACGATGGGTGGTGTGAACGAACGCAGTGACAAACACAGACAAGCAACTGGACGAGAGAGAAAGAAAATCGACGGGAAGAGACAGAAAGTCAACAAGTCAGCTGGGTAGACAGACTGACGGTTTAGACAGTCAAGTCAGCCGGGTAGACAGACTGACGGTTTAGACAGTCAAGTCAGCAGGGTAGACAGACTGATGGTGTAGACAGTCAAGTCAGCCGGGTAGACTGATGGTTTAGACAGTCAGGTCAGCTGGGTAGACAGACTGATGATTTAGACAGTCAGGTCAGCTGGGTAGATAGACAGAGTGGTAGTTTAGACAGTCAGGTCAGCTGGGTAGACAGACTGATGGGTTGACAGTCAAGTCAGCTGGGTAGACAGACTGATGGTGTAGAAGTCAAGCAGCAGACATGTTAACATCAGTCAGCAAACGGGGTAGTTTAGACAGTCGACTGGGTAGAAATGATGGGTTACAGAACAGTCAGACGTCAGCTGGGTAGACAGACTGACTGGGTTGTGATTTAGACAGTCAGGTCAGCTGGGTAGATAGACAGAGTGGTAGTTTAGACAGTCAGGTCAGCTGGGTAGACAGACTGATGGGTTGACAGTCAAGTCAGCCGGGTAGACAGACTGATGGTTTAGACAGTCAAGTCAGCCGGGTAGACGATGGTTTAGACAGTCAGGTCAGCTGGGTAGATAGACAGAGTGGTAGTTTAGACAGTCAGGTCAGCTGGGTAGACAGACTGATGGGTTGACAGTCAAGTCAGCTGGGTAGACAGACTGATGGTGTAGACAGTCAAGTCAGCCGGGTAGACTGATGGTTTAGACAGTCAGGTCAGCTGGGTAGACAGACTGATGATTTAGACAGTCAGGTCAGCTGGGTAGATAGACAGAGTGGTAGTTTAGACAGTCAGGTCAGCTGGGTAGACAGACTGATGGGTTGACAGTCAAGTCAGCCGGGTAGACAGACTGATGGTTTAGACAGTCAGGTCAGCGGGTAGAAGACGATGGTTTTAGACAGTCAGGTCAGCTGGGTAGACAGACTGATGGTTGACAGTCAAGTCAGCGGGTAGACAGACTGATGGTTTAGACAGTCAAGTCAGCCGGGTAGACAGACTGATGGTTTAGACAGTCAAGTCAGCCGGGTAGACAGACTGATGGTTTAGACAGTCAAGTCAGCCGGGATAGACAGACTGATGGTTTAGACAGTCAAGTCAGCCTGGGTAGACAGACTGATGGTTTAGACAGTCAAGTCAGCCGGGTAGACAGACTGATGGTTTAGACAGTCAGGTCAGCTGGGTAGATAGGCAGAGCGATGGTTTAGACAGTCCCTGTCCATCCACCCAGGACGTGAAAAACAAAAAGGCGGAAGAGGTTAACGAGAGATGTTCTATGAAGTGTGCTGCGCTTTTTTCTTCTTCTATTTTTAAAAATAGTTTTGTTCGCTCCTAAGCAACGCCAAAACGGGTACAAAGAGAGAAACCGGGTGGGGGCGGGGGGAAAGAAAGGAAGAAAGAACGAAAAAAGAAAAGAAAAAAGAAAAGCAGGATGGAAAAAAAAATCAGAAAGATTGGAGGAAGCCCCTCCCCCAAACAACAACAAAAACAGCAACAAATAAACAAAAACAACAACAAACAAAAAAGCAACAACACAAAACAAACAAACAAACAAGCAAACACCAACAACAACAACAGCAACAACAACAAAAAACAACCAACGACAACCCCAAAGTATATAATTAAAAAAGAACAAATTGAGAACAAAAAATAATGTGGATGAAAACAAAAACAAAACAAAACAAAACAAAAACAAAACAAACAAACAAACAAACAACACACACACACACACACACACACACACACACACACACACACACACACACACACACACACACACACACACACACACACACACACACACACACACACACACACACACATAAAGCAAGCAGGCAACCAAAGACGGCCAAAACAATTAACCAGTAGTAGAATATTGAAATCAACTGCGACGCGGACCCCACCGCAACCCAAAACATCCACCGCGCGACACTCAACATAGAGATCAAACAAACAAACAAACAAACAAAAAACTAGAAAGGGAAAAAGGGGCGGGCGGGTGAGGAGGGAGAAAGACTAAAAGAAAGCCATGCAAGCGGTGTAAGTACACCACTTCAGTGGATATTCAACAACAACAACAACAACAACAACAAAAACGCGCTATAAAAAGCTAGTCATTCATGTAGAATCTCATGCGAGCGCAGCGAGTCTGCTCGAGAGCGGAGAAAAGCGCTATAATATAAAAGCGATCAACAACAACGACAACAACAACAACACACTGAACTGCAGTCTTTTTTAGACAGGACGCAGGGCTCTTTAGAGCTCAGCTGCTGGACGTTGTCTGGCTGCCGAGGCTTCGTGGCTCGATCATGCAGCCACACACGATCAGCTGTCTCACGCAAGCAAACCGCTCCGTCTCTGGCCCGGCTGCCTGGTCCACACCGTGCATCCACTGTCTGCCCCTCAGGCTCCGCGCTCGGCACTCGACTCCAGTCAAGAGTCTGTTGATATTCTTCAGGAAATCTCTGTCGTAACAA
>JABMCL010003598.1:32500-42500 GCA_018857735.1 Alviniconcha marisindica
CAGACAGACGGACAGACGGACAGACAGAGACAGAGACAGAGAGAAAATTACAAAACCATTTTAAGCGAACAAAGGAAAGAGACAGAAGAGTGAATATCTATGTATACTGTAAAAAAGATTTTAACAAAAATCTAGCAAGATTGGAAGTTAAATGGATACACTGGTATGATGACCATAAGGAAAGTGAAAGAGAGTACAATAACGCATGAAAATACATATACTAAAAGTTGATTTTTATGTGAACTACAACTGTAAAACTTGACAAGAACACGCAATGGGGAAAAATACAATACATTTTGTGTCAAGGGGTCTGGTGAATGAAAAAAACGTGCCTTTATGAATTTTTAATTGACAAATTATGCATGAGGTCAAAGTTCATCCTCTCTACTTTAAACCTGCCTCAGTTACTTCAAACGAATTTTACATCATCTCGTTCTGATGACGTCACAAAGACATCACGTAATTATAAAATCCACCAGGAACTGGAACCTACGCATGGAACATTTTTGTTGTTCACGACACTGTCGGTGGATCCGACGTTTTCAAAGCGGCAACAGTACCTCTGGGATGAGCAACGGTTTGGAGCACCAGACACTTGCCATCAACGAGGATACCATGGAGCTGGTGAGGCACGTAATAGCACAATAGACGATTTCCGGAAATAACAGGCAAAGATAATTTGACAGTGTTTTCTTACTCCGGGAGAGTGAAGTCCCCTGAATGGAGGCGGCAGCTGAGAAGAGCCGATCTGCGACAGTTTTAGATCTTCAGGCATGGACCTATTATAATTTATACTAGACTACCAGCTGGGGAACCTACTATCCAATCTGCATGTTCCCACGAACAGTGAGCGCTTGATCGGCATTTCTGATGCCTTTTCTGCCTTTGTTTACGGGTATCCGTCATCTTCCCCACGTGCTCACTGTACCCCCAACAAAAGCGCGCCTACTCTGCGCTACACCCGCAGGCCTGGACCTATATATATACAGGCCATGCCTGTGGCACTTACCGAGTGCAGTCCCCTGGATTTCCGAAGATCGTCTATTATTGCCCCCTATAGTCAATTAAGGAAATGTGATCTGTTACTTTTCACATGGTAGCTATAGCCTACATTTGACCTAAATTATCCACGAAGAACTGGGTACAAAAGGGGTGCGTGCAATGTGCATGGGTACCCCACTTTCTGTCAGGGGCATAAAAATAGAGCGAGATGTGCTAAACAGCTGCTCGCCGTATCTGAACCGCAAAGGCCAAACCGACTGGGTGATATAGTAACAGGAGATGAAACTTTCATCAGCTTTTGTAGCACCCCCCAAAACAACAACAATAACAACAAAAACAAAAACAAAACAGGCGAACAATGGTGTGGATCGGGGAAGCCGGGGACAGACCATGCAGTGGTCCTAGGATCTGGATTTCAGAGCAAGAAGCGGTTCATCACTGTTTTTCAACCATGCTGGATCCCTGGTTGTCAACGTGCTGGATTTCAGAGCAAGAAGCGGTTCATCACTGTTTTTCAACCATGCTGGATCCCTGGTTGTCAACGTGCTGGATTTCAGAGCAAGAAGCGGTTCATCACTGTTTTTCGACCATGCTGGACTCCTGTTTGTCAACATTCTGCCCAAGAAGACAAGAACGACCATGCAGCCACCACTACACAGGAACAGTGCTGGCAAAAGTTGCTGCGGTCGTCCAGAAGCAGGGTATCCAAACATATCAAACAATATGAACTCATTAATGTTTAAAGCTGTCCAAGACTTCATTGCCCAGTCCGGTCGTTTTGCCATGGAATGACAAACTCAACTAAACAGTTACAGGCATAAGAGCATTCTCTCTCTCTCTCTCTCTCACTCTCTCTTGATTTTTGATTGAGTTTTGTTGTTGTTTTCATTTTGTTTAACAGAAACATACATACCCGTTGTTGCAAAATGAATTTAGTAAATTATGTTTGTGAGCATTTACTATAAGCCTAGCTTGTTTAATGCTCATACAATGATTTTGATTGTCCATATTTTCATGAATGTAGATAAACTTTGTTTAAACCAGAAGCAGGGTGCAAACGTAGAAACCACTAAAGCACTGTTACTTCATGACAATGCTGCTCCCCACGAAGCGAGGCCGGGTCACAATTCAGTGTCTTGATGGTGAGAATTTATCAGTCCTGCCCCTCCCACCGGCTGCACCCCTGCCTTAATTCGCACCTTGTGACTGTTCACTGTTTATTTTTTTACTTTGGAAACTGGCCTCGGACGAAAGACTTTTGTTGTTGTTGTTGTTGTTGTGAATTCAAGACCTTGCAAGAGCGGAACTGGAACCTATTGGAACCATCATCATGCCTTACTTTCAACACTTTGGAGTACCACAACGCCTTCCAGAAATGGGCAAGGTGACTGCAACTACTTCATGATCATCGTCACCAACGCCATCATCTCTGGCACAAGCAGCAGCATCTACATTCTCGTCCTCTTCCTCGCCGTCACCACCACAGTCCACCACTTCAGCAGCTAGAACAAGAGCAAGACCATCAGAATTCCCACAGGTTGTAATTAATCGTCGGATTGAGAGAGAGAGAGAGAGAGAGAGAGAGAGAGAGAGAGAGAGAGAGAGAGAGAGAGAGAGAGAGAGAACTCGAATTCGATTTATTTTAATTTTACAAGGATTGTAGTTTAGGTTTAGTCAAAAACCTGTCTAGCAACTAGTCCTTGCTAAGCTACTGATGAGTAAATGTAAAATTACAGGCATCATTGAGAGAGAGAGAGAGAGAGAGAGAGGAGAGAGAGAGAGAGAGAGAGAGAGAGAGAGAGAGAGAGAGGGGTGGGATGGGGTGTCTAGTCCACACGATCAATTCCCTTACCTTTCTGTACTTACGCGGTCGACAGAACTCCCATCAGCTCTCCAGTTATTGTTCTAATGTGACATTCGCAGCCTGAGGGTGTGGAAAATGTTTCAAGAGAGACAGCCTGCGAGACCCTTGGAGGCTGTGAGCGTCATTTGATTCGCGTGTTGCCCCTCATAACAGATGCCTCGCCAGTTTGGAAAGGCGGAACGAACCGCAATCCAGGAACCGAAACCAGTTTCCAGCCCGCAAGAAAAACAATCAGCTTTGCCGTCTTCCCTTTTTTTGACAGAGACGATCACCTTTACACTCACAAGCTGGGATCGCGCAAGTAGGTCAGGGGATGGGGGTGGGTGCGAGAAGACGGATGGGTGGTGGTGGTGGTGGTGGTTGGGGGGAGTGGGGGTGGGGGGTGGTCATGATTCATTTGCTTGTGTAAGGTTATCTACACACCCTGGCAGTGTTTCAGGCCCCAGAATTTTATCACCGATCTGCGGGGTTCAACACGACTCTCTGGCTGTTTCAGCAACACGATTCCTGTGAGCGGACCCCGGAGAAATAATTGATGGTATTTTAGGCGAAACTGTTTAGATCATGGGATGCCGCTAATATTCTAAAGATTCTTAGATTGTCGCGCTGTGCGTGTGGGTAGGCTATTGACTGTGCATTAGGGGGTCATTGATCCTTGAGACAGAGAGAAGGGTAGGGGAGGGGTTGGTGGGGGTTGGTGCAGGGGGGGGGGGGGGGGGTGGGCAGTAAAACCTAGTTGCATGATTATAGGCACTGACACACCGCAAGCGGCATCAGCTTCACTTAGCCTACACTCCCTCCAGTCTCCAGTCTCTGCCACAGTTGGTTACATCATAGCCAGTCCCAGCCCCACCTTCCCTTCGGACAGGGACCCCGAAAGAACTATTATCTGCCACTTTTCGAGGCTGTGGCGTAACGAACTACGACAGAGTCGCAAGAAAGGGCAGGCCAGTAGTCTCTGCTTTGAAACACGCGAGGCAATAGTTGGTTAGATCAGGGGACAGGCTACACTAAATCTTCTTGATGTCTAGATTGCCTGCGGGCTGATGATCTGACACCTACTGCCGTTAGACGCAGCACGAAAGATCTGACACCTACTGCCGTTAGACATTGCACGAAAGATCTGACAACTACTGCAGTTAGACACTGCACGAAAGATCTGACACCTACTGCCGTTAGACACTGAACGAAAGATCTGACACCTGCTGCCGTTAGACACTGCACGAAAGATCTGACACCTACTGCCATTAGACACTGAATGAAAGATCTGACACCTACTGCCGTTGGACACTGCACGAAAGATATGACACCTACTGCCGTTAGACATTGCACAAAAGATCCGACACCTACTGCCGTTGGACACTGCGCGAAAGATCTGACACCTACTGCCGTTAGACACTGCACGAAAGATCTGACACCTACTGCCGTTGGACACTGTACGAAAGATCTGACACCTACTTCCAATGGTCACCCGACTGACGGTGGCCTTTCTCGTCTGACACTTGCTGCCAGTAGGCACTGTACTAAAGATCTGACCCATATTGCCAGTAGGCACTGTACTAAAGATCTGACACTTGCTGCCAATGGGCACTGTACTAAAGGTCTGACCCCTATTGCCAGTAGGCACTGTACTAAAGATCTGACCCCTATTGCCAGTAGGCACTGTACTAAAAATCTGACACTTGCTGCCAATGGGCACTGTACTAAAGATCTGACACTTGCTGCCAAAGGGCTCTGTACTAAAGACCTGACCCCTGCTGCCATTGGGCACCATAAGACTCCTTTTGCCAGTGTGTACTATAAGACTTTTGCCAATGGGCACTGTACTGAAGATATGACACCTACTGCCGATACGCACTACACTCAGTTATAACTTTGATTTTAACGTCCCGTCAGACACATAGCGTCACCTCAGGACGAATCACACATTCAAATTCCTTTACACACAAGTCACTAAAATCACCAGCAAAAAGTGGAATCACAGTTCTGGACGCAGCACCTACAGTCAACAGCAACTGCAATCAAGTCAAAAACGGTCCATATAATGGGCAATATCTACATTTCATCTGACTACAACTGACAAAACGATGGAATCCCCCTACGATATTATGCACTGCGTCGACTCAATGGGGGCCTGAACAGTTATCAAATCACTAACGTAAAATTATCTCTGATTCACTGTTTCAATACACAGGCTCACTTATTTTGGAGTCTATTGATTTTCTGCGGGCACGAAACACGGAAACCTGCACGAATCCGTTGTGACAACGAGCAGGGTGACCTATTTTATTCCGCTGGAGAACACGGGAGTAGGGAGAGGATTGAAAAGTAGGGAGAGGATTAAAAAGCAGTGAGAGGATTAAAAAGTAGGGAGAGGATTAAAAAGTAGGAAGAGGATTAAAAAATAGGGAGAGGATTTGGAAGAAACAAAATGGTGAATGGACCGGGAGGGTAGAAATTAGGACATGAAATTCCTGGTTGTTGGTGAAGCATGCAAGGCCATATTCTGACCTACTTCAGGCTTTAAAGGGAGAAAGCTGTCAGCTGTGGATTCTCAACAGTGGGGACCTTTAATTTCTGCGCCCGAAATACCCCACTGTTGGGGACTGCACTGAACGTGTGCACACAGGCAACCTACTGTTTACTATTACCGAACAGAAGCACATTGCCAACCTACTGTTTACTATTACCGAACAGAAGCACATTGCCAACCTACTGTTTACTATTACCGAACAGAAGCACATTGCCAACCTACTGTTTACTATTACCGAACAGAAGCACATTGCCAACCTACTGTTTACTATTACCGAACAGAAGCACATTGCCAACCTACTGTTTACTATTACCGAATAGAAGCACACTGCCAACCTACTGTTTACTATTACCGAACAGAAGCACATTGCCAACCTACTGTTTACTATTACCGAATAGAAGCACACTGCCAACCTACTGTTTACATTTACCGAACACAAGCACATTGCAACCTACTGTTTACATTTACCGAACACAAGCACATTAAATTTATCCTTATGTGTCCTGGGGTGACCCTGTGCGGCTGACGGACGATACAATCCAAGACCTAGGTAATAATGTGCCCATCACACTGTAATTATAACATTTTGACATTACAGGCGACTTTAGCTAAAGGACAGGTGAAGGGGGCAACCCCCGGAGACGCCCCCATCTCCCCTTCCCGAACACACCTTTAATCCTCACAAACAGCCCCCAAATTGCTGCCACGCACACGAGGTGGAAATGTGCCGCCCTTGACGGAACTGAACCATTATCCTCTTCCAACACCGGTGCTACGGCAACAAGCTGGCTGGATCCGAGCCCGCAGACGCCACAGGTCTAGCTGGCTGCCATCAAAATTCCAGCGAGAAAGGCACCTGCCGCAGACACTGTTACCCCCCGTCATTGTGTAATCTTAGCGTGCTGAATCTGTCATCGTAAAAATAAGCACTTCATAATCATGCTCAACTTTCCCAGCACCACAGCCTAGGCTTCTTGTAACGTTAACCCATATATGCCAAGATAATTTCTTAACACTAAAATAATACCCTCAAGCAGAAAGCCTTCCCGTCCTTGCGAACGGTGGCCTCCTACAAACAACAAGAGGGAGAAATACCCAACCACCTCTTCATTGAATAAAGGAAGTCCCTCTTCAGAGGTCCGTGTCAGCAGGATGTCAAAATTACACACAGCTAAAACAGACTAACAAAACGAGTTACGCGTCCTGAATATGGGACGGTGGGTATCAGTGGGTTAGGTTAGGTTAGTCGTTCATATCATTCATTCACTGTAACTGAAGCAAGCTGCATGGTCAGTCTTGAACAAAATTCAAGATTATTATCTCATTCGAGAGATGAAAACGTTGCTGAACATTAACCACATCAGAGTACACAATAACACACATTGTATATTTTAGAACTCAAAGAACAGTTACACACACACACACACGACACACACACACACACACACACACACACACACACACACACACACACACACACACACACTGCTCTGACGTTTGGACGGATTTATCTATTCAGAAATGATACAGACTGCAGAACAAAACCTTGTGTTAGATTTCGGTACGCGAAATCGTCTACCAGGTGGAACAGGAACACGTTGTCTGATCAGCGAATGAGGTGGATGGACAAATCGTACTGAATTAAATGGAACTGCAAGAGAAGCAGTGTGGCTAAGTTATGATGCTACTGATGGATCGATAAGCTGCGAATTCGATTCCCGATTCGAGTAACAATCTTCTACCCATCCCACTTTCCTCCGCCCTGTCCTTAATCCGAGACGGTGGTGGCCTCAGTATCGAGTCCTTTGCCGAATGAGACAAGAAAGGGGGGTAGGGTGTTTTTTTGTGGGGAGAGGGGGGGAGTGGGGTCTCAGACAAGAAGGAGGAAGGGAAGAGAGAAAGGGAGTGAGGGGGAGAGAGGGAAAAAGCGAGGAGAGAGAGAGAGAGAGAGAGAGAGAGAGAGAGAGAGAGAGAGAGAGAGAGAGAGAGAGAGAGAGAGAGAGTGTCTTTCTAACATCATGTAAATGCATAATAACAAATACTAGTGCCATATGGCAGCAAGCTGCACGTACAACCTCCTAGCGGCTCATCAAAATATCGAGCCATACAAAGAAGCTTACCTCTTAAGGAGAACTGTTGGAAACCTTTTAGGCAAAACGAGCAGGAGAATGGGCCGGCAGTAGAACAATGACAAGACAGAAAGAGCACGAAGATTAGGCAGAGAGACGAGACGAATGAGAAAGAGGAAGATGAGGAGGAAGAGGATGACAGGAGCGGCAACATCAACAACAGCAACAGCAGCAGCAGCAGCGCCATCATTACCACCACACCTGTTACTGGGTACAGCCACAACAATAACGGCGACAAACAAAACAGCGTCGACATGTCTCCAGCATCAACAAACCGGTCAACAGCATCCGCCGTACTTAGTAACGATATACGAGGCTTCTCTTCAGACAACCAGAACCCAGTCCTTCGTGAGCCGGTTTGACTTAGCGGTAAGGCGTTAGGCTGGTAAGCGGAAGGACCTCGGTTCGATACCGCTTCGGCTCTCCTTTCTCTTCAAAAAGGTGGTGGTTTGTAGACACTGTCTTAATTGTGACTTTGTCCGTCACTTCCTACGGAAACATTAAAATGGCTCTCATCGCTGCCTGCCTTAATGCAGGAATCATTCTGGTGGTGACAGTGTAGCGATAGGTATATAATCTCCCCCTTCCCCCCACCTCCATACCCCCTTCCCCCCCCTTCTCCCCGTCCCTAATAAGCCGTACGGTTTCTGTGGACGTTAAGCACCATGTTTACCCAGTCTTTCGGATCCCGCCGTGACCCAATTTCTCACAGCTCCTATCCGACCGAGGCGACCACCGAGGCAAACCCAAATCACCAACAAGACCTCACACACGTGACACGACCCGCGTGCTCCTTTCAAAGCTCCGACGTCAACGTGTCCAGCGATATTCACGTACCATCACACCATTGATCGCCCGGAAGGAGAGAGAGAGAGAGAGAGAGAGAGAGAGAGAGAGAGAGAGAGAGAGAGAGAGAGAGAGAGAGACAGAGAGAGAGAGAGAGAGAGAGAGAGGCGTGGAAAGGGGAAACGCTCGACGATCTTTCGTGAAAGGACGAGAAAGGCCATCGTCAGTCGGACGACCGTTGGAACCGTTTCAAAGGCAACGTTGGAGAAACTTCTGAGAGACAGGGTGGAGCGCATAACGGGCTTTTCTGGGCGCACAATACCATCTTTAGCTGAACTGTGCTCAGCTGAAGTTGATTTCATAAACACCACACATCAAAAGGGCATCGTCGCCGTCGGCATAGAACACTACGCCAAGCGATTTCAAAGACATCCGTTCTTCCACCCAGGGAATTAATATAAGCTAGAAATTCTAACAGTCTGAATCGACCCATCTGGTCCTCTCGCGAAATGAGCAGAGACGAGGAAAACAAGTCTGATGGATGGAACTTGTCCGCCGTACATCGCATGCGAGTTGAAGCGAATTGCCTCAATTACTGCCCAGCTGAATGCAAGCCTTCCTTCAAGCACTGACGGAACTGATGGGCGGAATCCGTTTTCGGCCTCGGTTTCTCCTTCCCACTTCCCTAGCACCCAAGAGACAGTACATACACATGTATCTGACAGTCAGAACGGGAGAGGTGCTTTACTAGCTGATAATGGTGTCAAAGTACCGCCGTGTATTAAATTGGAGTGAACTGGTGATTTGTTTTGAGGGCTTTTCGGTGGTAATTTTTCCTCTTTACATTTCATTTGTTCCTTACCTTCACATTTTCCTTCTCTCTTTGGTTTATTGAGGGTGGGGTCGAGACAGACGCGCGCGTTTGTTGTGTAGGACAGTGCAGGTACACCTGTTGTGAGCAAATAACGTTGGGCGAAATGGCTTTCGCTTTGGAGGAAAATATTTGTTCTCTTTCCTGAAATTTTCTCTCGTGTACTTTGTACCTTCTCTTACTAGCTTATCAAAGGCTGGGCGGAAGAGGTGAATTGGGAATGTATCTAGCATTGTGTCAGATATCATTGAGGGTTGGGCGAAAGGGCTGAATTGTCACTGGGTCTGGCATAATGTCAGGTATTATTGAGGATGGTCGAAAGGGGTAATTGGGAGTGGGTCTGGCATTGTGTTACTGAGGGTGGACGAAAGGGGTGAGCTGGGTGTGTGTATGGCATAATGTCAAATATTCACTGTGGGCGGGAGAAAGGTGCGAGTTGGGAGAGGGTTTGGCAAGAATGTATTGAGGGTAGGCGAAAGCGGTGGGTTGGGAGTGTCTGGCATAGTGTCAGGTATTTATTGAGGGTGGGTGAAAGGGGTGCATTGGGAGTGCCTGGCATAGTGTCAGGTATTTATTGAGGGTAGGTGAAAGGGGTGCATTGAGAGTCGGTCTGGCATAGTGTCAGGTATTTATTGAGGGTGGGTGAAAGGGGTGCATTGGGAGTGCCTGGCATAGTGTCAGGTATTTATTGAGGTAGGTGAAAGGGGTGCATTGAGAGTCGGTCTGGCATAGTGTCAGGTATTTATTGAGGGTGAGTGAAAGGGGTGCATTGGGAGTGCCTGGCATAGTGTCAGGTATTTATTGAGGGTAGGTGA
>JABMCL010003598.1:55000-70000 GCA_018857735.1 Alviniconcha marisindica
TTGTGTTTACAGCATACCGAATGTCTGCAGAGACTGGAAGAAAAACTAAGTTTTGTGGATCTGGAGTGTGTGACGATGGTATCGGTGTGTGTGTGTGTGTGTGTGTGTGTGTGTGTGTGTGGTGTGTGTGTTGTGTGTGTGTGTGTGTGTGTGTGTGTACTGAGGACAGCAATCATCAATTCCTCACCATAATATGCGTAACCAAGTACCAAGAGAGCAACCAACCAATCAATGGAGCCATCCACTATCATACCACTGAGCTTCCCAAAGACCGGAGGCCCATGCTGCCTGCAAGTCAGTCTCTGACATAGCCCCACAACTGTTACGTGTTGTTACAGTCTGCCGGTAGCAGACGATACTTTGTGACGTGTGAGTCAGGTGATTAAAGATGGTCGCACTGCAAACTACACCTCATGTCTCTTGCTTGATTGGATGCGACTCTCTGCCTTGTCTATGGCCTGTTTATAGCCACGCAACGACAACGACAGTTACGCCAACGCCTGAAACGAGCATGTGCCATGTTACTGAGAGGTCTGCAACAGCGTGCAGATTTCTTCCCGTGAGACAGGGAACACGGACAGAAGATTCACATCCAGTTCTCTCTCCCTTCCTCTCCGCCTTCACTCATTCACCCCCTACTCCCCACTCCACCGCCACCCCCACCCCCACCCCCACCCCAACCCTCCACACACTCACACTCCCTACGCTCTAGAGGCAAATTCTACCTGAGCGCCAGCTGACATTTTTACACCCCACACACACTGCTACAAGCATCAAGAGACGAGTGATGTTGATCGGGAAAGCCAAACGGCGTGAATCTTAGGAAGAAAATCAAAGGCGGTTTTCGTCGTCCCCTCAAACCCCCCACCCTCCACCCCTCACCCCCAACACCACCCGACCCCCTACACATCCCCTCCCTTCTGAAATCCCCAAACCTTTTGTTTGTTTGCCTTTTGCTTGCATCTTTGAACATCTTCTATCCTATCAGAGCCGTAAACACTGCAGTGTTTCCTGGCTTCCGGCTAACCGGAATGACGACTGCAGAGCAACGATCTAGTAAAAACAGTAGGAGAAGAGAGTCGATGTTTTGTTTGCAAGACAAGGAGGAAAACGGACTGTCGTAAACTGCTATTACCAGCAACGGTTATGATGCTTTCATGGTTTCCAACATTAGAGGTTGCCCAACATAGCTAGCACTTACGCAATTGAGGATTCGTAAAGCAGGCAGCAAATAGCAGAAGAAGAAGAAGAAGAAGAATACATCATCATTTTTATGGCGCCCCATCTCGTCAGAGCCAGGGGCACTTACAAAAGGCCTACGTGCGCATTTATCACACACACACACACACACACACACACACACACACACACACACACACACACGCACGCACGCACACACCACACGCACACACACACGCACGCACGCACGCACGCACACACACACCAACTGCGAAAATTGATAGACAAATGACTAAACCGTATGGAACCCTGTATACTGATTCTGTTATGTAATTTCTTCCTCTTCTTCTCCTGTTTTCTTCTTCTACTCAAGCATAATTATGCCCAGGCGCGTACCGCGCGCGCGCGCGGCGTGTGTGTGTGTGTGTGTGTGTGTGTCTGTTGTGAAGAGAGAACGTTCCTGCAGGCACAAGGACAACGTCACCTCAGGCACAAAGAGACGTTACCTGCAGGCACAAGAGACACAACGTCACCTGCAGGCACAAGAGACGTTACCTGCAGGCACAAGAGACACAACATCATCTGCAGGCACAAGAGACGTTACCTGCAGGCACAAGAGACACAACGTCACCTGCAGGTACAAGAGACACAACGTCACCTGCAGGCACAAGAGACGTTACCTGCAGGCACAAGAGACACAACGTTACCTGCAGGCACGAGACAGAACGTTACCCGTAGGCACAAGAGAATTACCTGCAGGCTGAAGAGACGTTACCTGCGGGCGCAAGAGACAGAACGTTACCTGTAGGCTCAAGAGACGTTACCTGCAGGCTTAAGAGACGTTACCTGCAGGCACAAGAGACATTACCTGCAGGCAGAAGAGACGTTACCTGCAGGCGCAAGAGAGGTTACCTGTAGGCACAAGAGAATTACCCGCAGGCTGAAGAGACGTTACCTGCGGGCGCAAGAGACGTTACCTGCAGGCTTAAGAGACGTTACCTGCAGGCACAAGAGACATTACCTGCAGGCACAAGAAACGTTACCTGCAGGCACAAAGCGGCAAGGGCACCGAACGATCGATCGCCTGGAAGTGAGAGGCGGAGAAAGAGGAAGCGCTCGACCACTGGTCTTCCTTGAAAGGACGAGAAAGGGCCATATTGTCAACCAGACCAAACATTGGAACTGTTTCAAAGGCAGAAACGCTGGGGAAACTTCCGAGAGGGGGGTGGATCGCATATGGGCTTTCCCTCGCTCGCACATACCACTTTGACCTGAACTGAAACTTTTGCCTTATCGACCAACGTGCTACCAAGCCGTTTAAACCGTAATGGCGTTGTTCCATCTCCTAGGTTCTAAATCAGCGACGGGTGGCACAAGTGGCCGCACCGCTTACAATTTGGGAGCCAACTTTGAAAGAGAAAGGCAAAATACACAGACAGGAAGGCTGGGAAGCAGACAGACAAACAGCGATCAAATGACAGGCAGGTAGATATACACACGCGCAGCAAGACCCTTTCACGGAGGAGCTCTTCGGAGAAGTCGACAAACAGAGCAGAGAGCTCAAACAGACAGGCACGTTGGCAGTTAGCTTGACAGAGTGTGCGAACGGCCTGCAACCTCTGCAGAGAACAGCAAACAGATCAAAGTTGGATATGAGAAAGTGCAGGCTTGAAGAACACGCCTGTCGTAAGGTCTTCCCACTTTGCACCCCCACCCCGAAAATGCTCCAGACAAATGGGCCTCAACTCAACTCTCAACCGGGCGGGTAATCGCGCTGAGAACACAAGCAGCGGCGTAGGAGTAATCTCCCGTTGGCATTTCATGACGTAAGGACTTCTGGCTGTTAAAACATGACAAACAAGCACAAAGTTTCCCTCTCCGAGGTAAACAGACCGCACGGTCGCCAAATGTCAGAGCAGAAAATTTGTGACCCCCCCCCCACCCCCCACCCCCCCCACACACACCCTTTGTGATTTTGCGAAGGGACAGGCGTCGCAGTTCTTTATATGCAACCTTTTTATTGTCTTTATGTACAATACAAGACAATACAACAGTATTTGCATTAATCCTTAAAGAAATTTGGTAAATAAGTGCCCAAAGATCAGGCAAAACATAAACCAGCACTTTGATTTTTGACAGAAAATTACATTTAACTTAAATTTAAACCCCACAGCCCCCGAAAACAACAACAAAGAAACAAACAAACAATCACAGTTTAGACACAGTTTCATACACTATTTATTTTCTCAATCAGGGTAGGGCATATTGAATCTTGTGAGGTCATTAACGCTGAATAAATGTTGATTAAAAAAATCAAGACAACAAACTTACGCAATTGTCAAGGACTTTTTAAAAACAACAACAGATAATGACCTATCAGATCATTCGAAGCACACTGACACCTTCTGCTTCTCTCTCTCTTTTTTAAAGTCTATGCTGATCGTAAGCTTGTCCTGAAAGAGTGCAGAAGTGAAACTGATTGAATCCTGCTATTTATCATACAGTGAAAGGAAAACTAGCTGATCCTTTGTTCAGTCTTGAAACGAAAGAAAGAAAGAAAGAACAACAAAAACAGCGACATTTGTTCAAATAAATCGATTAAAACAAAACAAAACAAACGCAAAATAACAACAACAAAATAATTAAAAAACAAACAACAAAAACAACAACAACAACAACAACAACAATTCATAGGAATGACATTTCATACACACATTCGGACATCAGTCTCTGGCTGCTTTCGAAGCCGGATTCGAACATTATGGTTCCGAGTCAATGAGACCTCAACGCACCTGCCGCACACTACCATCGGTTGCGGCACTACACGATAACTTGTCTTCAATTACCGCCACTTTGCTCTTGGGCGCGAGGTCTGAAGCCCCCAGCCTAAAACAACGTCCTGCACCTTTCCGTAAGACATCCAAGGCAGCCGTATAGCAGGTAATCTGTGGAAGGAATCCGCACTCGGAGTCTCTATGGGTAACGAAAAGAAAACGGGAGTGAGGTGAGGGGTAGTGCGGTGAGAGTGGAATG
Source organism: Alviniconcha marisindica (assembly GCA_018857735.1). NCBI lineage: Eukaryota > Metazoa > Mollusca > Gastropoda > Provannidae > Alviniconcha > Alviniconcha marisindica. The sequence continues at coordinate 59,213 of JABMCL010003598.1, forward strand.
GGAGCTGGGGAGGGAAGGGAGGTTGGGTGGGGGACTGGGGGGGGGGGGGGGGGGGGGGGGGGGGGGGGGGGGGGGTTAGCGGAAAAGCCAGAGCTTTGCTGTAAAAGAGGGGCGTGTGAAGTAATTATTGGAAGTTTAACCCATTTGCCGCCCTTACCCTGTCATACGATGACCCCGGCAAAGTGCTTTCCATTTTGTCCATAATAAGGACGCCAGATGACTTCCTGCTCGAGACCTGAGATTTTCTTTTCGTGCCGACTGGAATTTTCTCATGGAGCAAAGTCCTCACAGCGAAGGCTTCTGGCCGGTACTGAGCGGCTTGGCCTGTCTTTGAGACTACCCTTGAGAGAAAGGTAACTGACACTAATGGTGCAAGCAAGCTCCGTCTTTGGCAGGGTCGGTATGGCTAAGGTCAGAACCCCCTGCTAATGTTACCTTGCAAATCTAGCTTGGACATTGGGGTCCGTGTTATCATCCTGGTAAATAGCTGAAGTCCCCTAGTTTTTTGGATAACTGAGTCCATGTTATAACTCTGGCAAATGGCTAAAGTCATCTAGTTTTTGGACAACTGAGTCCATTTTATCAGCCTGGCAAGTAGTTAAAGTGACCTAGTTTTTGGACAATGGAGTCCGTGTTATAACTCTGGCAAATAGCTAAAGTCATCTAGTTTTTGGACAACTCAGTCCGTGTTATCAGCCTGGCAAAATAATAGCTAAAGTCACACTCACCTGCTGACGACGTTACTTTACAAACTTTACAGTTTTAGCTTGGACAGTTGGGTGCATATTATCAGCCTGGAAAATAACGCGTTTTCTGTATACGACAGCATTTGTTGGTCAGAGAGAGAGAGAGAGAGAGAGAGAGGAGGGGGGAGGGGGGGAGGGAGGGAGGGAGGGGGAGAGAGAGAGAGAGAGAGAGAGAGAGAGAGAGAGAGAGAGAGGAGAGAGAGAGAGAGAGAGAGAGAGGAGAGAGAGAGAGAGAGAGAGAAAGAGAGAGGGGGGAGGGGGAGAGAGAGAGGAGGAGAGAGAGGAGAGAGAGAGAGGGGGGGGGGGGGAAAGGGGGGAGAGGAGAGAGAGAGAGAGAAGAGAGAGAGAGAGAGAGAGAGAGAGAGAGAGAGAGAGAGAGAAAAGAGAGAGAGAGAGAGAGAGAGAGAGAGAGAGAGATGTCAAAAGAAAGGTTCCTAAGCAGACTGAGCCGTGTAGTGGTTTCAATTGGGACTCCTTTCTGGCGCTAATTACTCGAGCCTTAAAGCACTGACCTGGAGGGGCGAGGGCGGCACTCATAAAAGGGGAGAAATTATGACACTCGCCGATGAGGACCAGACAGGCAATCATCACTCATCCAGGCCAACCTAGTTAGCACGAAAAGGAAACAAAATAGAGAGAGGCGGAGAGGTAGAGAGCGGCTGAGAAGGAGGGACTGAATAAAAGAGAGAGAGAGAGAGAGAGAGAGAGAGAGAGAGAGAGAGAGAGAGAGAGAGAGAGAGAGAGAGAGAGAGAGAGATGATTTGATTGCTTGATTGCTTGACTGATTGCTTGATTGCTTGAACTTTAATTCCGCAAGAATAAAGGTTTAAGCACGAATGCCTGTCAGGCAACCTGTCCTTGAAACAATTGCAAACATTTAAACACATACATATGAACGTGGGGGAAAAGATCAATGTGAACCGACAATCATTATGAACAATACGAAACAGCAATATATCAAATCATAATAACACTGGGAAACTACACGTGCATGTATATACACATTACAAACCAAGAAACTGATTTTTTAATATTTTTTTTTATAACAATCTGCTTCTGAACCATTTGTAGAGCTGTGTTTTGAAGCTGGTAAGAAAATTGCATGAGTTTATTTGAGTTGGGATAGCATTCCAAAGGGATGCGCCTGAAAATGAGAAGCTAGTTTTAAAAAGGTCTATTCTAGGTTTGGGTCCAGAGTTATGAATCGAGATGCGGCGCGAGTTCTGGAACAGATAAAAAGCTGTTTAAGATACGGAAGCGCACGATTTCTGTATGCTTTGAATAATACTAACACTGCCTTATTGAATATAAGCTTTTCTTTGAGTGGAAATAGTCCGAAGTACTGTAGCTTTGTATTGGTTGTTAAAGAAGAATCACTGAGATATCATCAATGTGGCAGCTCTTCTGTGAAGAGAATTAAGTTTGTTAAATAAGATATCACTACAGCCGTCCCAGACAGTAGATGCATAGGTGAGGGGGAATATGAACATGGTAAAACATCTTGCGCCTAGAAGTGTCCACAAAGTGTCTGAACTGTGACAACAGATAAAGATTTTTGACACTGTTTTACATGTGCCAATAATGTGTGGTCGCCAGCTAAATTCATCATCTATAATAACGCCAAGGTGCCGGTGCTCATGAACTTGTTCAATATGACTGTCTTTAAGATTAAGGTGAAGCGGGCGAAGCTGATGTTTTTGCCTAGTAGCAAGTAGCATACCTTTTGTTGTTGCAGGATGTAAAATCATGGTATTATTGTCGCACCAGTCAGATGCTTCATTTATGCTTTTCTATAGTTCCTTTTGAACAGTGTATCTTTATCAGATGTATTAAGTGAAGTATCATCCGCAGACATGTCACAATTAACTCTATTGCTAGTAATATGCAGGGGAAGATCATTGATAATATACATAAATACAAAATAGAAGCGGTCCTTAAATAGATCCGTGAGGAATTCCACAACGAATAATGCCTTCGTTGGAGTAGACGAGGAGGAGAGAGAGAGAGAGAGAGAGAGGAAGGAGAGAGAGAGAGAGAGAGAGAGAGAGAGAGAGAGAGAGAGATGATGATGATGATGATGATGGTGATGATGATGATGATGATAATGTTAATGATGACGCTTTGAACTGACCGCCTTTGATCCAGATCTCTCTCTCTTTATGTCTTTCTGTGTATCTCTCTGGTTCAAAAGCTGCCAGTAATTATTATCCTTGGTTTCAAGCCCATTCCCATATTTTTACTCTCAGGTCTCTTCAGCATACATGCCAACACTTAATAAGCTTTTATCATTCATTAACCATCAAAGATACCTTTGAACCATCGCCACTGCATGTTCGTGCCATCCATTCTGCCTACCAGCGGCACACAACGAACTGCGCTCTAAGATTAAAATGACAACACCAATCAATCAAAACTGTTGGGGTTAAATTTCTAGTTACAAGGGACAAAGACGGTTCTTCGATTTTCACCTCTCAACCTTGCCCTGTGAAACCGACTTGACAGGACCCACATCTTGTTTCCGGGCACGCGCATACTCATTTGCATACACGCGTGCGATAATTAACATGCGCCTCAGCCACACGCGCATCTCGCAGACGGCCCAGTGAGCAACAGGATGTGAATTTCTTCCGGGGAAATTCACAACGCGAGTGAATTCCCACTGCGTGGGTATTGTTTCACCTGACTGCCTCTGAATGCACCCTGATACAGTCGACCTGGTGATGGACTGGCATTCTATGGAGACTTTTTAAACTGTTCTGCTGATGATTTTTTTTAACTAGTGAAACGCTGGAGCCCATTGAAGGGAAATTGTGGAATTGCGTGTGATAAAGGCCATGAATATTCATAACTAAACGGCGATAACCAGCAATCCGTCTGAAGTCATAGGGATTACTCTCTCTCTCTCTCTCTCTCTCTCTCTCGGTTCCCCCCTCTCTCAGTCTCTCTGTGAGTGTGGTTTTTTGTGTGTGTGTGTGTGTGTGTGTGGAAGAGGAGAGAGAGAGAAGAGAGAGGAGAGGAGAAAAGAGAGAGAGAGGAAAAGAGAGAGAAGAGAGAGAGAGAGAGAGGGAGGGGGGGGCGGTTAGAGAAGGATTGAGAGGGGGGTTAGAGAGGGAGAAGAGAGAGAGAGAGAAGAGGAGAAGGAGAGAGAGAGAAGGGAGGAGAGAGAGAGAGAGAGAGAGAGGGTTTTCGGTAACTCGTAATCACAAATGAAATAATATGATAATAATAAGGGGAATATTTATCTGCACCTCTGCTCAATGAACGCAAGGCACTTACATTCAAATACAAACACATCAGATCAAAACTACTCCCGTTCTCTCTCTCTCTCTCTTCTCTCTCCTCTCTCTTCCTCTCTCCCCCTCCCCCTCTCTCTCTCTCTAACCGCCCCTACTTCTCTGGAACCCCCCTCTCCCCTTTCTCTCTCTAACCGCCCCCCACCTCTCTCCCCCTTCTCTAACCCCCCCTCTCTCTCTCTCTCTCTCTCACCCACACACACATACACCCCCGCCCCCCACCGCCCACACCACCACCACTACCAACAAAAACTAACAAAAACTAACAACAACAACAACAGCAACAAAGCAAACAAACAAACCAATAAAAGAAACAACCCCCAAATCAACAACAACAACAACAACAACAACAACAACAACAACAACAAAGAGCAATAGCTTCAACGATTCTAAATTTAACCCCAGTTGCGATGTTATGGTGCGAGGAAAAACAAAACCAAGAAACAGCCAAATAAACGAACAAGGCACAGTTATCGTTTTGTGAGCCTTAGTGGACTGCACACGAGAACCCATTACAGAGAACTAACGCATACTTTGTGTACCTTCCGTCAACACAAACACCTCTGCTCAAAGACCGTTTTCAAACACCTGTCCTGTGAGCTGGAACAAACTTCCGTTTGACGTCAGGACCTCACAATCAAAAACTCGCTCAGGTAATTTAAGCCTTCAAAACGCATAAAAAATAAAATAAAAATAATAATAAAAATATCTTTAAAGCGCAAAATCCTATCCCTAGAGACTATTCTAAGCGCGCGCGCACGCACACACACAACACACACACACACCACACACACACACACACACAACACACACACACACACACACACACACACACACACCACACACACACACAACACACCACACACACACAACACCCACACACACACACACACACACAACACACACACCCCACACACACACACACACACACACACACACAACCCCACCACACACCACACACCACACACACACACACACACACACACACACACACACACACACACACACACACACACACACACACACACACACACACACACACACACACACACACACAGGCACCCGCACACACAAGCATTCTGACTATACAAAGCTAAATATACACAGCTTAAAACGGGCAGCAAACGCCCGGGAATTATACCTGTGTAGCATGCACTGCTCAGTTTGAGCAAGGGTTTCTGTTATGTTTGCCACACATGCTACAACTCGTGCATACAAAGGCTATATTTCCTGACCCCCCACCCCCCACCCCAAGCTGTCATAAAAATCATTGTTATTACTATATGTTAGCTATTGTATTAAAATCATTGTCATTACTATATATTAGCTATTGTATTAAAATCATTGTTATCACTATATATTAGCTATTGTATTAAAATCATTGTTATTACTATATATTAGCTATTGTGTTGCTGTCGCTGTTGGTGTTGTCTTGGTGCTATTGTGAAGCGGTTCGAGCCCAGACGAGATGGGCGCTATAGAAATCTTTGTTATTGGTATAATCATTATTGTATTGTACAATACAATAATGATTATACCAATAACAAAGATTTCTACAGCGCCCATCAGTCAGTGTGGCCGAGAAGCGATATTAAATTCTGCCCGCTGTGGCAGCATGCTAACTGCGTAGTGGTTGTTAAAACCCACCGCCGCTTCAATTATCTTGGTGATGTGAATTCCAGATGAGCTGCTGACGTTTACTGGGGAAGTTTACTTGGAACACCCAGGGTCAGCTTTCTGTGCTGACAGCAACACCAGTATTACCGCAAAAACGCGTAAAAAATCCCGGTCATTCTGCCAAAAAGAGCAGGTGGCAGGTTACAGCTAAACGCACATGCACCCTACCTACGTATGTTAAATGAAATGACACTGTAAACTGGTACATGGATTAACGGTGTACACAGAACTTGAGCCGAAACGGCAGCAGTTTCACGTAGCACCAGCCATCCGGAAGGAATGTAACGATCGACTGTCCCCGTGTGCTGACGAAACAGAAATGAGCTGGCAATTGTTTCGTGTTGTCCTAATAAAATCAGCGTTCTTTTTAACCGTTTGTGTGCTAATGCAACAGAGACTGATGTTTAAAAACATTTTAGGTTGGAACAGCAGATGGTGTATGTTTTTCGATATGAGAGAGAGAGAGAGAGAGAGAGAGAGAGAGAGAGAGAGAGAGAGAGAGAGAGAGAGAGAGAGAGAGAGAGAGAACTCGAACTCGAAAACTTTATTTTACAAGGATTGTAGTTTACGTTCAGTGAAAACCTGTCTAACAACGAGTCCTCGCTAAGCTACTAATGGATAATAAAAAAGAGATTAAAACAAATTGCATCATCTATATACATATATGAAGCATGAACGAATCAGTGTGTTTTCATGCATGAAGTGTATAAACTCCCAAGAGAGAGAGAGAGAGAGAGAGAGAGAGAGAGAGAGAAGCGCAAGTTGGCATGGGGGGAAAAAAGAGAGTAGAAAATGTGAAAATATTTCCATCTGCAAGATTCAGTTGGTTGTGCTATCAATATTTATACAAAAAGGAGCATTTTAGTTTTTGGCTCCGACTTCATGTGAGATGCCCTCAGGCAGCCGTTTTAGTTCGCTCTTTTGCACTGAAGAGCAGAACAAGTTGGGTGTGCGACGTATTTAATACATTCGCCACACTTTTCGGTCTTGTTTATCACATCACTGCTATAATGGCAGCAATCACGATCGTCTATAAGCGGATTTCAAACGTGGATTTTTAACAAACAGGCCCAGAAAATCGAGTGAAAAACAGCTTTTGTCTGATTCCTATCCACCCACAGGCACCCATGAGGCTTCTGTCTCTTTCCTATCCATACATAGGCCCTACAAGGCCTCTATTTCATTCCTATCCATCCACAGCCCAATGAGGCTTCTGTATCCTTCCTATCCATCCGTAGGCCCCACGAGGCTTCTGTCTCTTTCCTATCCATCCATAGGCCTCCACGAGGCTTCTGTCTCTTTTCTATCCATCCGTAGGCTCCACGAGGCGTCTGATTCCTATCCACCCATAGGTCCCACGAGGACTATATCTCTTTCCTATCCATCCACAGGCCCCATAAGGCTTCTGTCTCATTCTTATCAATCCATAGGCCCCAAGAAGCTTCTGATTCCTATCCAACCAGAGGCCCCACGAAGTTTCTATATAGGCTTCAGCTGCCCGTTACACCCATCGAGTTTTTCTGGGGGTTAGACCATTAACCTTTTGCTACCCGGTTGCGCTGGGAATTACCCGGTAAAGGACCTCAGAATAACGCTCGTATAACTGCGAGTGGCGGTACGTTGATATAGCGAGGCAACAACTGTATCACCTTAAGACACACTCACAACGCGAAATAAGGCGGAAATTGCACAGTCCAGATTTTGTCGGTCCATTTACAAAAGATTTTCTTTTCTTTTCTTGTTTTGTTTTGTTTTTCCTGTCGAGAAACCACTCTGTCTCATCTATCCACGAAAAGCTCGCGAGCCCATTTCGGTAGCACGTGCATCACGCGCCGGCAGCTGTGTCCCATTTCTGAGGTTTCCATTGGGGTTCCGGAACACCAAAACGCAACTGTATGGCGTCTGTGTAGAGCTTGCTACCAGCACAGGCGCTTGAAGAAAAACATACGTTGGACTTTATTTTAATCCAGGCACAAAAGTGTAGCTTCATTTTCGTTTTGATTTTTCAAGAGTTCACGTTCGTGTGTTTTTTGTGTGCTTTTTCCCCCTCCTCTCTCTCTCTCTCTCTCTGTGTCTCTGTCTCTCTCACTGACATCAGAGTTTGGACGAAAAGACTTCTGAAGTAGGCTGTCTCATGGAGCTTACAGCAAACAGCTTGTTTCCATTAATCTTACAATAGTCGGGCAAACTGCAGTACCCGGAGAAAACCCACGACACCGTCCCGAATAGCCTACTGGTAACTGAAAGGTGAAAATTGTCCGTTCTTCACTAGGATCAAACCCTCGAACGTTGGTGATAAGTCCGGCTGTAACCAAAAATTAAGATGTTAAACAGTTTCTACCGCGATTCAACAGGTACAGAAATCTAAAACAGAACGAGGCCCAGAGCGCTCGTGCAGAATCAACACACAAGGGAGTTAATTAGCGCTCGAAAGACGTAACACAAGTACAACAACAAAGACCTGCGGTAACTCTCACCTGGCTATCATGGTACATGTGTACCTCTGGTGGAGTTTATGTACCTTACATTTACACGCATGCCGGGCGAGAGCTACCGTAGATGACCCAGGTCTTTGTTTCTGTACTAGTGTTACGTTTTTCGAGCGCTAATTAACTCCCTTGTGTGTTGATTCTGCACGAGCGCTCTGGGCCTCGTTCTGTTTTAGATTTCTGTACCTGTTGAATCGCGGTAGAAACTTTAACATCTTAATTTTTGGTTACAGCAACGGGCTATGCAAAGCCTCTGGTCTCGACAGAAACGGCTGGGTGAACTTGTTAGAACGCCGAGTTGTCCCCAAAGAGGTACCGGCGGGGACCGAGATCCCAGGAGGTGGGGGAAGAAGGAGACTGTACCTAACGCTGTATACACACACGGTCACCACCAGAATGACTCTTGCACTAAGATGGGCAGCGATATATGAGAGGCATTTCAGTGTTTCATTTGTTGTCAGGGACAACCGAAGAGCTAACATTCCGTTATGTGAGAGGCATTTGAATGTTTCACTAGTTGTCAGGGACAACCGAAGAGCTAACATTCCGATATATGAGAGGCATTTGAATGTTTGATTAGTTGTCAGGGACACCCGAAGAGCTAACCTTCCGTTATATGGAGGCATTTTAATGTTTGATTAGTTGTCAGGGACAGTCACATAGTCCAGGAGCTGTGTGAGAGTCGAGGTGGCCGTCCTGAGCTGTTCGTCCTAACGAGCCTTCTGGTTTCCGTGGACGTAAAGAATTATTGAACCGTGCTTCGGTATTGTCCCTAATATGTCAACTGACATCTGAGGACATTAAGCATCACTTCATTCATCAACGTCAGGGACACCCGAAGAGCTAACATTCCGTTATATGAGAGGCATTTGAATGTTTTATTAGTTGTCAGGGACAACCGAAGAGCTAACATTTCGTTTTATTCAGGGGCCTGTGACTTGTGAAGACGAATCCAGTACAGATTTTACAGCTGACTTCGCCCTCTCCCCGTCCCCTCCTGTCAAAGAAAACAAACGGTGCGGAGGTATATGTAGGTGAGGTGTTGGTAACATTTTCCTGTCCTGATACGTCTCAGTTGTGAATCCGGTCCAGGCACCTGATGAACCAGAATCCCCCACGATGCTTGTTGTTGGGAGGGCTTGTGATGACGTCGGCAGATGCAGTTCCACTGAAATTTAAACGCTTTGATAAGCCCTACTGAAGCGATTCCGATAGATCACATTGATGGTAGAGTCCGTGACTATGCACCCTCTTCATACAAACAGCATCTGTGTCGGGTCGTCGCTAGATCCGTGTAAAGTGTGGCGAGAGTTGTCCATCCGCGGAGTGAATGAACTGACGCTAAGATTTTTTTTCTCGTCAAGCTTTTTTAGCTGGTTAATTGTGAAGATGTGGGGGTGTACCTTTCGTGGAGTTAATTGATACCTTGTATTGACTCGCATGTCAGATGGGAGTCACCGTCGATCCATGGTCTTTGTTGTTGTGTTTGTCAGTTTGTCAGTGTGTCCGCGTCTTTCGAGCGCTAGTTAACTCCCTTTGTTGCTGTTTTTAGTTTGCCCAATGGTGGAGGTACGCGGTTTGTAGGCCTCCGTTTTCTTTCTGAAGTCGATTTAGGATAAAACCTTGGCTACGCCGTTTTATTTATTTTGGTTTTTGATTGTGGTTGGGCTTAATTTACTTATATACTCGGGTTTTGTTTTCTCCATTTGATCGCCTTGATATAACCGTGATGGTTGACTTGGCGTAAAACACCAAGTTACTTACTTTCTCCATTTGCACTACCACAAAGCTTAGACTAATGTAAATAGTCTGTGGAAACCTCAGACCTTTCTCGGAACTGAAGGGGTATTGGAGTTTGTACATTAAATGGGATTGAACGCCTTTATTTGAGTCAAGAGTCAAGTACATACAATCTCTCTCTCCTTCATCCACGTACAAAGTCGCCTTTGTCTTCTGATTAAGAAGGGCAAAGTCCAGATACATTACATATTTGATGCTAATGGTACAACCACTATGACGATTGTATATTTATAGAGGATGAAATCTAATACCTAAAGCATCAGTGCAGATTATCAAAGGTATCAAGAATTACCTGAACACACTGAGGAGAAGAAGAAGAAAAAGAAGGAGAAGAAGAAGAAGAAGATGAAGAAGAAGAAGAAGAAGACGACGACGACGAAGAAGAAAAAGCAGCAATGGTAGTAGTCTCTGGCAGTAGTCAGATGAAAGAGGAAAGTGAAGAGGAGGAGAAGAAGGAGGAGCAGAAGGAAGAGGAGAAGAAGAAGAAGGAGGAGGAGAAGGAGGAGAAAAAGAAGAAGAAGGAAGAGGAGGAAGAGGAGGTGGAGGAGGTGGAGGAGAACGAGGAGAAGGAAGAGAAGGAAGAGGAAAAGAGGAAGAGGGAGGAAGAAGATAAGAAGGAGTAGGAGGAGGAGGAGAAGGAAGAGGAGAAAAAGAAGGAGGAAGAGGAGGAAGAGGAGGAGGAGGAGGAGAAGAAGAAGAAGAAGAAGAAGAAGGAGAAGGAGGAGGAGGAGGAGGAGGAAGAGAAGGAGAAGCAGAGGAAGAAGAAGCCGCAAGGTTGTTAAA
>JABMCL010003598.1:80000-82500 GCA_018857735.1 Alviniconcha marisindica
CACGCACCCCAACTGACGTTTGAAATGCAAACCTCTGGTACGTGTGCTCCTAAGAAGTGCATAAGCACCTCATCCTCCTTCTCAAAGAGTGGTCCAGTGTTAGCTTTCAATCAGTCCTATGTTTATCTCATTGACAAGGGCCTTGTCTCGATCGTTCTTGCAAGATGGGCTATCGACCATGGCCCTTTCTACAAGCCCCTTTCGCCACGGCGATCGATGGAATGTAGAAGACCTCGGTGGAACTGCTACTGTGGGCATTGTCTCAAGATCCTCAACACTTCAGACAGCAGGAAACTGTCTATTTCTTCCGTACACAAAGTACACGGCATTGCAGTCCCGGCATCACTACAATTCCAACCGTTGTTGAGTTAAAAAACCTCCATCAACACACTGGAGTTCCCATTCCCGTTTCCCATCTTTGTACAAGCTCGTTAGCATGAAAGAAAGCATAGAAGTGAGACTATTACTTTTCAAGACAACCCAGCAGCATTGGCCGTGAGACTTTACTTTTCAAGACAATCCAACAGCATTGGCCGTGAGCCTATTACATTTCAAGACAATCCAACAACATGGGCAGTGAGTCTGTTACTTTTCAAGACAATCCAACAACATGGGCAGTCAAACTATTCTTTTCAAAATAGTCCAACAGCATGGGCAGTGAGACTATTACTTTTCAAGACAATCCAACAACATGGGCATTGGGCAGTGAGACTGGAAAACAGTGAGACTGTTACTTTTCAAGACAATCCAACACATGGGCATTTTTTTTGAAAGACGGGGTTTACTTTTCAAGACAATCCAACAGCATGGGCAGTGAGACTATTACTTTTCAAGACAATCCAACAGCATGGGCAGTCAGACTTAATTTTCAAGACAATCCAACAGCATGGGCAGTCAGACTATTACTTTTCAAGACAATCCCACAGCATGGGCAGTCAGACTATTACTTTTCAAGACAATCCCACAGCATGGGCAGTGAGACTATTACTTTTCAAGACAATCCAACAGCATGGGCAATGAGACTGTTGCTATTCAAGACAATCCAACAGCATGTGTAGTCAGACTGTTGCTATTCAAGACAGTCCAACATGATGGGCAGTCAGACTATTACTCTTCAAGGCAATCCAACAGCATGGTCAGTCAGTCCAACAGCACTGGCAGTGAGACTGTTACTTTTCAAGACAATCCAACATGATGGGCAGTCAGACTATTACTCTTCAAGGCAATCCAACCGCATGGGCAGTCAGTCCAACAGCATGGGCAGTGAGACTGTTACTTTTCGAGACAATCCAACGGCATGGATATAGTCAGACTATTACTTTCGAGACAATCAACAGAGGGTGTGCGTGACTGCCCGATTTCCCTTCCCAAGCTCGGATGGACGTCGAGACTCCACCACCACAAGCAACGCCGTCTTTGGCGAATGGCGGCCCCGTCCCGTTCACTTCCGGGAAACCGCGCTCTTGATTATTTGCTCTTCGCAGAGACTTTCAGGGGGGGTTACTTCGTTGCAAAGCGACGCAGCCGCCTTAGTACATTGCTACACGGCGAGATCTCAGTCGTGGCTTGATGTTTTAGTCCCTGTCTTTCCCCACGCTGTTGTGGGTTGGATTGATCCCTCCGCCTGCATTGCCTGTTGACCATTGTCGGCGGTGTCTGGCGGATCCATATCCTCAGGTTTCTGGCGCGGCGGGGTGGTCTCGTGGCGGTACCGGATTCCCGCTGTAATGTACTAGTTCTAATTCCTCCGTGTGCTGGAGTTATGTCGGTTGCAGCGCCGGCGGTCGCGCTGGAAGGATTGGATCTTCCGCCGCGCCGCGACTTAGTATTTGTTATCCGAGTTTTCCTCGTTTCCCAGTCGGGTGACTAGCTATAGAGCCAGCTGTCGCGAATTCTTTGACAACTCCACGGAGCGGTGATTGGGATTTTCCACTGACCCTGGCGTGCTCTTCATCAGCTGCATCCTCTCCCTCTCCCTGTCCTCTCCTCTCTGCCCGGTCTGTCTTTGGTTGGGAAGTAACTAACCCCAAACCCACTACTGCTAGCACATTCTCTCTCTCTCTCTCTCTCTCTCTCTGCCCGGTCTGTCTTTTTGGGGAATCTAAAAAATACTACTGCTAGCACATTCTCTGTTTTTCTCTCTCTCTCTCTTCTCTCTCTCTCTTTTTTTTCCCCCCCCCCCCCCCCCCCCCCCCCCCCCTCTCTCTCAACCTTTTTTTCCAAAATTCCCCCTTTCTTTTTGGGTTTGGTTTGGGGAAGGGAATAAACCCCCCCCGGAAAAATTTTTTTCCTTTTTCTTTCCCTTCCATTTCCTTCTCTCTCTCTCTCTCTCCCCCCCCCTCTTTTGTTAAAAATTTTTTAACATAAACCTTCCCTTTTTTTTTGGGTTTGGGGGGGTTGGGGGGTTTTGGTGGGAATCTTCTTGCTTGGGCGTGTTTTTTTCCCCTTTTTTTCCCCGTTTTTGGGGGGGAAAACAACCCCAAAACCACCACCACCACAC
>JABMCL010003598.1:90000-95000 GCA_018857735.1 Alviniconcha marisindica
CCTTCATTCCTGTACCTGTCTAATATCATGTTTGGCGTCTGAACTTCATTTATGAAATGTGTACATGTATGTGTAATTAGATCTAGAGTAGTCCCTGGTTTGGGCGAGGGCTGGATGTAAAAAAGCATACATGCTTATCTATTACCCTCGTAAATAAAGAATTGTATCCTCTCTCTCTCCCTCTCTCTTCTCCCCTCTCCCCCGCCAAACTGACACGAAGGTAAAATACAGAAATACAATCGCCAGCGACTGAGCTGGAGTCGAACCCAGGGCCCCAGCTGCGCCGGATAAGCTTAGCAGTTGAATGTCAGGGTGATGAGAACCGCTGGGCCACTTCGCTCCGGCCCTGACTACAAGGGGCACGGCGAGGCGGAACGAGGTAAGGCCAGTAACCCCGTCGGGTTGTAGGCGTACTGTGGAGGTGCGGGAACATACCCTTGACCTTTAACAGAAAAGCTTTGAAGCCGCCCCCGCTGTTGGGCACCCAGCATAGCAACTTGTACGTGTTTGTTCCTGGGAGATCTAGCCTGTCAGTCTTTTTCCTGGGAGATCAAACTTGTGCGTCTTTTTTTCAGGGAGATCAAACTTGTGCGTCTTTTTTCAGGGAGATCAGCCTCGGGAGTCTTTTTCCTGGTAGATCAAGCTTGTGTGCCCTTTTCCTGGGAGATCAAACTTGTGCGTCTTTTTCTTGGAGATCAAACTTGTGTGCCCTTTTCCTGGGAGATCAAACTTGTGAGTCTTTTTCTTGGAGATCAAACTTGTGTGCCCTTTTCCTGGGAGATCAAACTTGTGAGTCTTTTTCTTGGAGATCAAACTTGTGTGCCCTTTTCCTGGGAGATCAAACTTGTGAGTCTTTTTCTTGGAGATCAAACTTGTGTGCCCTTTTCCTGGGAGATCAAACTTGTGAGTCTTTTTCTTGGAGATCAAGCTTGTGTGCCCTTTTCCTGGGAGATCAAACTTGTGAGTCTTTTTCTTGGAGATCAAACTTGTGTGCCCTTTTCCTGGGAGATCAAACTTGTGAGTCTTTTTCTTGGAGATCAAACTTGTGTGCCCTTTTCCTGGGAGATCAAACTTGTGAGTCTTTTTCTTGGAGATCAAACTTGTGTGCCCTTTTCCTGGGAGATCAAACTTGTGAGTCTTTTTCTTGGAGATCAAACTTGTGTGCCCTTTTCCTGGGAGATCAAACTTGTGAGTCTTTTTCTTGGAGATCAAACTTGTGTGCCCTTTTCCTGGGAGATCAAACTTGTGAGTCTTTTTCTTGGAGATCAAACTTGTGCGTCTTTTTCTGGGAGATCAATCTTGTGTGCCCTTTTCCTGGGAGATCAAACTTGTGAGTCTTTTTCTTGGAGATCAAACTTGTGCGTCTTTTTCTGGGAGATCAATCTTGTGTGCCCTTTTCCTGGGAGATCAAACTTGTGAGTCTTTTTCTTGGAGATCAAACTTGTGCGTCTTTTTCTGGGAGATCAATCTTGTGTGCCCTTTTCCTGGGAGATCAAACTTGTGAGTCTTTTTCTTGGAGATCAAACTTGTGCGTCTTTTTCTGGGAGATCAATCTTGTGAGTCTTTTCCTGTGGGATCAGACTTGTGTGACTTTTTCTTGGAGATCAGACTTGTGTGTCTTTTCCTGGGAGATCAATCTTGTGAGTCTTTTCCTGTGGGATCAGACTTGTGTGTCTTTTTCTTGGAAATCAGACTTGTGTGTCTTTTCCTGGGAGATCAGACATGTGAGTCAAATTTGTGTCTTTTCCTGGGAGATCAAGCTTGTGAATCTTTTCCTAGGAAATCAGACTTGTGATACTTTTCCTAGGAGATCAGAATTGTGATTCTTTTCCTAGGAGATCAGACTTGTGATTCTTTTCCTGGGAGATCAAAGTAGTGAGGCTTTTCCTGGGAGATCAGACTTGTGAGTCAAATTTGTGCGTCTTTTCCTGGGAGATCTAGCTTTTCCTGGGAGATCAGACTTGTGAGTCTTTTCTTGGCAGATCAAGACGGTAACATGATCGATGTGAAGTGAAAAGGCCTCCTCCCTGCCTGTGCAAAGCTCTCTCTTAAAAGGCTGATATCATGTGGACAAACCTCATTTAGTCCCCAACCCACAGACACACTCAAGTAACTTTTTAATACAACCAGTAAAGTAGCTTGGAAACATTTTGTTGATGCGTTAAAGTCAGTTGGTGAACGGGTACCGAACGTCCGAATGAACGATAAAAGCAAGCAAGCAAGCAAGCAAGCAAGCAAGCAACCGAAGCTGTGTATTTTGCAGGCACAAGCACTGAGTGAAGAACGGAATTAAACGTGAATAAAAAATGTGTGCTTTATATAGAGATACCGGTCCCTATTTCAAGAACGAATGGACAGTAACAAATAAAACACACACGGTATCGTTCACGCGCACGCGCACTCGCACACTCACACGCGCGCGCAAGAAAGAAACTGATACGAAATAAACGAATGAAATTAATGAGCCTACGAACGAACGAATGAATAAAGGAAGGAAAGAAAGAACGAACGATTTACATTAATAATCATCACCTCGACAGTTTTAACACACGCGAATCCCTTTGCTATCAAACAGAAACCACAGTCAATTATGTTAATCGTTGTATCGTCATTCTCAGCACGCGATCTCCAAACAGACCGACGTGACCTAGTCCCCCGCTACGACACAAAAGAAAAGAACAAAGAAGAAGGGTGGTGGGGGGGGGGGGGGGGAGAGATTAAAGACGATAGCTCACAAAGCCATTTTTGCAAAGAAAATTACCCCCCCACCCCCACCCCCCCACCCTCCTGTTGCCCCCAATACAAGTGGCAAGAGTTGAAAAGCAATCGCCTGCTGAAATACGAATTCTTGATTCCGGTATTCCCGCTATGGTGTAGTTATCTTGGAATCGTTCAAAGTGAGAAATGCGCAAAACATGTAGCGCGAGGTAATTTGTAATACATTTCTGACAGAGCGAAGGAGACAAGAGAAAATTGCGTTGTAGGGGAAGAAAAAGACTCACCAGAAATAGACGGAATGGATGAGAGGAACGGGAGTTCTTCAAGAGCGATTTAAAAAAAAAAAATCTTCAGAACTGTAAATCTTAACAACGTGAACACAAAACTCAGATCTGTTTGTTGGCAAATAACAAATAAAAATAAAAAATAAAAAAAGGAATAAGATGAAAGTTATTTGTTTGGTTTTCCTTCATATCTCTTGGGGAATTATAAAAATTCAGTCAGTGGCCGTTCGTGCAGAGTCAGGGATGCATAATGGCGGACTGTCGTTACAGAACACACACACACACACACACACACACACACACACACACACACACACACACACACACAACACACACACACACACACACTCTCACTCTCTCACACACACCACACACACAACACAGACACACACACACACACACACAACACACACACACACACACACACACACACACACACACACACACACACACACACACACCTCTCTCTCTCTCTCTCTCTCACACACACACAGACACACAGACAGACAGACAGACACACACACACACACACACACACACAACACATACACACGCACACACACACACACATCACACTCCTCTCTCTCACAACACCAGACACACACACACACACACACACACACACACACACACACACACACACACACACACACACACACACACACACACACACACACACACACACACACACACACACACACACACACACGAGGTTCGTTGGTATAGAGCACATGCACACAGACATGCGGACAGACGGGAGGAGGGGCGCGGACAGACAGACAGACAGACAGACAGACCAACCTAATCCGACAGACGGACGGACAAACAGAATCAGACACATGCAGTAAGCCAGGCAGACAAAATAAGACATAATTAGACATAAGTATGCAGAATGACAGAATCAGAAGCAGGCAGGCAGGCAGGCAGGCAGGCAGGCAGGCAGGCAGGCAAAGACAGACAGAATCAGACACGTGCAGACAAACAGAATTGGACAAATGCAGGCAGGCAGACAGACAGAATCAGACACTTGCAGACAAACAGAATTAGACAAATGCAGGCAGGCAGGCAGGCAGGCAGGCAGGCAGGCAGACAGACGAATCAGACACCTGCAGACAAACAAAATTAGACAAATGCAGGCAGACAGACGGAAAGAATCAGACAAATGCAGGCAGAAGAAAGACTCTCTCTCTCTCTCTCTCTCTCTCTCTCTCTCTCTCTCTCACACACACACACACACACACGGACAGACAGTCGGTCGGACGAAGAAACAATCCAAAATCTAGGTCGATAAAATAACATTTCTTTCAAAGCCACTGTAATAGCAACAACAAGAACAACAACAGCAAAAACAACAATATCCAAAGTCTAAGCGCCCAATTTGTCCTGGAAAGAGAAAAGGAAACGGAACCGTTGCGTTTATCGTGCAATATTTACTCGTCAGCATTTGTTACACTGAAAGACGCAATGCTGGTTTCAGAGATAGAGGGGAGGCCAACAAAAGAATCGTTATTGCACTAGCAATTTCGAAAGAATCGGAACTGTAAACGCTTGCGAAACTATTGCTATAAGCGCACACATTATTCCGTTTCAGCAGTTTTCCAAAGAGCTTTAGCCAGTTTCTGCCACTCTCGCTATTACCAGATTAAAAAAAAAAAAGTGCCTGACAAGTCCCGGAAACACTTTATTGACTAGGCTGGCTGAGCACGTGTTTTGTGATTGGCTGACTCTTTCACTAGCCTCGGTTTCGTGTATTGTCCCAGTTGAGTGAAGTTCCGCTCCCCACCGAGGGAAAGTCTGGTCGAATAGCCCCTGGAAAGCCAGCAGCGACAGAGTCGTACGTGCTGCCCAGCCTTCCAACAGACCTCTCTTAAAGAGCTGGGTCAAGGCGGGTCACGAGATCGAAAGCGAGGCTGGGATGCGCAAAAATGGCGAGAGGGTGTAGAGACATTGTCATCTAAACCCTTTTTTTTTCGATATCGGTTACAGAATGGTCCACCC
>JABMCL010003598.1:105000-115000 GCA_018857735.1 Alviniconcha marisindica
TCTCTCGCTGTTCATTTCAGCCTTCCCAGCCCCCACCCCTGCCCCTAATACTGTAATACACACACACACACACACACACACACACACCATCCAGCTATACCCATTTCAACTGTAACTCCATGATGTTGTCTAGCTTCCAACTGAAACTGTGGGGATGAGAGAAATGGAACAAGGGAAGAAACTCTGGAATTCAATATTACATTATTATTATTATTAATACGTATTATTATTATTATTATTGGCACTATTATTATTATTATTATTAATATTATTATTATTATTTTACAGTGACGATAAGCTACTTATGCCTGTTTTGTGAAGTGTGTGTGTGTGTGTGTGTGTGTGTGTATGTATGTGTGTGTGTGTGTGTGTGTGTGTGTGTGTGTGTGTGTGTGAGGGTGTGCGCGCCTGCGTATGTGTGTGTGTGTGTGTGTGTGTGTGTGTGTGTGTCCGTGTGTGTCCGTGTGTCCAAGTCTGTGTCTGTGTAAGGAGAGGTCTACATTTCAGCGCCTCCTCATTATCCTTCCACTCTCCTTTCCCCTTTATTTTCCTCCAGACCTTTGGGTACAATTTGATCAAAGCTTGTTACAAACGCGTTCTTCAACTATTCAGCCAAAGGACCGTTTTCTTCCCCCCCTTTTTTAGCCACTACAGCACCTCTGCGTCTTGGAGATGGTGCTGTTGTCATGGGAAACCAAGGTTAACTCAAATTGCCCTATCTGTCCGGGATGAGAGAGCTGGATGAATATGCTAATTAGATTAAAGTGACATCGGATGATCGGGTCACCGGCGCCTTTGTTGCCAGGCGACAAGGGGGAGAACTTGTTTAAGCTGTTGCCTCTGGCTTGCTTTTGAGAGAGAGAGAGAGAGAGAGAGAGAGAGAGAGAGAGAGAGAGAGAGAGAGAGAGAGAGAGAGAGAGAGAGAGAGAGAGAGAGAGAGAGAGAGAGAGAGAACAACTGAGTTTTTTTGGTTAAAATAACAAGGCCGTGGTGGATCGGTGAAGGAGGAGAGAGTATGCGGTTGAGAGAGCGCATGTATGTATACATGTGTGTGTGAGTTTGTGTGTGTGTGTGTATGAGAGAGAGAGAGAGAGAGAGAGAGAGAGAGAGAGAGAGAGAGAGAGAGAGAGAGAGAGAGAGAGAGAGGAGAGAGAGAGAGAGAGAAATTGAGGAAACTTTGGAGCGAACATAATTTTGCCGTGGCTGAAAGGGGGGAAGAAAGAAAAAAAGGTACACAGCGCATGAAGCATGGCTTAATTAATTACAATGCCGTTGTTATTTTGTTGTGTTTCGTTGTTCCGGGAACACAGTGTTCCTGCTCACGTTGGTTCCTGGGTGCCAATACTGGAATGCTCAACTCCTCCACCTAGGAAGTGACAGATCAATTGATAGCTTGAAGAGGTGAGATTTCAAAGATGATTTGAAAGATGTGAGACAAGTCAAGTCAAGTCAAGAAGTTTATTTCAGAAACCCGAGTGGGGGTACATGAAAGAACATCAATGAAAGAACATCTGGCAAGACACGGCAGTAAACATAAAATACAAGTGCATACAACCAAAAGAAACAAACAAAAATAAAAACAAAATCGTACGCATTTCCAAAACAAAAACAACCAGAGAAAGATCATTAACCAAAACAAAAGGTAGAAAAAATTAAAATAGACGGGTACAGCAAACACACTCACTCACATACACAGACACGCGCTTGCACAAAACCCAAACACACACACACGCACGCACGCACGCACGCACGCATTACATACACACGTAACGCGCACATTACGTACGTATTACGCACGCACGCATGTAATGCACGCACGCACACACATAGACACGTACGTACACACACACACATTACATTACATACACATTTGCGTATTACGCACGCGCGCGTACACACACACACACGCACACACTACACACATACGCACAATACACCTATTACATGCACGCGCACGTACGCACACACACACACATTAATCAGTATTACACGCGCGCGCGCGCGCAACACACACACACACACACGCACACACACACTCACGCACATACACACGCACACACACGCACACACACACAGACACGCACACACACACAGACACGCACGCACACACATTACACACACACTCACACACACACACATTAACACACACACACACGTACACGCACGTACACACCACCACACAGACACGCACACACATATCAGATCACGCACGCACGCACGCACGCACGCACACACACACACACACACACACACACACACACACACACACACACACACACACACACACACACACACACACACACACACACACACACACACACACACACACACACACACACACACACACACACACACACACACACACACACACAAGCTTTGGGGGACGCCGTTGCCAAAGACCAACTCCTCCAGCTGGAGAAAAAAGCAAGCATCCAGTAAGCCCCAAGTTCCACACAGTCCGAAAACTGACCGCTAGTAACATACAAATGGACGGATTGTCGTGCTTAGAAAGACTAGGCCATTTCTTTCCTTCGGTATGCAAATCACCGTGACCCTTTGCCATTTTCTCGCGCCTTTCGGGCGTTTTCCTTATGCAAATGAGCCTCGCTTTTGACATTTTCATCGAGCATCGGCTGGAAATTCTCTGGGTCTCGCGTGATTTGGGCGATTGAGGAGAAGGCTGATGGCGAAAATGAGATGCCCTCTGCGGACACCGTTCGCATCACCGAGAATGGATTACTCTCAAGAGTAGACCTCGTGTCGGCTGCTACCACTACACAATCAAGAACACGTTACCCTCAAGAGTCAGCTGTCAGAGGCCGACTGGGTGTATAAATAAATAACCACAAGACAGGGGAACACTTGATGAAAGATCAACGTTTTTCTTTTCCTTCTTCTTCCTCCAACTTCAACATTCTCAGTAAAGACTCTGGCATCTTCTTCTTCTTCTTCTTCTTCTCTATAGTGTCCAGCTTCAACACTGTCAGTGAAGATTCTGGGACCTTCATCTTCTTCTTGTTCCGTATTGTGTCCAACTTCAACACTCTCAGTGAAGTTTCTGGCAACTTCTTCTTCTTTCGTACAGTGTCTAGCTTCAACACTGTCGGTGAAACTCTGGCACCTTCTTCTTATTCTGTATAGTGTCCAACTTTAACACTGACTCTCTAAATGAAGAGACTCTGGCACCTTTTAGTTCTTGTTCCCTATAGTGTTCAGCTTCAACACTGTCAGTGAAGAGTCTGACACTTTTTGTGCATACTAGGTTATTTTAGTGTTTCCACAATCCACCGAACTCTCACATGGACTATAGTATCTCTAATGTGCGTATGTGATTGATCTATGTGAATGTGTACACACACGGGGGACCTCGGTTAATTGTCTCATACTACTACTACTACTGCTGCTGCTGCTGTACTATTTTCTGTGCTATTTTTCAGATTGGAACTCATTACAAAGCAAAGAACCAAAATACAGTCAAAAGAAACTCACGCGTGCGCGCGCAAGCAGAGACAGAGAGAGACAGAGAGACAGACAGAGACAGAGACGGAGACAGAAACAGGGTCAATAGGATAGCTTGAAGAGGTGAGATTTCAAAGATAATTTGAAAGATGTGAGACGCCGTTGTGAAAGACCAACCCATAAGACCACTCTCTGTAAAACCTGTCTTTGAAATGTCCGTGACAATGAACACAAAAGACCACCCCTCTTTAGTGGCCACTCCTTTTTGTAAAATTTAATATACTAAACTAATCCCCTGAGGTAAAATCGGGTCGCCTTACCTGGGTAAGTCCACAGCAGCCGCAAGAGCAGCGCTACCCACCCCTACCAGCGTTTTCGGGTGTCCAGTCAGTCACTCAATCAATCAATATATCTTTATTGCCAAGTGTCAAGTAAAATTTACATGCACATAGAATGAGGCATGGTGTTTAGAGCATTCGTAATCATACACACATTCACAATAACATTAACAGGTTATTAACAATGTATATACAATGTATATACTATAATAACACCATCGGCAAACCACAAATACTCATACAGTAGGAGTATTTGGATTTTAGGATTTTTAACATGAGCACAGATGAGGATGCACACGATTATTTGACTGTCAGTAGGGCGGTCCAGAGGGTGGTCTAGAAGGGTTCCACAGTACCGTAGGTCAGTCACCAGATGGGGATGCATGCGATTACTTCATTGTCAGTAGGGCGGTCCAGAGGGTGGTCTAGAAGGGTTCCACAGTACCGTAGGTCAGTCACCAGATGGAGATGCATGCGATTACTTCATTGTCAGTAGGGCGGTCCAGAAGGTGGTCTAGAAGGGTTCCACAGACGGAACGGTACGTCTGCCAGTCGCCAGAATCTGCCAGTCAGCCGTAGCGCCTGCCGTGGGGCTGCCATTGGCAGGTAATCAAGGCAACCCGAATGTCCATCTTGGGGCTGCCGTGGGGCTGCCATTGGCAGGTAATCAAGGCAACCCGAATGTCCATCTTGGGGCTGCCGTGGGGCTGCCATTGGCAGGTAACCAAGGCAACCCGAATGTCCATCTTGGGGCTGCCGTGGGGCTGCCATTGGCAGGTAACCAAGGCAACCCGAATGTCCATCTTGGGGCTGCCGTGGGGCTGCCATTGGCAGGTAACCAAGGCAACCCGAATGTCTATCTTGGGGCTGCCGTGGGGCTGCCATTGGCAGGTAACCAAGGCAACCCGAATGTTCATCTTGGGGCTGCCGTGGGGCTGCCATAAGCAGGTAATCAAGGCAACCCGGATGTCCATCCGAATTTCGATCCAGGGCGTAATAAGGTGAAGACAGGGAAATCGAAGAAGCAACCCTATAGATAGGATCGGGGTGGGTGGGTGGGGGAGAGAGAGAGAGAGAGAGAGAGAGAGAGAGAGAGAGAGAGAGAGAGAGAGAGAGAGAGAGAGAGAGAGAGAGAGAGAGAGAGAGAGAGAGAGAACTCGAACTCGAACTCGAACTCGAAATCTTTATTTTACAAGGATTGTAGTTTAGGTTCATTCAAAAACCTGTCTAACCAGTCCTTGCTAAGTTACTGATGAACAGATATCAAATTACAGGCATTATTTATATACATATAGGCATGAATGGGTGAGTGAAACGTTATACATGAGAATTTCCACACAAAACATAGCGTGCTCACAGCGCCAGATGAACACATGCCATACATCATTCAGTTACATATTATGAGCATACGGTGAGCATATTATGAGCAAATGAAGCAGCAGAACATCTGATCAGTTCATATGACTAGTATCGAAAAGAAAAGAAGCAGTCAGTGCTTATCTTATAAAGAACAGTAAGGGAGAAGGAGATGGGGGGGGGGGGGGGAAGAAAAGAAAAAAAAAACGAAAAAAAGAAAAAACGGTGGAGGGGTGGGTCGGAAGCAGTCGGAAGACTGGCGGAGTTGTATGGGTGTATAAAATAGATCTCAAATGACCAGTCATTGCAATGGCAATCACTCGAAAACCTCAGTCTCTCTCTCTGTCTGAGAGAGAGAGAGAGAGAGAGAGAGAGAGAGAGAGAGAGAGAGAGAGAGAGAGAGAGAGAGAGAGAGAGAGAGAGAGAGAGAGAGAGAGAGAGAGAGACAGAGAGACAGAGAGACAGAGACAGAGAGAGAGACAGAGAGACAGACGAAGAACAGACAGACAGACAGACAGAAAGACAGACAGAAAGACAGACACATAGAGAGAGGTGGGGGGTAACTGCAACGGAATGCACGCAACATTTGTTGATAAAACTTTGATTCCTTTTTCCCCTTTTGGAATAGGACATGCATGCATACGACAGAAAGCGACCTAAGATTGCCTCCCTGGACACAAATGATAGGACACTCGGCGATGAATTATTCATTTCTCCCTTCTGCCGGAAGAGCACTTCACACGTGCAAAAAAAAGAGAGAGAGAGAGAGAGAGAGAGAGAGAGAGAGAGAGAGAGAGAGAGAGAGAGAGAGAGAGAGAGAGAGAGAGAGAGAGAGAGAGATGCATTCTGTCTCTTTACTTTTGCGTTTCAGAAAGAGCCCTGTCCCGGTTTGCAAAAGCAGACTTGCAGCGTAGAACGCTAGTAATATAGCTAATATTAACCACTTCGCTGTCCCAGCATGTACTATTTCCGGGCTGAAAGATGCACGCATGCACCCGCAGACAGTGTATTTTCCAGTCCTATAGCTCATCTACTTTGAATGTTATACGGTTTGATGAAAATCTTTTCACATGCCGGTGCGAAAAAGAATACACAAAGGCTAAAGGGTTTCAAGTTTGGCACTTATATTGGTCGTTTTCAAATGGCGTCATGGCAGTGAAGGGGTTAAGCCAGTTAAACGTGCAGCACGTTCTAGCTATTGGCTATATCCATCAACAATTTTAGCAGTAAACATACGATAAACAGCAACGCAGCGATAACCGCTTTGATTGGCCATCAAACCGAATCTGCATGGAACATTCAAGAGGCCGATGTGTATAAATTAAAGAAACATAAATGTAGCGTGGATATAATGATGCGGTGTGGTGACGTGAGCCGGCTTGGCCTAGCGGTAAGGCGTTAGGCTGGTAAGCGGAAGGACCTCGGTTCGATACCGCTTCGGCTCTCCTTTCTCTTCAAAAAGGTTGTGGTTTGTGGACATTGTCTTGTGACTTTGTCCATCACTTCCTACTGAAACATTAAAATGGCTCTCATCGCTGCCCATCTTAATGCAGAAGTCATTCTGGTGGTGACAGTGTAGCGATAGGTATATAATCTCCCTCTCCCCCCACCTCCATGCTCCCTGCCCCCTTCTCCCCGTCCCTAATAAGCCGTACGGTTTCTGTGAACGTTAAGCACCATGTTTACTTAGTGCGGTGACTATCAGTACGAAGCGTGGAGGAAGACAAAAGAAAGGAAAAGTGGATGAACAGCAGGCGGATATACAGGTCTTGCCAAACACCAGTGCCGCATAGTTCAGGAGCTGTGTGAGAGTCGAGGTGGCCGTCCTGGGCTGTCCGTCTTAACGAGCCTTCTGGTTTCCGTGGACGTAAAGCTATATTGAACCATGCTTCGGCATTGGTCTCAGCTTGTCCCTAATATGTCAGTTGACATCCGAGGACATTAAGCAACACTACCTACCTACCTACCTACCTACCTACCAGTGCCGCGTGCAGTCGTACCGTGTTCAGTAAGGCGGAACATATGTTTGCATGGTTCTGCTAATTAAGGTACTGTCCGTCCGACCAGACTGCCCGACTGGCTCGCTTTCCAGTCTCCGTCTCTCTCTCTCTGTCTCTCTCTCTCCTAGTTTAGGCTTTATAGTTTAGGCATTTGTGCCTAAACCTTTAGCCTTGTGTAATAAAGTTCAATCAATCAATCAATCAATCAATCAATCAATCAATCAATCAATCAATCAATCAATCAGTCAATCTCTCTCTCTCTCTCTGTCTCTCTCTCTCTCTCTCTCTCACGCCCCTCTCTCTCCCTTCTCTCTCTCTCCTCTCTCTCCCCCCCTCTCTCTCTTCCCCCCTCTCTCTCCCCTCTCTCTCTCCCCTCTTTCTCACTTTCTCGGTCTCTGTCTCTCTCCACCTCTGTCTGACTGTCTGTCTGTCTCTCCCCCTCTCTCTCCCGCCTCCCCCTTCCATCCCTCTACATCTCTCTTTCTCCCTCTTTGTGTTCGTCTGTCTGCCTTTCAGTCTCTCTTTCCGTCTCTGTCCCTCTATGGCCGTCTGTCTGTCTCTCTTTGTCTCTCTGTCTGTCTTTTACAGAGGGCGATGTTTATTATACGACCAGACGAGCCCCATTATGGGTTGTTGGCATGTTTGTTTGTTTTTTAATGGCTTCTTGTTCAATAAAAATCTAAGCATATATTTCAACAACAAAAACACACGACGAAATACTATGAAAGTAAAAGATAATTATAAAAGGAGGAGGAGAAGAAGAAGAAGAAGAAGAAGAAGAAGAAGAAGAAGAAGAAGAAGAAGAAAGTAAATAACTTGATGTTTTACGCCCATTCAACCATTACGGTTACATCAGGACGACAGGAAGAAGAAGAAGAAGAAGAAGAAGAAGAAGAAGAAGAAGAAGAGGAGGAGGAGGAGGAGGAGGAGGAGTACTCCAGACTATTCTTGCTTAATTTTGATCAAGAAGATGAATGTCTGCCAGACGCGTGCGCATGTTAACGATTCCACGTCTGAGGGAGAAAGTATTCCTGACCAAAATCCATCGTGTTCTTCTGATGCCAGGCAGCGATGAGGCTGGGTAAAGCGCTACTCTGTTGAGGCTGTCCTTTCTCGTGGAACGAAAGACACAAATTTCCCATGGGAAGGTTTCCATCAAGGTCTAGATGTCAGCTGCCATCACGTCATCAAAGCTCATCACTTCTGTTCCTCGTGGAGGTTGGAGTCGCACGCCCCTGCTAGGGGCGATAATCATCTGCCTGACGTCACTTCCGCTTCTTTTTGATCTTCTCTCATTGTCCCTGCGCGAGGACTGTCGGAGGGACGACGGCATTCCTTTGAAGAACATCAAACGGGAGCTGGCCCAGAACGTCATATTCAGTTTGAGTTGTCTGATGTTTAGTGGTGAAACTTCGAGATGTCGGTATGATGCTGATTTATGGGAGGGACGGGGGGTGTTGAGGCGGGGGGAGAGGGGGGTGTCTTTGTCCCGCGATGTGGTATTGCCAACATTGGTATTGGCTCGCTTCTACTGAGAACATAAAGCTACAGAACAGCGAGAAAGAGAGAGAGAGAGAGAGAGAGAGAGAGAGAGAGAGAGAGAGAGAGAGAGAGAGAGAGAGAGAGAGAGAGAGAGAGAGAGAGAGAGAGAGACAGACAGACAGACAGACAGACAGACAGACAGACAGACAGACAGAGAGCAAGCTTTAAAGCATTAAAACACATTGCACAGCTGAAGGCAACCCTCACCAAATCGGCACCATATAGCCCCCATCCCCCACTCCACCCCACCCCACCCTTCTCAGTCCCCCATTCACCAATCGGCCCCAGACTACTCAAGACTTGTTCTGGGCCATCTCCTGTTTGATGCTCTTCAAAGGAGCGTCTTGTTCCGTCAGACAGCGGAGCCTGGACAATGAAGCAGGGTTAGAAAGCGAGAGGCGGAAGTGACTGGCGGAGCTACTCGCACCTCCACGAGGAGCAGAATTAAGACTGAATTAAGTGATGCACTTTGGGGATGTTGTGGTTGTGGCAAAGATGGAATGAGGGTAGGGAAGGGATGCGGAGGCGGGTGCGGACAGAATGGACAGTGGTGGTAGCGCGCTACATTAATGATGATAAAATAACAATAATAATAATATAATAATCGGAATAATAAACAATAAAAATAATCATCAGTGGACATGTCTATAGCGCCGTATCTCACCGACAAGGGTGAGCACACTGCGCTTTATAAGATCAACAAAAATGTAAACACACACACACACACACACACACACACACACACACACACACACACACACACACACACACGCGCGCGCGCGCGCGCACGCGCGCGCAAACACACACACACACACACACACACACACACACACTCACACACACACACAACACACACACACACACACACACACACACACACACACACACACACACACACACACACACACACACACACACACACGCCTCAAAAAATAATACATGGACATAATATTGTAATCCTCGCACCCCACACCCTCTAGTCCATCCACCCACACCCACCCACCCACCAACCTACATCACATAGAACAAAACGAAGATGGTGGAGGAAGAGGTGAAGAAAGAGAAAGGAGGAGGGAGGAGGAGGAGGAGAAAGAGAAGAAAAAGACCAAAGGACACACCTATTCAGATAACTTGTAACATAAGTGAAGAACAACAGCACACACCATTGACAAAAGTCGTGATCAGTTACTTGTTCAACGTGTTTAAAGTCAAGGGACGTGACTCTTACGACTACTACCAACCGACGAAGCTTCGGACACAAAGAAGGTCGATCTCTCCGCCACTCAGATCCAATCAACTGAAAGT
>JABMCL010003598.1:127500-139510 GCA_018857735.1 Alviniconcha marisindica
GTGTGTGTGTGTGTGTGTGTGTGTGTGTTTTGTGTGTGTGTGTGTGTGTGGTGTGTGTGTGTGTGTGTGTGTGTGTGTTGTGCGTGGTGTGTGTGTTGTGTGTGTGTTTTGTTGTGTGTGCTGTGGTGTGTGTGTGTGTGTGTGTGTGTGTGTGTGTGTGTGTGTGTGTGTGTGTGTGTGTGTGTGTGTGTGTGTGTGTGTGTTGTGTTTTGTGTGTGTGGTGTGTGTGTGTGGGGTGTGTGTGGTGTGTGTGTGTGTGTGTGTGTGTGTGTGTGTGTGTGGTGTGTGTGTGTCTGTGCGTGCGTGCGTGCGTGCGTGTCTGTGGTGTGTGTGTGTGTGTGTGTGTGTGTGTGTGTGTGTGTGTGTGTGTGTGTGTGTGTGTGTCTGTGCGTGCGTGCGTGCTGTGCGTGTGTGTGTGTGTGTGTGTGTGTGGTGTGTGTGTGTGTGTGTGTGTGTGTGTGTGGTGTTGTGTGTGGTGTGTGGTGTGTGTGTCGTGCATGTGCGTGCGTAAGTGCGTGCGTGCGTGTGAGTTTGTGTGTTCGTGCGTGCGTGCGTGTTTGTGTGTGTGTGTGTGTGTGCCGTGTGTGCGTTCGTGCATGCGTACGTGCGTGCGCGCGTGTTCATATGTTTTTAAAATCTTTTTTTTTTTTTTTTTTTTTAATGGCTTCTCACGTTTTCTAATTCACTGTCAGTTTGTGTGGAGGACGTTAAGAACCGTGTTTCCTTCACGGTCCTCATACAGCGGGTGTGGGTGCACCAAGACACAGGGCAGACAGAACCATGCGATTGTCTCCCCTCCCAGCTATCTGCCTCCGCGCCAAGTCTGTCTGTTAATTGTCTCAGCTCCCGTGAGATGAACGGTCCTGGAGCCTGCAAGTCCTCGCTCCCTTTCCGCTGTCACTGTGCTGTGTGGATCTTTGACAAGGGCGCAGTCATCGTGGGAATTATCAACACCCTGGGCGGGGGATCAATGTGTGTGTGTGTGTGTGTGTGTGTGTGTGTGTGTGTGTGTGTGTGTGTGTGTGTGTGTGTGTGTGTGTGTGTGTGGTGGTGTGTGTGTGTGTGGTGTGTGTGTGTGGTGTGTGTGTTGTGTGTGTGGTGTGTGTTGTGGGTGTTGGTGTGTGTGTTGTGTGGTGTGTGTGAGTGTGTGTCTGTGATGTTGTGTGTGTGGTGTGTGTGTGTGTGTGTGTGTGTGTGTTGTGTGATGGTGTGAGTGAGTGAGTGAGTGTGTGTGTGTGTGTGTGTGTGAGTGTGTGTGTGTGTGTGTGTGTGTGTGTGTGTGTGTGTGTGTGTGTGTGTGTGTGTGTGTGTGTACCCATGCGCATACGCGTGTGTGCGCGCGTACACACACACACACACACACACACTCCTTGCCCCCAACCCCCAAACACCCACCCCCCACCCCACCCCGACCCTCACCACCCAATCCTACCACGCCCTCCCGCCCCTTTCCAGACTCAGTGGAGTTGCACTGTACGTACCATCCCAGGTACAGAGCTGACCGAATTAAACGGGGAGCTCATGCAGGGACAGCGCAGCAGGCTAATGAACGACAGGGATTTAGTCGCTGTACTCCATGTTTACATACCTGCCCCCCAGCGACCCCCGCCGTCCTCGCTGCACGTGCCACAGCGGGGCCACGTGTCAAATTAAAAAAAGTGGCCTTGCAGTAGGCTTCAGGCGCTGTAGTCTAGTTTGTGTGTGCACTTGAAGTGTTGTCTAGTTTGTAGGTTTCGTAGTCCTCGCTTGATGGGATTCCGGAAAGAACAAAGAAAGATCCTCCCTCTTTCCCTCCCCTTCACTCCTCTCGTCTCCTCCTCCACCTCCCCCCGCCTTCAACCCCCTCCCCTCCTCCCCCCCCCTCCCCCGCCCACCCCCGCCTTTAACCCCTTCCTCCCTCCCAACGCCGAATTCCATCCTGGCCTGTGTGTCGAACTGCATCCGCTGCTTAGTCTTAGTTTTCATGAACTTTGTCTGGATACAAACATAGGTTCAAAGGAACGCTGATTTTAATAGAGCGACACAAAACGGTACATCACGCCTATTTTAACAGTGACAGCAAGAACTGTATACTTTATTCATACCAGCGGTTAATTAAAGCTGTCGTTCGATCTTATACATTAACACACAACGAAGAATTATTCGAATTGCACATATCTCAATAATTCAGTCATGAAACACACACAGGTACACACTCTTAGACGTACACTCCCTGTCTCTCAATCTACATACGCTAAAGCACTGATCTAATGCTAATACCTAGAAAATCCAAAATTATATGTATTTACATACACGTCATCCTCGTGCTAGCATTCTTCAATACTTCCAGACATTCCAGCGCCAATAACCGATACAGGATAGATAGGACAATTTTCATTTTTCACTTATCATCAGTCCGTCGCTTGGAAAAGGTTTGCCCTGAAGCTTTCCGCCTGTTTCCAGAAAGACAATTACGATCCGCATCCGACACAAGAACCTTTGTCACCCCTCGTGTAAACGCCAAAACATTTGGTGAAAGATTTCTTCTTCTTTTTTCTTTTTTTTTACGCTGGCGCATCTGTTTGGAAGAATTTGCCTCAAACACTCCGCCACTCTGATTTTGCCTTCTCTTTTAAAGCCGCCCTCAAGACGCACCTGTTCAATAATATTTCTAAACCGTCATTTTGGTGGGGGGGGGGGGGGGCGCCGTGCCTGTCCCCCGTCGGAAGAGGGAGTGAGGTAGTGAGTGTGTGTGTGTGTGTGTGTGTGTGTGTGTGTGTGTGGTGTGTGTGGTGTGTGTGTGTGTGTGTGTGTGTGTGTGTGTGTGTGTGTGTGTGTGGTGTGTGTGTGTGGTGTGTGTGGTGTGTGTGTGTGGTGTGTGTGTGTGTGTGTGTGTGTGTGTGTGTGTGTCCCGTGGAATGAAAGAGAGAGAGAGAGAGAGAGAAGAGAGAGAGAGAGAGAGAGAGAGAGCGAGAGAGAGAGAGAGAGAGAGAGAGAGAGAAGAGAGAGAGAGAGAGTGGTGCGTGCGTGCGTTCTGCGGCGGCGGGGCGCCCCGGCTTTTGGGTGTGTGGTGTGTGTGTGTTTGTGTGTGGTGTGTGTGTGTGTGGTGTTTTTGTTGGTTTAAACGGCCCTGTGCTCCCCCTTCTGCGGAAATGGACGCCCCAGATTTATTTTTTTTTGGGGGCACGCCCTTCAAAACAGCTTTCCGTTCAATTTACCCTTTCCGTTTTGGGGATGTTGTAGTTTCAGAAGTAGCAGTAGCTTTTTTTCAGCTTTTTTGTTTGTGATTGGTTTATACCAAAAAAGGGGCAAAACCTCCTCTTTGTTTGTCTCTCTCGGGCTTACCCCATGCCCCCCCCCTCCCTCTCTCTCAACCCCCCCTTTTTTTTCTCTAATGCCTCTGTCTGTCCGTCTGTCTGTCTGTCTTTTTCTGTTTTGTCTGGTCTCTCTGTTGCTGTCTGTCTGTCGTCGGTTTCCTCTGTTCTCTCTTCTCTGTCTTTTTCTGTCTGTCTGTTTTTTTTGTCTAAGTCTCTCTGTCTGTCCTGTCGGGGTCTGTCTCTGTCGGTCTCTCTGTCTGTCGTCTTTTTTGGTCTCCCCTGGCCTCCTGTCTGTCTGTCTCTGTGGTTTTCTTCTTCTCCTTTTTTTCCAGGCGCCAAAAAGAAAGACGGCCAAAGAACCGGCATCGACAATCGGAAGCACGAACCCGTACCAGACCAGACCAAACTGACCGGGCCAGGGGGTAAATTCAAAAAATACGTAGTGTTGACTTTTTGAGCCCAATCAGGGTCTTTCCCCCAGCGACCTCGGACCCCGCGAGTGACCTCACAGCCTGAGCACACGTAGCCCGGACCGGGGATACAAGGCACTGCTGATAAAGCGTCCCTTTTTCCTTAGACGGGACTGGGGACGTGACCGAAATAAAAAAATAATAATAAAAATAATTCTTTTAAAGCGCTATTCTTTCCTTTAAAACCCCTGCGCTGTACAACATCTTATCACCAAAAAATACTTAGCAACATTTCAGCAAACAGAACCTTAATTTTTGTAGTTTTACCTTATCGCCTTTTTGGGAAATTAATGGAAAAAAACACACACACACACACACACACAATGACATGCGCACACCAGTCTCCGCTCGTCCCCTCATATAGCAATTAACAAAAAATTTAAATTTAAAGATCTAAACAAAACACCCAATTTGAATCTGTCTTTTCACCAACCCAACCCGGCCCCCTTCTCTTACCTAGATCTTCATGCTTTCTCCCTCCCCCAATCTCGACGGAAAATTTAAAACCGGATATTTCTAGTGCAAAAACGGGGATTTAACTAACGTAATTGTGGCGGTGGGTGAAAAGTGTTTTGATTGTTTAGGAGTCATCGAGGAAAAAGGGGGCAAGGGTTGGGGATTTTGGGGGGGAAAAAATAGACTTCTTTTCCCGTGAAACGAGACCGATTTCCCCCTTGTTTTTTTTTTTTGTGCGAGCGGCTCCTTGAGCAAAGGTTACACTGATATCGGCTCTTTAATGAGCAAACACAAACCACACGGCACCCTCCCCCCCACACACCACACACAACACAACCCCCACACACCAACACACAACACAAAACAACAACACA
Organism: Alviniconcha marisindica; assembly: GCA_018857735.1. Lineage (NCBI taxonomy): Eukaryota > Metazoa > Mollusca > Gastropoda > Provannidae > Alviniconcha > Alviniconcha marisindica. The sequence goes on from JABMCL010003598.1 coordinate 132,097, forward strand.
CACAAGGCACACACACCCTATACCACACACACCAACACACCCACACCACAACACACACAAAAACACACAAAAACACACACACACACAACAGGCACACATACCTACAACACACACAAAATACCAACACACCACACAAAACACACAACACACACAAACCCCCACACACACACACAACACCCAACACACACACACACAAACTCCCCCACACACACACCCCCACACACACACCACACACACACACACACACAACACCCCAAAAAAACCACACACACAACACACAACCAAAAACCCCACACACACACACACACAGGCCCCACACACACTCACCACACATTTTCACATCACACACAGGCACACCACCTATGACCCACCACCCACCCACACACACACACCCCACAACACACACACAAACACACACACACACCACACACACACACAAGAACACAACAAATAAACAACAACAAACAAAAGGGGGAAAAAAAAGAACAAAAAAGAAAAAAAAACCAAAAACTCAATCTGACCCGCCCCTTTCACAGATTTGGGGTTATTATCCCCCGAACAGAGATAAAATTCTGTGCACTAACCAACGGCCCGACAACAAAAAAAACAAAAAAAAAAAAAAAATAAAGCCTGCCCTTACTGTGGGGTTTGCCTTTAAACGGCCCACCACAGACTGGGGCCAGCGCTCCTAAAATAGCCTGTAAAAGTGGCCCACCAATGCTGGGCCAGTTGGGTCCCGAAGTAGCCTGTGAAACTGGCCCACCACAGACGGGGGGCCAGTTCGCTCCTAAAGTAGCCTGTAAAAGTGGCCCACCACTACTGGTGCCGGTTGGGTTTTTCCCCGAAGTTTAAGGCCTGTTAAACTGGCCCCCCCCAAAACAAGGGCCCCTTTTGGGGGCCCTGTTTTGTAGCCTTTTTTGGTGAAACCCATCGGAAAGTTTTTTTTGGCCCAGGAAGCCCCCGCCCCCCCCCCCCCCCAACAATTCATAATGTTGGTTGGTTGCCAAAGGCTTTTTTTCCCCCAACCCCCTTTTTTACCAAAACCCTTCGGGGGGTTCAACACGGTGTTTAAATATCCCAATTTTTTTTAAAAAAAAAATTTTGGGCCCCAGAATCCCCAAATTTTCCAAAAAATTAAGGGAAAAAAAAAGATGGGCAGGTTTTGACCTTGGAAATTGTTTTAAAACTTTCCAAAATGTAAACTCAAAACCCATTCTCTTACATCATTTAGATCGTTCAAGCACTTTAAAAAAACAACATTTTGTGCTGATCTGAATTGTGCCCCTTTTATTTCGGTCCTGAATTATACTGACCCCGAAGAAGCTTTGTCGGTGTGGTACAGTGTGTACCTCAGTGTAATCAACAGACACGCGCCACTGAAGCACAAGGCGTCAAACATCCCAAATTACCACCCTGGCTTAACAAAGATGAAATGCAGCTAATGGCTGAGCGAGACAAACTAAAAAAAAAAACGTTTTTCAGAATATAAGAAGCTAAGAAATAAAATAAAAAATCAGGTGAGAAAAGCAAAAAAGGACTATTTCCAGAAACTCATTGAGCGAGATAAAAATATTTCGACTGTATGGCGTGCTCTAAATACATTCACGAAAGGGTGCCAGTCTCATTCTGCCGATATCCCAAAGAACCTAACGGCTGATAAATTCAATAATCACTTCCTTTCTGTGGCAAAATTTTTTGGGCAAAACCACGATCGGATGATGTATATGACTCTGAATGCTCAAATATTCTACATAAATTTTTGGGAAACGAAAAACACGGGGGCAGGACCCATTTGTCATCCCATATATTTCCATTCCAGAACTCGGTAAATATATATCCAAACTGGATAACAAAAAGTCGTCTGGACCCGATGGCATTAGTAACCACTTACTTAAATTGTCACTGCCTTACATAAAGACTCACTTACTTACATTTTTAATCTATGCATCGAAAAAAACCATTATCCATCTGAGTTTAAGAAAGCAAAAGGATCCCATTGCCAAAAATCGCCCCAAGACAAATTTGACTGACTCGGGCCAATATAAATGTTATCTGTCCTGTCCAAACCCCTTGAAAAGCATGTGCTGTGGAAAATTGTTTTTGGGAAAAAACACCTACTCATTCACCCCTTCCAGTCTGGTTTTCGATGTAAACACTCTTGCAGTACCCCCTTAGTAGGCTTACACATTCTTGGCTGACAGCGATGAACAGATCTGAGGTGTCTGGGTGATATTCCTAGACCTGAAAAAGGCCTTTGACCTTGTGGATCACAATATCATGAGGTACAAGCTTGGATGCTACCTTCAAAATTCAAGTTCTCTACCGTTTTTCAAATCGTATCTTGAAGGCAGAACGCAACGTGTTTTCCTCCACGGCTCATATTTCTTCTGAAGGCTCTGTAAAGTTTGGGGTACCACAAGGATCTGTCCTAGGGCCTATTCTGTTTAGTATTTTTATCAATGACCTCCCCTTGCATGTAACGAATATTTCTGTTGTTTGCGACATGTTAGCAGATGACACAACCTCCACACATCCGGAAAAGATATTATGCAGGTAGAACACACATTGCAGGAAAGCTTAGACCAGGTCTCATGTTTGGGGCGACAATAATTCTATGGGCATCAATCCAAAGAAAACCCACTCTATGACAATCGCTACAAGGCAGAAGCATCAGCTGTTACCTTTATCGTTTTTACTTTTTTACGGATGAAAGTTGAACAAGGGGGCGAACACCGACTTTTAGGAAAAATTAAGCCAAAAAACTTCGGGGGGGGAAAACCATATTGACACACTGTGCAAAACACTCTCTAAGCGTGTCTTCCTTCTATCTAAACTAAAGTACATTGTTGACACTGATACTTTAAAGCTTTTCTTCAATGCCCACATTAAATCCCACATTGACTACGCATCCGTAGTGTGGGGCGGCTGTAGTGATGCTCTAAAAAAAATTTAAAATTTTCTACTAAGAAGAGCCCGGGAAAACTAATCCTTCCAAAATAAAAATCTAACCCTGACCAGAAACTGAAAAAAATAGGAATATTAAACCCTTTAAAACAACTGGGGCTACAACAAGGGGGGGTTTTTTTGTATAGGGCACTTACCAACAATGCGCCAGTGTACATACTAGCTTGTACAAAAACTCCCCACTCTAGCTCCAAAACAACTACCTTCAGTTACCAAAGCCAAGAATAGATTTATTCAAAACAAGCATGGCCTTTTTTGGGGGCCCTGTTTTGGAATAGTCTTCCAGTGCACCTCAGATCATGTCACCCACTCAGCTCCTTCAAGAAAAGGGGAAAAATCCGTGAGGCCAAAAACCCTTTAAAACAACCGTATTTAAAACCCCGCTTTATAAAAAACCCCCCACCCCCCACCCCAATCCCCCTCATTTTACTCTGTAGACCAGTGCTTGCTATACAGATGCCGGTATCATCGTTTATCACATCCTGAAAAGTGATTTACTGGGTTTCTTTTCCGTGCTTTTTTTTTGTGTGTGTGTGTTTTGTGTGTGTGTGTGTGTGTGTGTGTGTGTGTGTGTGTGTGTGTGTGGGGTGTGTGGGGTGGGGTGTGTGGGTGGTTGTGTGTGGGGCAGGGAACAAACAGCCAAAGGAAAGACGATCTACATGCCCTTCTTTTTTTCCCGGTTTTCCCCCCCCCCCCCAATTTAAGGGGCCCTGTTATGTTTTCCCTGATTTCAAATAATTGGGGAGATATGAACACCAAATTTTTTTTATGTATCATCTTTTTATTCATTGTTTTAAAGTATTTTTAATGATTTTGCTGTTCCTGTATGTTTATTTTATTTGTTGTGGTAGTAAAATTTTTATTTTATTTTTTTTTATGTATTGTTTATCCTGTTTAAATATTTAAACGAGTTTGGGAAAAAATTTTTATTTTTTATATAAAATTTTTTTTTTTTTTTTCACTTATTCGGTAGTTTAGCAAGGACTAATTGTTAGACAGGCCCAAATGAACCCAAACTACATTCCTTTTAAAATAAAAATTTTAGTTCGAGTTTCCCCAGTTTTTCTCGCCTCTCGCTCTCTTTAAAGAATTTCAATGAGTTGCAGTTTTTCCCGTATGTTTATTACTATTAATGGGGGAGTGTTTATTCTTTTTGTTTTATATTTTTTTATCATGGTTTTAAAAATTAATCGAGTTTGTAAAGTTTTGTTTTTTTTTTTTTCATATAATTTTTCTCCATTGTTCACTTATTCAATAGTTTACAAAGGACTAGTTGTTTTGACAGGTCTAAATGAACCTAAACTACAATCCTTGGAAAAAAAAAGTTTTTTCGAGTTCTCTTTTCTTTTTCTTTTTCCTTCCCTTTTTCCTTTTTCTTTTGTCTGTCTGTCCCGGGCTGTCTGTCTGTCTGTCTGTCTGTTTTTTCTTTCTCTCTCTCTCCCCTTTTTCTTCCCCCTCTCTTTTCTCCCCTTCCCCTCTCTCCCCTCTCAGGGGATTCGTCCCCTTTACCCTCTTTTTTAAAACCAAAACTGAAAACCCATCTCTTCTCCTCTGCATACCTGATTTGTCGTTTTTTCCCAACCTCTCAGTAATGCATGTAAATGTTGTGTTTTGTTTTGTTGGGGGGGGGGGGGGGGGGGGGGGGGGGGGGGGGGGGGGGGGGGTTGGGGGGGGGGGGGGCGGGGGGGGGGGGGGGGGGGGGGGGGGGGGGGGGGGGGGGGGGGGGGGGGGGGGGGGGGGGGGGGGGGGGGGGGGGGGGGGGGGGGGGGGGGGGGGGGGGGGGGGGGGGGGGGGGGGGGGGGGGGGGGGGGGGGGGGGGGGGGGGGGGGGGGGGGGGGGGGAAAAAGGGGGATAAAGCACGAAGAGGAAAAAAACAGTTTTCCGAATTTCACGGGCAAAATCAGAAAGAAACACACATTCAAAATTCCTCTTTTACCAGTTGGAAACCTGTTTGGGGTCGCCAATTCAGAAAGGGGGGAAAAAAAAGGGAAAAAAAGGGAAAAAAAGAAGAAAAAGGGAAAAAGGAAAAGAAGATGAAGAAAAAGGGGACGAGGAGGAGGAGGAGGAGGGAAAAGAAGAAGAAAAAGAAAAGGAAGAAAAACTATTCTTTTTCCCCAGAAAGGGAAAAAGGGAAAAAAGAAAAAAAGGTAGGTAACTTAAGTTTTACGCCCAGTCAGCCAGTACGGTTATATCAGGGCGACGGGAGAGAAGACCAAAGAAGAAAGAAGCAAGAGAGAAGGGAGAAAAAGAAAGAAGAGAAAACGACAACAAAAACCCACTGATGTGCTCAGCGAAAAGGGGGGGAAAAGAAGAAAAAAGACAGACAGGAAATGAAAAGAAAAGAAAAGAAAACCTAACTGGATATAAAACACAGACAAGATTCTCTTCTTTACGTAATCATTATTCTTCTGCCTAAGTCCGTGCTATCCCCCCCCCCCCTCTCTCTCACTATTTTTTTTGCACTGTACAAAATTAAGCTAATGTGCTGTCTGCATTACACAGCAGTGATTTATCTGTCCAATGTTAAAAACAGATCAGGTTGGAAATCTAAACTAATAGTGATCAAAATAAAACAATTTAAACATTGTGCTTTTTGGTAGAATCTGGGGGAAGAGAGGAGAGGAGGGAGAGGGAAGGAGAGAGAGGAGGAAGGAGAGAAGGAAGAGAAGAGAGAGGAGGAGAGAGGGGACGAAAATTTTTTGTTTCTTTTTTTTGGGAAGGGAAAGTTTTAGAAAACGCCCCAAGGGAAGCCCAAAAAAACTTTGGGGAAAAACGCCGAAAAAAAAAAAGGGGGGTTTTGGGGGGGGAGAGGGGGGGGGGAGGAGGGGAGGAGAGAGAAGAGAGAAAAGAGAGAAGAGAGGGAGAGAGGAGAGAATAATCAGAAAAAAGGGGAAAGCGGGAAGTCAGCGGGTAGAAACTCGGACGAAAGCCGGGTGCAATACTGACGCGGGTTGAGTCCCGGTGCGGTTTTGGACCTTTTCTAGAGCCCTTCCAGTGTAGACTCTCTTACGGTGTCCGCCAGCCTCTTGTGCAATCGCATGGAAAATTAACATCTGTTGCCCCTTTAAAAAGTCCCAAACCCTGGCGCTATATAAATTATCTTGTTATTATTATAAAGCAGAGAGTGCCGAATCTGTAATTTCGTGAGCTCTGCACAAAAAATTTAAAAAAAAAAAAAAAAAAATCTGAACGAAAATTCTTTTATTAAAGTTTTTTAAAATTAGTTTAAAAAAAAAACACCAAACAAAAAAAAAAAAAACAAGACTAGCACCCAAACACCACACCACAACACACACACACCACACAACCACACACCACACACAACACGACACCCACCCCCGAACAACCACAGAAAACCAAACACACCGCACCCCCCCCCCCCCCCACACACCCCACCCACCATCAAAACAGCACCAACCAAAACAAATAAAAAAAAATTTTTTTAAAAACCCCCCCAAAACCCATAGGAGTTTTAAAAAAAGAAATTTTTATTTTCCCAACTAAACACAAAACCAATTTTTAATTTTTTAATTTTTTAAAACTGTATATTATATATGTGTTATGAAATACCGCACTGTAAAATGATCACCATTATTATTATTATTATTATTATTAAGAAGAAGAAGAAGAAGAAGACATGAAACTGTGCATGGAGTTCAGCTATTCTGGTGCTTTCTGGTGCCCGTCCAAGGGAACTCCTCTATGCTCAGGGGAACTAACTCATTTTTACTCGGGCGGTTTTAGGGCCCCCCCCACACGAAAAACAAGGGCTGGAAAAACCGGGGAAGTTCCCTGGCACCTAATGAGGGGGGTTCCCCTTATGAGATGGGTTATTGTTGCTGACTTTCGGCGCGGCTTGTCCCGTACTGCCTGTTGCGAGGGGCCCCCGTTGCAGGTTGCGCCAACATCCTGTGAGCGGAAAGCATAACTGGCATCAACAGCTGATGATGTGTGGAGCCGGGGTGTATGACTGAGGGGGGAGGTTTCACACACACGTATACCCGGAGGGGGGAGTTTTTGACGGCGGAAGAAATCGCACACACGGACTGACAAAGAGCGGTTATGTTTGGTTTTGTGTGTGTGTTGTGTGTGTTGTGTGTGTGTGTGTGGTGGGGCGTGTGTGGTGTGTGTGTGTGGCGTGTGTTTGTGTTGAGTGGTTTTTTGTTGTGTGTGTGTGTGTTGTGGGGGTTGTGTGTGTGGGTGGGGTGTGTGGGAGAAGGGGAGGAGGAGAGAGAGAGAAAAGAGGAGAGAAGAAGGGAGAAGAGAGGGGAGGAGAAGAGAGGGGAAAAGAGGGAAGAAGAAAAGAAACAAAAGACGAAGAAAAAAGGGGTGGGGGGGGGGGGGGGGGGGGGGGGGGGGGGGTGTTGTGTTTTTGTGTGTGTGTGTGCCTGGGTGGTGGGTGGTGTGATTTGGGGGGTGTTGTTTGGGTGTGTGTGTGTGTGGGGTTTTT
>JABMCL010000009.1:0-12500 GCA_018857735.1 Alviniconcha marisindica
ACACCCCCCCAAAAACCCCACACACACACACCCCACACACATAACCACACACTTCTCTCTCTCTCTCCCCCTCCCCTTCCTCTCTCTCCCCCTCTCTCTCTCCCCCCCCCCCCCCTCTCTCCCCTCTTTTTCTCTCTCTCTCTTTTTCTCTCCCCCCACACACACACACAACACACACACCACACCCCAACCCCCACACACACACACACACACACACCCCACACACCCCACGCACACCCCACACACACACACGCCACACACACACACACACACACACACCCACACACACACACACACACACACGCACACACATCCCGCACAAACACACACCACACCCACACACACCACACACACACACACACACACACACACACACACCCACACCCACACACCCACACCACACTGGGAAAATGTCCGTTTCGGTTTAATGGACATGGGCACATTCTTTTTAGTCACGCCCCTGGGCGATCGCATCGCGGGGGCCAAATTTTAAAGTTTTTTTCCCCAACAAAGAAAAAATTAAAAAAACACGAAAAACAAACAAACGGACATTGAAATGACCGCTTTGGGACCCAAATTTTGGGAAAGATTGAAACCCTGTGATAAAATTATCGGACATTGCCCCCGGGCCGCCCCCCACTCGAAATCCATTAAACCGTTCATTCCGATCTACTCGGCCGTGTGATTGTGCTAGTATTGCGCCCTTTCCCAACGAACAGGTCGTAGATTCTGTTTAAATTTAACAGTTTTTTCATGATCACGACGGTGTAGAAATGATCTTGATTTCTGTATTGGTCGCAGCTGTTGGGCTCTCTGTACACTCAGCCTCGACGAATCAGAACCAGGGGGAACCCCAACCTTTTTGGGTCCGAAAGCCCCCCGTAGATTGGGGGTTTCACGTGCGGGGCTTTTTTTCTGTAAAACCCCCCCCGCCCCCCCCCCCCCCCCCCCCCACAAAAACACAAAAACCACACACAAAAACCCCAACCACACACACACCCCACACAGACCGCGCCGCACCACACCCCCACACCCACACCCCCCACCACACACCCACCACACACAAAAAGCCCTGGGGGGGGGGGGGGGGGGGGGGTTAAAAAAAAAAAACAAAAAAAAAAAAATTTTTGGGGTTTATTTTTTTTTTTTGTGTGTGGGGTGTGGGGGGGGCTTGGTTTTTTTGGGGTGTGTTTTTGTGTGTGTTTTGGTTTTTGTTTGGGGTTTTTATGGGGGAAGGGGGGGGAAGAGGGGAAAGGGGAAGGGGAAGAAAAAAAAAACGGGGGGGGGTGGGGGGGTTTTTTGGGGGTGGGTGGGGCTGAAAACGCTTAGGGAAAAAGGATATGTGGGGAAACAACTCTTGCAACCATTTTTTAACGTTACCACCCCCCGGGTTTCCCTTTCCCCTTTGAATGTAAACTCAGTAAAATTTTTGTTATCCAAATCTTTCGGGGTATACTTTTGGTTTTAAAAAACCCGGGGTTTTTAGTGTCCCCCCCCCTTAACCGTTAGGGTAACGGGGCGTTAAAAAAAAAAAAAACACTTCCCTTCCCTTTTTAAAGTAATTTGTTTAAAAATAATAGTATACTGAATACAGCACAAAAAATTTAAATGGTCTTCCCAGGTAAAAACTACAACATATTAAATTTTTTAAAAAAACGAAAAAAAAACCCCCCCCCCCCCCTTTTTACTGGGAAAAATGATTGGTCTTTTTTCGTTGGTATTTTCCTTTTTTCTGTTGAAGTTTTTAAAAGAAAACCACAAGGATTTAATTAGGGGCTGGTTCGTAACACAATACAAAAAAAAAGATCTGACTCGCCTACGGTAACTGACCTGGCGGGGAAATGTAAATAAAAGGTTATAAACTACCCCGACCATCCTCCACGCATGCCAAGTGGGGGAAAACCGTGGGCCCGTCTCGGGTTTTTGTTGTTGTACTTTTTTAGTTTCAACGTTAATTATCTCCCTTGTTTTTTTAAATTCTCCGGCCCCCCGGGGGCCCCTTGTTATGTTTAAGATTGATAGTGTTTAAGTTTGTACGGGGATATAGAAATAGTTTTGGCAATTTTTACGTAGGCAAAACGGGTAAAATTTTTTAAAATTTTTGGGCTTCGAATTAATTTGAAACTTTAGGGGGGGGGGGGGGGGGGAATTTTTCCGCTCAGGGGGACTGCGGACGTTCTTGGCTGTGTGTGTCGCTAAAAAGCTTAATTACTAGTTAATTAGCCATCTGATCATCCATCTGACCACACACAAGTAGGTCTCCGCGCAGGGAATCCGCCGATATGCTTTTTAGCCAGTTTTGATGGCTTGATCGGCGACTGGCAGCGCTTACAGAAATGTAAACAAACTGTTGGCAGACCATCGGCACGTTGCCAGTGTGAGTGAAGCGTTACTGTGAGGAGAAACTGTGAATATCGGCACGTTGCCAATTTCAAATGGTTTTTGAGTAGCTTGTTCTGGAGTGATGAGCGTGATTAGTTCTTATTTTTCGAGGACCGGATTAAAGAGAAACCACTCATCAACTTCGGATGAAAGTGACGTCAGCATCAGTTCAGAAAACGACAGTAAGAAGCAGGAAAAGAAGCGCATGAACACTGTAGTAGAGGACTCTGACATGGCGGTACAGGCAGCACTAGACAACATCAGCAAACGCTTGGATACCTTGGCAACCAAAGTAGACGTCGAGCAGATGAGGGATGAGGTAAAGTGCCTGACCAAGACTTTTATGGAGAAGTTGGAGAAGCTGGAGGGGCGGTTGTTCGATACAGAGGTGAAGGCAGAAAAACTGGAGTCAGAAGTGAAGTCTCTAAAGAAAGTGAATGAAACTGCTACAGGCATGATTAAACAGCAAGATCGGAGAATCAAGCAGAATGAGAGAGAGCTGAACGACCTACAGCAGTACTCCAGGAGGTGGAATCTGCGAGTGTTTAAGGTGCCAGAAAAGGAGAAGGAGACTGCAGCCGATTGCACAGCGAAGGTGTGTGCGATCTTCAGTGACAAGGTTGGCATCCCGATCACCGCCAGCGACATCGAGGTGGCCCACAGGACAGGACAACGCAGCAGCACCAGAGCAAGGCCCATTCTTGTGCGATTCTTTGATCGTAAGAAGAGAGACAGCGTCATCATCAGTCGACGCAACCTCAAAAACAAAGGTATTGTCATCGGGGAAGACTTGACGTATGCGAATTACCAAGTGTTCAGAAAGGCGAGTGAACATTCTGCTACGATGTCGGTGTGGAGTTCAAATGGGAAAATTCTTGCCAAGGTGAAGAACGGTCGCATTGTTAGAGTGAACATTCACACAGATCTGGATGAAGCTTTCAGGCGTGCTATGTCGGGAAATGAAATGAGTGCGGATGAAGAAGGATAGATAAAAACTTGTGTCTTGTGTCGGTGCCTGTGTTCTTGCGCTGTGGAAAGGAAGGGGCAAGGACGTAATATCTTGTTAGACCAGACTTGACTGTACAGAGGTACTACCTTTATTTGTATCGACTTGTTAATAATTATGATGGCACGCATACCCCCCGGCCCCCCTCCCTTCTCGTCCCCTCTCTCTCTCTTCTCTCTTTCACTTTTGCCACCCCCGCCCCTATTTGGATTTGAATGAAAGAGCCAATACACAGAAATTAATATCAGTTTTGTTGCGGCATTTGCTACTTGTTGTAAAAACCAGGTGATTCCAGGTGGTGTAACAATGCTAACGGATTCTGTTTGTTTGTTTGTTTTGTTTGTTCTCTCTCTCTCTCTCTCTCCTCTCTCTCTCTCCTCTCTCTCTCTCTCTCTCTCTCTCTCTCTCTCTCTCTCTCTCTCTCTCTCTCTCTCTCTCTCTCTGTGGAGGGTATTTTTTGTTGTTGTTTGCGTTTGGGTACGGGGGTGGGGGGTGGTGGAGCTCAGCTCGTGTAGAGTTTTTATGTTAATCCGGGAGAGTGATGTTATATATATAGATGTGAGCAAGTGCTCTTTGTACGTTTTTACAATAATCCCGCCCCGGTTATCAGATCCATGCAATTTCATTACTGTACTGTTAGTAACCCGGAAACCGGAGCAGACGACGCTTTTTGTTTTGAAGCGCTGCGCGTGTTGCGCGTAACACCACATGGCCTTCACACAGCCAACCGCGATAGCCGCTGGTGCGCGCCATTTTCAAATCTGTTTACTCCCTTAATATTTTGACCGCTTTTTTGTTTACCTACTCTTTGTTTACCTATCCTTTTGTGCACAAAGCCATGTGTCGATCTAATCTGGCATCTTAGATGTTATATTTAGATCTTAATTTTAGACGCAGGATCGAGCGTAATCCAGTAGCCGATGCCTCTCTAGGTCCATTCCTTTTTATAGCCGTCGTCTGCATGGCGCATTTTCTGTGAGTACTAGTGAATAGTAGTGAATCGTTGTTTGGACTCGATTAAAGTCATTCTGTGTCGATCAGTGCTTTTTTGTGTAGTATTTTGCTTAGCTAACTTCATGTTTAGTGTTTATTTTTGGTTGAAATTAACTTATTGAGTATTGTGTACTGTAGAAGCTAAGTTCTATTCATAGACTACTTGATATCACTATCAGCGCTGTTGCGACTAAGATAACGCGCCCCATGCGAAAGTTCGCACCGATTGTTTTAGTGCTAGTCTTTGATGGTGTCTTGCTTCTCTTATAGCCGTTGTATTAAAATTGTTATGTACCATTTTAACCGTGGGAGCGTGCTCTTTATTCTGATATAAGTTTTTAGCGACAGTTATATTTTGTACATTGTTTAGTTGTGATTGAGTTTGTACGAATCTGCTTATCGACAGGTGCTCAGAGCCACGCTCCCAGCTCGTTGTTTTGAATTAAAATATAAGTCCTGTGTGTACATTTTGTTTATATGGTTTAAAAGGTTGTAACTTTAGCTTTTATTTGATGTTTTTCATTATTTAATTAGTTTAGTTATTGTTGAGGAAACTGTATTTGTTGCGGGCAAGGAAACACAATGTCAGCCATTTTGTGGTCCAGAGGGCTGATTTCATTGTAGCGAGTAGCGTGTGTTCTTTGCGGCCCGCGCAGTTCTCTTATCTATGCGTGTTTAGTGTTTATTTTGGGTGTGCTGAGAAAGTTGTCTGCTGCTGTCACATGAATAAAGCGACGTGTTTGCCGTGGCCTACGGGAGGGCCGCTGCTGTGGTTCTCCATTTTGGACTGACTCCGCTGCCTGCCTCCTGTTCTACGTTCCACTTCCACACCTTGCACTTGCGCTGCGAGCAGGATGAGCGGAGCGACCCGAGACCACAGCAGGTTTCAGTGACCACGGCCCAGACCGCAGCAGACAACCCAGTTGATGACGGCCAGCCACCAACACCACCGACGCCGGGTACCACAACTGACGACCCCGGCTAGCCACCAGCACCACCGACGACCCCGGCTAGCCTCCAACACCACCGACGTCGTACCACAACTGACGACCCCGGCTAGCCACCAGCACCACCGACGTCGTACCACAACTGACGACCCCGGCTAGCCTCCAGCACCACCGACGCCGTCCCACCCTCAAGAAAACTCCCAGTGGGAGTGGTTCAACCGCTCCATGCAGTCCGCTGCGTACCCTGCCTCCGGAGCTGAAACCCAGGTGGCCTTGAGCGTAAGGTGCACCGAAAAGACATGCCGGCCACCACTCCTTTTGTCGTCGACGCTGACCAGCAGTCTCCATCTCCGCGGCCAGACGTCAGTGACTCGAGTCAGACGGTGACAATGAACTGCATTTTACAACTGCAGACTAGCTCCTGCTGCTGTTGCGGTGCCAATAGTGCAACCTGTGGTTCCACCTGTGCCTCTGCCTAGACGCTCGCAACGTCTGGCAGAGAAGAACATTAAGTAACCCGACCTCAAAGTTACCCAGCGCAGTACCGTGAGTGTGTTGAAATGTTTTGTTGACATGACATGTGTGTGATGATTGCATTTTTAAACTGTGTTCATGATTTTTATGTCAGATGCCATTTGTATTACTAGGTTCATGGTATGTTTTTATCTTGGCTATTTTCAAGTTGTAGGTACATTATGTCGGAAAACATTGGTACTTAGGAGAATTTTGTTTAAATGCAAAGTTTATAGTGTAACTACCTGTTTTGCTGGCAAATAGTGCGGATTTTGTGATCTAAATGGATTGTGAAATATGATAACTCAGTGACCGGTTGCTGTAGTACATACATAGGCCTTTTTCAGTAGGTTGTAGATATTAGAGGATTATTGTTTAAATAACAACCCTCTGTTGATCTAAGGCATAATGCCGCCTCTGAATTGGTCTTATTTGAAGTTGCGGACTCTCATATTAAATATATGTTAGTCAAAGGATGTTGATTTTGTTTTCCGGTTCAGCCGGAGATCGTCTTAGCCCTTTCTAGGTTGTTACGTTAAATACGTCGCCTGACAGATTGGTGTTTTTTTACACAGCGAGGACGCTGGTAGTGGTAGAGTAGGGGGGATGTGAGCAAGTGCTCTTGTACGTTTTTACAATAATCCCGCCCCGTTTATCAGATCCATGCAATTTCATTACTGTACTGTTAGTAACCCGGGAACCGGAGCAGACGACGCTTTTGTTTTGAAGCGCTGCGTGTTGCGTAACGCCACATGGCCGTCACACAGCCGACCGCGATAGCCCGCTGGTGCGCGCCATTTTCAAATCTGTTTTTCCTCCCTTAATATTTTGACCGCTTGTTTGTTTACCTACTCTTTGTTTACCTAGTCCTTTTTATGCACCAAGCCATGTGTAATATAATCTGGCATCTTAGAATGTTTATTTAGATCTTATTTAGACGCAGGATCGAGCTTAATCAGTAGCCGATGCCTCTCTAGGTCCATTCTTTTTATAGCCGTCGTCTGCATGGCGCATTTTCTGTTTAGTACTAGTGAATAGTAGTGAATCGTTGTTTTGACTCGATAAAGTAATTCTGTGTCGATCAGTGCTTTGTCGTATAGTATTTTGCTTATCTGACTTCATGTTTAGTGTTTATTTTGGGTTGAAATTAACTTATTGAGTATTGTGTACTGTAGAAGCTACGGTTATATTCATAGTCTACTTGATACACTACAGCGCGTGTATGCGACTAAGCTAACGACGCCCCAGGCGAAAGTCGCACCGATTGTTTTTAGTGTAGTCCTTTGAGTGGTGTTCTTGCTTCTCTTATAGAGCGTTGTATTGTATTTGTTATGTATACCATTTTAACCGTGGGAGCGTGCTCTTTATTCTGATATAAGTTTTTAGCGACAGTTATATTTTGTACATTGTGGTTAGTTGGTGATTTAGTTTGTACGAATCTGCGTATAGACAGTGCAAGCCACTCTTCCCCACTCTTGTTGTAAATTAAATAAGTCATGTGTGTACATTTTTGTTTATATGGTTTAAAAGGTTGTAACTGTAGCTTTTATTTGATGTATTTCATGTTTTAATTAGTAGTTATTGTTGAGGAAACTGTATTTGTGCGGGCCAAGGAACACAATAATCAGCCATTTGTGGTCCAGAGGGCTGATTTCATTGTAGCGATAGCGTGTGTTTCTTGCGGCCCGCGCAGATTCTCTTATCTATGCGTGCGCGTGAAGAATTTTGGGTGTGCTGAGAAAGTTGTCACTGCTGCTGTGAATAGGCCTGTTTGCCGTGCCCGCCTGCTTGTGGTCCTCCATTTTGACTGACTTACGCTGCCTGCCTCCTGTTCTAACGTTGTCCACTTCCCACCATTGCTATATATATTATATATAAAAAATATAATATATATATATATAATATTCTATTATATATATAATATATATAGTATAATATTGTGTGCTGTGTGTGGGTGTGTTTGTGGGTGTATGTGTACATCTCTATCTCTCTCTCTCTCTCTCTCTCTCTCGCTCTCTCTCTCTCTCTCTCTCATCTCTCTCTCTCTCTTTTGTTTTGTTTTGAATGACATGTATTTTGTTGAGTGTCGAGAAGCACGTGATTTTGTGAGTCAAGAAGTGTGCAGTCAACGCTAGAGCGGGCGTGCTGACATGACAGTGTGTGTGTTTCTCGAGCTCCCTGTCTCTGACGTATGTCCCCCTTTCTAGTTATCCCTTGCTGTGTGATGTGTGCCTTTCATTGCGATTGACGTTGTTTGTATCATGCACTCCGGGCAAGCTGTGGGTATCCGCTTTTTCTTTCTTTCTTTTTTCCCCCTCCAACTCATATGTACGTTTTGATTTTGTATTGCAAAAGCAGGTGAATAGAACATGTGTAATAAATCGTTTTGTGTGTGTGTGCCTTACCAGCAACGATTGTGTCTAAACTGGTGTCAGACGAAAATTGTACAAGACAATTTTTTGTTGATGTTTTTTTTTTTTTTTTGGTGTGTTTTATTCATCTGGCGAAACTTATATTTTGCTCACATCCTTAAAAGTCGTTGTGACCACAGTATCAAGGAAATCAATGGATATAAAAATGTATGGAAGTTTTTAAAGAGTGCTATTGCGTAATTGTACGTGAATGTTTGATCAGATAAGCGAAATTTGTTTTGTAAGATTCGATTTTGTACTTTGAACTGTGTTTGATACATTGTTTGAACGATCGAGCTTTTGAATTGGTCCTATGGTTGTCATACAAACTTCATTTGCGATGCTGAAAGCCAAAGGAGTCTGCCTCCTCTCTTCTCTTCGTGCCCACCCCTATGGTGTGTGTGTGTGTGTGTGTGTGTGTGTGTGTGTGTGTGTGTGTATGTGTGTGTGTGTGTGTGTGTGCGTTGCGTGCGTGCGTGCGTGCGTGCGTGTGTGCGTGCGTGTGTGTGTGTTTGTGGTGTGTGTGTGTGTGTGTGTGTGTGTGTGTGTGTGTGTGGTTGTGAGTGTGTGTGTGGGTGGGTGCGTGCATGCGTGCGTGTGTGTTTTGGTCTCCCCCCCCCCCCCCCCCTTCTCCTTGTCCATCTTCTTTTTTCGCTTCGCCCTCCATCGCGTGCGCCCTCTTTCCTTCGCCCCCCACCCCCTCCCGAGAGAAAAGTTGGAAGCTTGCATCGAGCATTTTGAATGTATGAATGTAAATATTACTGTAAAGCCAAACGTGATGTTTGAAATTAATTTTTGCGCTGCCAGACCAGCGATATATCTACAAACTGTTTTTTTCTTTTCTTCTTCTTTGGTATTTGATACTGAGGTTTCATATGTTGTTTTTGCGTGGATATTCGGTAGGTTTTTTGTCTGAGAGTTTGGTTTGAATGTGGAATTTATTTATTCAGTTTAAGAAAATTTTTGGTTTTTTCTCTCTCTTCCCCCCCCCCCCCCCCTTTCCCCCATAATTCTTTGTCTTAGATATTCCTTGTTGGACTATATTGATCTGTACATCATGTATTTTTTCTGTGTATTTGTTTGCGTGTTTTTTTGTTTTATCTTGACAGCAACGGCCACTGTATATATGACCACGTGCATACTGAACAATGGTTTTAACTTTATACGACGTTTGCGTGTGCCTGTGCCAGCACTCTGTAATGCTTGGCCAATGAAGAATACTGACATAGATGTGATTTTTAGTTATCTCGCTAGGTGCGTGCTGAATGTACATGTAGTTCACAGTGTGGATCTTTTCCCATTGGCATTGTATTGGAGTCTTGTGAACTTTGTTCACATAGTAGTGCTATTTGTTTTGTTTGTCCTAGTTACTGCTGCCTGTGGAAGGTGGTCTCCTTGCTATAGTACCAAACTTGGACAATGAGTAATACGGTTAAGATTGTTTCAGTGAACTGCCAGGGCCTCTCCGACCCGCGTAAAAGAAGAGATGTGTTTCATTACTTAAGACAAAAATCATACTCTATATATCTATTGCAGGATACTCATTTTGACCCAAAAATGGAGAACTGTATTCGGGCTGAGTGGGGATATAAGTCTTACTTTGCATCGTATAACTCAAACTCGAGAGGTGTTGCCATATTATTCAACAATAATTTAGAATTGTTAGTGAAAAAAGTGTACAAGGATATCTTAGGAAACTGCATATTTGTTACTGTAACAATAATGGGTAGGGATTTTTTGATAGTCAGTCTGTATGGGCCTAACCGTGATGATCCAGAGTTTTACGCTGAACTTGAAGAACGGATAAACGATGTTGGTTTTGAAAACATTATTATTGGAGGTGACTGGAATTTAGTCTTGGACTATACATTAGACTATTACAATTATAAGCACCATAATAATATCAAAGCACAAGAACAGGTGGACAGTCTAATGATAAATCTTGACCTTTTGGATATCTGGAGGGAACTTTATCCCGAAATGAGAAGATACACATGGCGTCGAAATACACCGCTTCAGCAAAGTAGACTCGATTTTTTCTTGATTTCAGACCTTCTGTCCACCTTTGTTACAAATGCCGACATTAAGGCTGGGTACAGAACAGATCATTCTATGATCACACTGACGTTGACATTAGGGAAAGAGTCTAAAAACAAACTATTGTGGAAATTTAACAATTCTTTATTGAAAGATAAACTCTTTGCGGAAGAAATTAATGACGTTATAAAAGCTGTAGTTGAAGAGTATGCAGCTTTACCATACATACGGGAACAGCTTTCCAAAATTCCGAAATGTGACATTCAATTTGTAATTTCCGATCAGCTATTTTTAGACGTACTACTTATGAAAATTAGATCAAAGACAATTTCTTATGCTGCAATGAAAAAACGTCTGGATGAAAAAAAGGAAAAAGATTTGAAAACAGTATTCAAAGTTTAGAAGCTAAGATAGTTTTGACTGAAAATGAAAAAAGGAAGTTAGAGCAGGACAAGCAGGAGTTAGTCGCGATAAGAGACAAGAGAATGGAAGGAGTCTTGCTTCGCTCGAGAGCGAGATGGATTGCCGACGGTGAAAAAAATTACAAAATACTTTTGTGGACTCGAGAAACGTAATTATATAAGTAAACAAATGACCAAACTTACATTGAATAATGGAGAAGAAATATATGAAAGCAAGGACATTATTAAAGAAGTAAAAGCGTTTTACGAAAGATTATATTCTGAAAGACAAGTAGAAGACTGCGAAATATTAGATATGGCTCAAGATATTCCTATGCTGACTTTGCAGGAAAAGACTTCGCTGGAAGGGGAAATTACTTTAGCTGAAGCAAGTCTTGCGCTTAAAAATATGAAAAATTACAAAAGCCCTGGCTCCGATGGTTTTACAGCTGAATTTTTTAAGTTCTTTTGGTTGCAGCTGGGTTCCTTTGTTGTTAGATCACTAAATGATGGTTTTAGAAAAGGTGAATTATCAACAACACAGAAAGAGGGGGTAATAATATGCATACCAAAAGGAGATAAATCAAAAGACTTAATCAAAAACTGGAGGCCAATCTCACTTCTTAATGTTGTTTATAAAATAGGATCTGCATGTATTGCCAAGCGTTTAAAAAGCGTTCTTCCTTCTTTGATCAATGAGAACCAAACTGGGTTTATGGCCAACAGATACATTGGAGATAACATTCGATTGATATATGATCTTATTAGTTACTTGTATAGAGAAAATAAACCTGGGTTACTCTTGTGCTTAGACTTTGAGAAAGCCTTTGATTCTGTTGACTGGAAATTTATGTTTAAAGTTCTACATGCTTTTGGTTTTGGGCCAGATATATGTCAGTGGATATCCACGTTTTATAAAGATATAAAGTCATCTGTCACGGTTAATGGACAGTTATCACAATGGTTCGCTATTCAGAGGGGATGTAGACAAGGGGATCCGATATCACCATATTTGTTTATTTTATGTGTAGAGATACTTGCCATTATGATCAGACAAAATAAGCATATAAAAGGTATCTTTATAGGAGAAACTGAATACAAAATTTCACAATATGCAGATGATACTGAAATTACGCTGGAAGGTGACAAAAATTCATTTGAAGAACAGTTAAGACCATCAACACATTCGGAAAAGCATCAGGTCTCTTCTTAAATGCGGGGAAGACCAGTGCCATATGGCTCGGCAATAAACGAAATTCTCCTGTTAAATATATGCCACATTTGCAAATGGAATGGAACCCACCTAAATTTAAGATACTTGGTATATGGTTTACTAACGACTTAAAAGAGTGTGAGGTACTCAACTTTAGTGATAAATTTTCGGAAATACGAGCTTTGTACAAAGTATGGTTAAAGAGACAAATAACACCACTAGGCAGAGTAGCAGTTCTAAAATCGTTGATTTTATCTAAGATTATTCACCTATGGATGTTATTGCCAAACCCACCAGACAACCTTGTTAACGAATTGCAGAAGACAGTGTTTCAGTTTGTGTGGAATAGAAAACAGGACAGGATAAGCAGAAAAATAGCCGTCAGATCCATCGCGAAAGGAGGGCTTGGGATACCGAACATAAAAACTTATATTAATGCACTGAAGTTAATTTGGATTCGAAAATTAAAAACAAGTGAGCACAAGTGGAAAGGCATAATTAAATCAACTTATCCTAAAGTGGCGTGGTTTGAACAACTGGGATCAAGCCTTCACTTTCAGGAAACATGAAGTTAATAAGTTTTGGAGTCACGTATTT
>JABMCL010000009.1:25000-40000 GCA_018857735.1 Alviniconcha marisindica
ACTTCATATTGAAATAGAAAAGAGTACTCGTTTTCTTTTACAAATTTACAAAATTAATTATTATTATTATTATTTTTTATTTTTTATTTTCTTGAGAGAGAGAGAGAGAGAGAGAGAGAGAGAGAGAGAGAGAGAGAGACAGACAGACAGACAGACAGACAGACAGACAGACAGACAGACAGACAAAGAGAGAGGGAGGCAGAGAGAGACAGAGACAGAGAAAGACTGACAGACAGAGACAGAGGCGATGACAGACAGACAGACAGACACAGACAGACAGACAGACACAGACAGACAGACAGACAGACAAATAAACACAGACAGAAGAAACAGACACTGGCACAAGTACGGTCAGAGAGGTCAAGTGTTAGGTAGGGACACAGACACACAAACCGATCCGGCAAGACCACGAAAATGACCAACCCCACGACACACTTAACGACGTCCTATCCGCCGCTGAGCTGGTCGTTTCTCGCCCGCACAGCCACTACTAGAACTGCCCGATTTGAATCAAAGACGGCGAGAAAGCAAGCACCACTGACAACTGAACCCAACTAAACTGGACATAAGTGTGGAGGAGATCGGAGCTAGGCGTAATTAAGTGTCACACAGAGGACCGGGATTGGTCCTGTGCAGAACTCATATGCAGGACTTGGGTAGCCGGGCCGGGCCACGATCGACATAATGATGGCTCCGCCAGTAGTCGTCTTGTTGGCCCGAGCCGTTTCTTTGGTCAGTGTGCTGATCGAATGCCCACGTTCTCGATGGGGAGGAATAAAACGGTTCTGCTGAGGATACCCTTGGGCATTGCTCCCTCTTCCTTCCCTCGTCCCCCCCCCCCCCCACACACATACACACTTCTCCAACACTCTCTCTCCCCATCCCCGCCATTCCCACCTCCTACCTCTCCAACCCATTCTCTGTCCTTTATCCCCTTCCTGCTTTCACCCCACCCCCCACACTTCCCATCCCCCCCTCCCCTCACTTCCCCGCACCTTCCCCTCCCCCCCAACTTCCCCGACCACTTCCCCCAACTTCCCGACCCTTCCCACCCCCACCCCACTTCCCAAACCCTCTCTCCACCCGTCCCCGCCCTCCTTCCTCACCTCCCCAACCTCTCCCTCACCACTCTCTCCTCCCCACCTCACCCCCCACGATTTCCTCAACCCTCTCTCTGTGTCCGGTCCCTCCCTTCCTCCCCACCTCCCTTACCCTCCCCCACTCCCCAACCCTTTCCCATCTCATACCTCTCCCTCTTTCTCTCCCCTCCTCCCTCCACCCCCCACTTCCCCAACCCTCTCCCTTCACCATCTCCCCGCCCACTTCCCAAACCCTCTCCCTTCTCCATCTCCCCGCCCACTTCCCCAACCCTCTTCCCCCCACATCCCCCTCTCCCCCCCTCCCACCTCCGCAACCTCTCCCTCTCCATCTCCCGCCCTTCCCCAACACTCTCTCTCTCCCGTTCCTCCCGCACCCCCACCTCCCCAACTCCTCCCCGACCTCCAATCCTCCCCCTCCCCACCTCCCCTCTCTCCTCCTCTCCCCCATCACACCTCCACAACCCTCTCTCTCCCTCATTCCCCGCCCACTTCCCTAACCCTCTCTCTCTCCCGTTTCCTCCCCCCCCCCCAACTCTCCCCCACCTCCTCCTCGCCCCCCCCACCTCCCCCTCACTCTCTCTCCCTCACCTCCCCTCCCACCTCTCCAACCCTTTCCTCACCATCTCTCTGTCCCTCCTCCTCCCCTCCCCTCCCACCCCTACCCTCCCCCATCTCCTCCTCCTCTCTCTCCCTCTTCCTCCCCCTCCCCAACCCTCTCTCTCTCCTGTCCCCTCCTCCCCCCTCTCTCCCGTCCTCCATCCTCCTAGCACTCCCTCCCTCTCTCTTCCCTCCTCCCTCCCCCTCCCCACCCCTCTCTCTCTCCCCGTCGCGTCCACCCACCCCTGCCTCCCTTCCTCCTCTTCCTTCCACATCCCCAACCCTCTCTCTCTCACCTCCTCCCACCCACCCTCACCTCCACCTCTCTCTCTCCGCCCCCCTCCTGTCTCCCCTCCTCCTCTCCCTTCCCACCTCTCCAACCCTCTCTCCCCCTCCCTCCCCAACCCCTCTCTCTCTCCCCCCCACCCCCCGTCTCCCCTCTTCCCTCCCTTCCCACCTCTCCAACCCTCTCCCTCCCTCCCCAACCCACCTCTCTCCGCCCCCCACCACCCTCTCCCCTCCTCCCTCTCCCTTCCCACCTCCCCAACCCTCTCTCTCTCTCATCTGCCCCCCCCCCTCACCTCCTACTCTCCCCTCCCGCTCCCCGCCCCCGCCCCCACCCCTCCGCCCCTTCCTCCTCCTTTACCACCGTCTCTTGTCGGCTTGTACTGAGGTCTTTAGCCAGACGCTCTGCCTCCGCGCAGCAAAATGTGTCCATTTGCACGCCTTCGCCCCGGAGTTAAGTGGCGGGGGACTTCCTACGGCTCCCAGTCAGGGTACTTCTTCATCTGGGATGAGATCGGAGCACTTGACCTTTTGTGGCAATGGCTAGCGGTTGTCGTTCAGTTTGTTTGCTGGTCCGCCCACGATGCATAGATCTCTCCACCTTATAATACAGTAGCCCTTCTAGCTCCCACTGAATTACACTGTGTGTTGTTTCTAGGCATTGCTCTTCGGGGAAAGAAATAGCGACCAACCTCACCTCGGAGCCAAGGGAGGGAGGAGAGAGAGAGAGGGGGGGAGATGGATAGGGAGAGAGAGGGAGAGAGGGAGAGAGAGGGAGAGGGAGAGAGAGAGAGAGAGAGAGAAGAGAGAGAGAGAGAGAGAGAGGATGTGGCAGAGAGAGAGAGAGAGAGAGAGACTCAGCGACAGAGACAGGCAGACAGAGAGAGACGACAGACGACAGACAGACAGACAGACTCAGAGACAGAGATAGACAGACAGATATACAGACAGACAGACTCAGAGAGAGAGAGAGAGAGAGAGAGAGAGAGAGAGAGAGAGAGAGAGAGAGAGAGAGAGAGAGAGAGAGAGACAGACAGACAGACAGACAGACAGACAGACAGACAGACAGACAGAGAGACAGAGAGACAGAGAGACAGAGACAGACAGACAGAGAGACAGACAGACTCAGAGACAGAGACAGAGACACAGAGAGAGAGACACACACAGGGAGAGAGACAGAGATAGACAGACAAAGAGACAGACAGAGAGACCGATACAGACAGAGAGACAGAGACAGAAACAGAGAGAGACAGAAACAGAGAGAGGCGGACAGACACACAGACAGAATCAGAGACAGAGACAGGGTGCAAGCGGTGTGTGACGTGTGTAAGAGAGAGTACTAAGCACTGTAAGTGCATGAATACATGCAAATGTTGCCCCCCCCCCCCCCCCCCCCCATTCAGACATCTACATGTTAACTTCATAGATCACAATGCACTGTTCTGTGTGCGTGCGTGCATGCGTGCGTGCGTGCGTGCGTACGTGCGTGTGTGTATGTGTGCGAGTGCGCGAGTGTGTGTGTGTGGGGGGGGGGGGGGGGGGGGGGGGGTGTGGTGGTGGTGAGGGTGCGTGGCGTGTGTGTGTGTGTGTGTGTGTGTGTGTGTGTGTGTGTGTGTGTGTGTGTGTGTGTGTGTGTGTGTGTGTGTGTGTGTGTGTGTGTGACAGTACACCGCAAAAGCACTGACATGACAGGAAAGGGGAGAAAAAGGAACAAGGAGAAGGAGAACAGCAGCCATTTCTATAGCGCCGTATCTCACCGACGATGCTGTGCACACTGCGCTTTACAAGATTAATGAAAATGAAGCACTCAACTAAGTAATCATGGTATTCTATTTCTCGCACACTACAACTACCCACCCACCAATTCCCTGCCCACCCACACACATACTGGCGCATCGACAGAATCTAATGGGAAGCAAGAATTCATGACATTAAGATGTAAATTATTTTCAGTGCACAAAGGTTGTTTGATTTCAAGTGACCCGGATGTAATATAACATGGATCCCAAGCGAAATCAAAATTAAATGCGGTCAATGTTTGGCTCTCTCTCTCTCTCTCTCTCTCTCTCTCTCTCTCTCTCTCTCTCTCTCTCTCTCTCTCTCTCTCTCTCGTCGGTCATCATCATCATCTTTTTTTCCCCTTCTTCTTCCTTTGTCGGGTTTTGGCTCTAATTTTAATATTATCATCTCTCTCTCATCTTCTTCTCTTAATGCCACCACTGAACCTTATGAAAATGTTTTTGATGGTTCTTTGCATGAAAGCTTTTCTGAAACATTTAACCTTCAATTGAATGGGAATATTTCTCACAATGAAGTTGTAGAAGCGGTCAGCCATCTAAAACAGAACAAGGCGGGTGGACCAGACACTTTAATTCCAGAGATATTTATACATTCCGCGGAAATCATAACTCCGTTCCTCGTGGGACTTTTCAATCAAGTGTTCTCTTCGGGTCAGTTTCCTGATGCATGGACATAAGCAAGAATACAGCCACTCCTCAAACAAAGGTAACACACAAGACCCTAACAACTACCGGGGTATATCATTATTAAATGTATGCAGTAAGCTATATAGTTATATTCTTAACAAAAGTCTGGTTACATGGATAGAAGAAAACGGATCTATTGGAGAAGAACAAGCGGGTTTTAGGCGGGATTACTAAACTACTGACCACATCTTTACATTAGTTGCTGTTATTCAAAAATATTTGTTACACAAGAAGACTTTAAAAAGGCATTTAACTTAATATCGTATGCAAAATTATGGCCGATTTTGTTAAAACATGGTTTGAGCGGTAAGATGTATTATGCTATACAGAGTATTTATCGTGTTGTAAAGGCCAGAGTCAGATGTGGCAACGATGCAGGTTTGAGAGACTTCTTCTTCTGTCAGAAAGGATTAAAACAAGGGGAAATCACTAGCCCGCTGCTCTTCTCTCTCTTAATTAACGAGTTATCACTTGACATAATGAATAATGGGAAACACGGTGTCCAGCTACATCCAGACATCATTGAACTGTTCATCATGCTGTTCGCCGATGATGTGGTTTTGCTTTCTTACACTCCAGTAGGTCTACAGCATCAGCTAAATTTGTTAGCAAGAAACGCCGACTCCCTCGATCTTACTGTGAACTTAGAGAAGTCAAATATCGTTGTGTTTAGGAATGGTGGTTATCTTGCCAGATGTGAAAAATGGTACTATAACGACTGTTGTAAAAGTCGTAAATGCGTATAAATATTTGGGTGTGTGGTTTAGTACTCGTCTCTCGTTTTTCCATTCCCTTGAAAGCCAGAAAACGAAAGCAAAAGCAGGTATTGTTAAAATACTGAAAACTTTATGGAAGCTTGGCGATGTTTCTCAAAAAAATGTTTTGGAAATTATTTGATTCACAAATTAAACCTATATTGTTATATGGATCCGAAATCTGGGGAATGCAAATGGATTTACAAATAGAAAAGGCTCACTTGTTTGCTCTAAAAAGACTTCTAAACGTATCTCCCAAAACACCAAACGATATGGTATACGGGGAAACTGGAAGAACATCACTACATCTGGATACTAAAGTTAGCTCAATACGTTTTTGGCTTAGACTTATGAGAATGGAAGCTGAAAGACTACCAAGGAAAGCTTACAGCATGCTAGACAATGCACATAACAACGGAAGAGAATGCTGGGTATCCGCTGTACATAGGAATTTGATGATGTATGGGTTTGGAGACGTGTGGGCTAATCAAGGTGTGCAAAATGTGAAATGTTTTTTGCGTGTATTCAGAGAACGTATAACTGACTGCTGGAGGCAAGGATGGGATCACAGAATTCACGAACGTGACAGGTATTCAGTCCCGCCCTGATATAATCGTACCGGTTGACTGGGCGTAAAACATCAACTTACTTACTTACTTACAAGTATTCAGTCTACCGTATATTTAAACTAGAACATTCACTCGAGCCGTATTTTTATTGCGTGACTAATAAAGCACTCATGGACGTCTTTATTAGATTCAGAATGGGTATTTCCGAGATTAAAACAAACAAATTACGCTATTCAATTGACCCCTCTGACGATTTATCTTGTCCTCTGTGTAAGTGTTGTGTGGATGACGAAATCCATTTTCTGTTTGTATGCAAAGCCACAGAAGCTTTAAGGTCAAAATTGTTGCCACAAGTATACTTTCAGGACTGGAGAAAACAACTAACCATGCTGATCGACACTGAGCATATGACCAATGTTGCGCGTTCTATTTATCATAGCTTAAAACTTAGAACGCAGCCACATCAAAACTAGATTTTAAGACTTAACCTGTGGTGTTTCTTGTTTCTACTTGTATTTTATTATTTGCAGACACTCTACCCAGTGAGTACATGTTTATTCAGTTACACGCCGGTTCAATCTACAGACTTTGCCTGCACGTTCTTGTGTCATTCTGGTATGTATAGTATTGTTTAATGTATGCCGAGATAGGAACACAGATCGCATATTTGTGACATTTCCCACACAATTTGTAATGTTGCAGGAACTAATTGAAATGTCACTAAGCATACATATGCATCTCTATTTCTGGGTTTTGAGCTTCTTGACTTTGTGTAGGAGGTGTTGTAGTGCTGCACCTTGATAATCTACCTCGGGTTTTACTGTCGTGCAGGGGCTGGTGGCCACTTGGATCACAAAATACGTACATATGTTATTTGTGTATATGATTATTTTTCTTCTATTTTCCCCCCTCCTTTTTTACTCCCCCCCCTCCCCCCCCCCCCCCCCCCCGTCCCTGCCCGTCGCCCCTCCTCCTCCCCTCCACCCCTCATCCCACCACTAATGGTGTTTTGTGACCTGTGTTACGTGGATGCACAGACGAGTGGTTTTGTGGGATTGGTAATTTATGGTAATATTTCCAGGCTTATGTGTACTGTATTTTTGTGTACCGTGTTGTGTATGTTGAATCGCCTCCTCTTCAATTAACCTTTGTTCTCCCTCTCTCTCTCTCTCTCTCTCTCTCTCTCTCTCTTCTTCCTCTCTCCTCTCCTCTCCTCTCTCATCTCTCTCTCTCTAGCTCACTCGCTCAATTTTTATGTATGGGACTGTTGACTCAAACAATTCACCGGCGCATACTTAAAAAAAAGAAGTATATATGCACAACATCAAATTGTTACAGTCGGTTCTTGATCTCAGGCGCTTTATTTTCAACCAGTGGTGGCACAAGAACCTGCAGTCACGCACGAAAGGAGAATGACATCATTTGTTTTGTTACCACTTTTAAGAAAGGTTTAAAGTAGTGTGTGTGTGTGTGTGTGTGTGTGTGTGTTGTGTGTGTGTGTGTGTGTGTGTGTGTGTGTGTGTGTGTGTGTGTGTGTGTGTGTGTGTGTGTGTGATGTGTGTGTGTGTGTGTGTGTGTGTGTGTGGTGTGTGTGTGTGAATGGTGTGTGTGTGTGTGGTGTGGTGGTGTGTGTGTGGCTGTGTGTGTGTTTCTTTCTACTGTTTCACACACACACACACACACACACACACACACACACACACACACACACACACACACACACACACACACACACACACACGCGAGCAAAAAGAAGAACAGCAGAAGCCCTAGCTGAGAGTTCTGGTGCTACTGCCGATGTCTGTGTCAACGGCAACAGAGAGGGAAAGTGCTTTAACTGGATACAGGCGTGTTAGTGTCGAGAGCGCATGCACATTGTGTGACAGGGGTTGTGTAACCTAACCAGGCAGGAGTAGCCGGGAATGGGAGGGTGACCGGGAAGGGGTGGGAAAGGGGGTCAGTCCTAGGGCCTGGAATGGATTTATTGGCCGTTGACGAGAAAAAAATTGGCAGGATTTCCCTCGTGGCCCGCCTCGTCGCTCTCCGCTGCTGAACGTTATTCAATG
Organism: Alviniconcha marisindica; assembly: GCA_018857735.1. NCBI lineage: Eukaryota > Metazoa > Mollusca > Gastropoda > Provannidae > Alviniconcha > Alviniconcha marisindica. The sequence goes on from JABMCL010000009.1 coordinate 32,859, forward strand.
AGAGAGAAGAGAGGGGGGGGGGGGGGGGGGGGGAGGGAGAGGGAGAGTTGGAGGAGAGAGGAGGGGAGTGGGAGAGAGAGGAGAAAGAGAGAGATGAGAGAGAAGAGAGAGAGAGAGAGAGAGAGAGAGAGAGAGAGAGGTCCGGGAGATGGGAAGGGGGAAGCTTCAATAATATTACTTGGACAAAGAATCGGCCTTGTGTCCTCCATAAACATCTTGGACGAGGGGCAAACATCATCATCATCATTCTTATCGCCAGCAGCTGCAGCAACAACTAGCAGTCTGAATGTGCCGTCCCAGCTACATCAACACACAAGGGACTTAATCAGCGCTGTAGAAAGATGACAAAAACCACACTAACATACATTTCAACAAACAGAATCTTAAATATTGTAGTCTACCATTATCGCCTATCAAACAATAAGTATGTTACACACACACACACACACACACACACACACACACACACACACACACACACACACACACACACAGACAGAGAGAGAGCAGAGAGAGAGAGAGAGAGAGAGAGAGAGAGAGAGAGAGAGAGAGAGAGAGAGAGAGAGAGAGAGAGAGAGAGAGAGAGTACAACAACAAAGACCTGAGTCGCCTACGGATAACTCTCACGTAGCATGCGTGTAAACACAAGGTTTATAAACTCCACAACAGGTACATCCTCTAACGACCTAGCTATAGACAGAACGTGAATATCTTTCAACCAAAAAGGGAAAAAAAGAAAAAAGAAAAGAAGAAGCTGTGCTTCGTACTTAACGCTGGCTGCGTAACGGCTCATTACGGGATACTTCAGAGCCAAGAATAGACAGTCAACAAGTTCCCCCGTTTGCAGCCAGGATGATTTGTCAATGGCCAGCGGAATCGTCTCTCTTCAGCCGAGAGATGAATCGATAACTTTATTGATTGGAGTGGCCGCGATCTATAGCGTGAGATAGAGCTAGCTATGCAGAACAGAGGCGCAGCGCGAATCAACAAGCATGACTGAGCAGAGCACGTTTAATTACAGGCCTGTGCAAGAACAGAGCAGAACAGAGGCGCAGCGCGAATCAACAAGCATGACTGAGCAGAGCACGTTTAATTACAGGCCTGTGCAAGAACAGAGCGCAGCGCTGATCATAAAGGCGGCCTCGACGATCGCCAGCTCGAGCTTTTGCCGTGAGTACTGGCGCTAGAGACGGTTTCTGCCATGGGCATTCGCCCCAGGGATGTTTCTGGGGGCAGAGATGACTTGTAACAGGACGATGTATAACATAGTCCGTAACACGACGTTTTGTAACAGGGACGATGTGTAAGATAGACAGTCTGTAACACGACGGTTTGTAACAGGGACGATGTGTAACATAGTTTGTAACACGACGGTTTGTAACAGGGACGATGTGTAACACGGAAAGTCTGTAACACGATGGTTTGTAACAGGGACGATGTGTAACATAGTTTGTAACACGACGGTTTGTAACAGGGACGATGTGTAAGACAGTCTGTAACACGACGGTTTGTAACAGGGACGATGTGTAACACGGAAAGTCTGTAACACGATGGTTTGTAACAGGGACGATGTGTAACATAGACAATCTGTAACACGACGTTTTGTAACAGGGACGATGAGTAAGATAGACAGTCTGTAACACGACGGTTTGTAACAGGGACGATGTGTAGCATAGACAGTTTGTAACACGACGGTTTGTAACAGGGACGATGTGTAAAACGGGAAGTCTGTAACACGACGGTTTGTAACAGGGACGATGTGTAACATAGACAGTTTGTAACACGACGGTTTGTAACAGGGACGATGTGTAAAACGGGAAGTCTGTAACACGACGGTTTGTAACAGGGACGATGTGTAACATAGACAGTTTGTAACACGACGGTTTGTAACAGGGACGATGTGTAACACGGAAAGTCTGTAACACGACGTTTTGTAACAGGGACGACGTGTAACATAGACAGTTTGTAACACGATGGTTTGTAACAGGGACGATGTGTAACACGGAAAGTCTATAACACGACGGTTTGTAACAGGGACGATGTGTAACATAGACAGTCTGTAACACGACGGTTTGTAACAGGGACGATGTATAACATAGTTTGTAACACGACGGTTTGTAACAGGGACGATGCGTAAGATAGACAGTCTGTAACACGACGGTTTGTAACAGGGACGATCTGTAAGAGAGACAGTCTGTACCACGACGGTTTGTAAAAGGGACGATGTATAACATAGCTTGTAACACGACTGTTTGTAACAGGGAAGATGTGTAACATAGACAGTCAGTAACACGAGGTTTTGTAACAGGGACGATGTATAACATAGACAGATTGTAACACGACGGTTTGTAACAGGGACGATGTGTAACACGGAAAGTCTGTAACACGACGTTTTGTAACAGGGACGATGTGTAACATAGACAGTCTGTAACACGACTGTTTGTGACAGAGACGATGTGTAACACGGAAAGTCTGTAACATGACGATTTGTAACAGGGACGATGTGTAACACAGACAGTCTGTAACACGACGGTTTGTAACAGAAACGGTCTATAAGAGGGACGGTTTGCAACACGGCTGACTGTAACATGGACAATTTGTAACAGAAACGGTTTGTAACAGAGACGGTTTGTAACAGGGATGGTTTGTAACAGGGATGACTGTAACAGGGGTAGTTTGTAACAAGGATGACTTTAACATGGACAGTTTGTAACAGAGACGGTTTGTAACAGAGACGGTTTGTAACAGGGATGACTGTAACAGGGGCAGTTTGAAACAAGGATGACTGTAACATGGACAGTTTGTAACAGAAAAGGTTTATAACAGGGACGGTTTGTAACAGAGACACTTAGTAACAAAAACGATTTGTAACAGGGATGACTGTAACATGGGCTTTCTGTAGCATGGCCGTTTGCACCAGGGACGGCCTGTAACAGATACGGTTTGTAACCAGGGTGATCTGCAACACCGACCGTTTGTAACATGAGCAGTTTGTAACAGAGACAGGGAGTTAGTGTCTGGTAGTTGCTGCATGGTATGTTCAACTAAATAATATATTTGCTAAATCTCATCAAAGGTTCTAGACACTCCTACAATCCCCAGCCAACGCTATCAGCTCTCGAGTTTAAAGCACTATGGTTTTTATACATCGAGAGAGAGAGAGAGAGAGAGAGAGAGAGAGAGAGAGAGAGAGAGAGAGAGAGAGAGAGAGAGAGAGAGAGAGATTTAAAAAAAGAAAGAAAAAGAATGCAAACAGCTGACATCCGCACGTATTTTCTGTCCTTCCCAGTAATGGAAAGATAGGTACAAAAACGTCGAAGAATGGAAAATGGCTAGCATTTAACCAAGAAATCAACATCCTAATGACATTTCCCTCTTATGCGGCTAATGCAGCAATTGATTGAAAGAACATGATTTTTTACGTTGATAAGTGGAGCTGGGGAAGGGAAGCTTCCTATTGATTTGCAAGAAGCCATTGAGTGAATAAATCTGGAGCATCCCCACGAAAGATGGATAGTTCATCCTTTTAACTCCCAGACAAAAATATTAATAGTCGCTAGGGTTAGAATGGAACCAGTCATTGCGTAGATAGATAGATAGACAGATAGACAGACAGACAGACAGACAGACAGACAGACAGACGAGACAGACAGATGTATGTGAAGAAAGACAGGCAGAATAAATTAAATAAAACAATTGTTTTTCTTAGGGTTTTTTAATTTTTATTAATTTGTTTACGCTCACGTAGATCAACAGACGGAGATATATAGAAGCAGAATGACTGACCACTACACTGACTGAATGCATGAACGAAACCAGAAGCAAATTGCAGACCAATGCTGAAATTGTAATCCAAAGAAAACCAATAAGCCACTCAATACCACCATAACCACCACCACCACCACCACCACCAACAACAACAACAACAACACACACACGCACACCACACACACACACACACACACACACACACACACACACACACACACACACACACCACACACACACAACACACACACACACACACGTACACACGAGATCTTTATGATCAACAACAAAAAAACATAAGCTAAAACCATTTCTTAACACACACACACACACACACACACACACACCACACACACACACACACACACACACACGATATTTTTATGATCAACAACAAAAAGCCACAAGCTAAAACAATTTTTAACACACACACACACACACACGCACGCACGCACGCACGCACGCACGCACGCACGCACGCACGCACACACACACACACACACACAAACACGCGAGATCTTTATGAGCAACAATAAAAAGCCACAAGCTAAAACATTTTTAACACACACACACACACACACACACACACACACACACACACACACACACACACACACACGAGACTATGAGCAACAACAAAAAGCCACAAGCTAAAACATTTTTAACACACACACACACACACACACACACACACACACACACACACACACACACACACACACACACACACATACATACACACACACGCGCGCGCGCGCACGCACACACACGCACACAGCAACAGCAACAACAAAAAACAAGCAAAAAAGACGTCACACAAACCAGCAACAAAGACCAAAATCGTCTAAAAAAAATTCACCTGGCATGCGAGTATACACGATGAGCAGAAACGCCACCAAAGGCACATCCTACCCAGCAAGACAAAAGTGCAGAGGATGGAAGGAAAGACAGGCAGCTGAGCGACCAGGTAACAGCCAAAGGGAAACGGAGCATTGATCGACTCACCTCCTCCACAGGGATATCCGTCTTCATGGTGAACCCGTCGTCCAACTCCTGCTGAACGTAGTAGCGGTTGAAAGGCCCGTTCAACGGACGTGCCGTCCTGGAGTTGCCCCTCGTCAGCAGCCTCAAGTGCCAGGCCACGTAGCGGGTGAACTTCCTGGGCACGTGAGAAATGTCCGTGTAGTACAGCTTGAAGGCCACGAACTTGCCGCTCGTATCCGCCTCTAGCATCCAGGCCTGCTTGTCGCGGTCGTACAGATGGGCTCGGTTTTTGGACCGGCTCATCACGCTCACTGAAGCCTCGGACACGTACACTACGGAGATCATCTCCACCTTCACGCGCAGCGTGGACCTGCCGCGGGCCAGGCGCGAGACCGACGCTCCCACGGTGAAGGGCTCGCCGACTCCCGAAGCGTCGAGGATCTGCTCCAGGTCCCCGGAATCGAACGTGCCTTCGTCGCCGAGGATCACGCGGTAGCGGACGCAGCAGAGATGGTCGAAGCTGGAATGGCGCTGAAGCTGAACCGCTACGCTCCCGTCCGCCTCAGTGGAGCTGGAGTCCGGGAAGAGGGACACGCTCCAGTCGGAGAGTCCGTACAGGAAGTAGGTGGACTCCATGCGGTCCGAGTGGTAGTTGTGGCGGTGGTTCCCCTGATGGCCTTCCTTGGGCACGCGCATGTAGCACTCGTAGAGGTTGTTGATGTTCCGCATCTCCAGCTCGATCATCAGTTCGCCGGTGTCTTGCAGGAAGTTGCGGGCCACCAGGTCCTCGGTCTCCGCGAACGTCTTCCGTCCGAACAGCTGGCAGTCCGGGGTGAACTCGCAGCTCTTCTCGATGAACGAGACATTCTGCGGAAGCATCAGTTGCATGGTTGTGATCATCGCCAGGATAGTCGTGACAAGGGAATCATCATCATCATCATCATCATCATCTCCATATTCGTCAGGAAAACTATTGCGCCATCATTATATTTTTTCATCACTAAGACCATCACCATCATTGAGGTATCACTACTTGCGCCACCGCGCTATCGCCGCCATCATCAACATCTCCATCTCAACAAGAAAATCATTTCAGATAATTTTACAAAACTTTTTTTCACACAGAAGAAGAAGAAGAAGAAGAAGAAGAAGAAGAGTAATAATCAAAAAAAATAAAAATAAATATAATAAAGAAGAAGAAGAAGAAGAAGAACAAAAACAACAACAACAACAACAACAACAACAACAACAACAACAACAACAACAACAAGTAGAACAAGAAGAAGACGAAAAGCAATAAAAAGAAAAGATTTTTTTTTTTTTTTTATAAAAGAAGAAGAAGAAGAAAGATTTAAGCGTATCTTGGCGAAGTGTTTCCTTTTGACGATGACTTGTGAGTCTGAGAAAGTAGGACAAATGTAAGCGTACCTTGGTGAGATGTTTCCTATCGAAAGTAGAAAGTAGGAAAAAAGTAAGCGTATCTTGATGAGGTGTTTCCTATCGAAAGTAAAAAGTAGGAAAGATGTAAGCATACCTTGGTGAAGTGTTTCCTATCGAATGTAGAAAGTAGGAAAGATGTAAACGTACCTTGAAGAGATGTTTCCTATCGAAAGTAGGAAAGACGTAAGCGTACCTTGGTGAAGTGTTTCCTATCGAAAGTAGAAAGTAGGAAAGAGTTATGTGTACCTTGGTGAAGTGCTCTCTGTTGACGATGGTAAAGGAGAAATCCAGACGACATCGCAGTCCTTGGGACGGAGTGGTCAGCTTAAGAAAGGAGCCGAGGTGACGGTCACTACGAACAAAACTCACGGTCCATTTCTGCTGACCGTAGACAAAGTCCTGCAGAACGAGAACATCAACTGACAGCTTCGAAAGGAATAATAATGATATCAAAACACTATTATAACTAATGATATGGATTACAAAAGTATTTACACAGCGCAAATTCTTGTCCGGAGGGACTAATCTAAATACATAATTATACGGACACACATACAACGCAGGCATCCGCACACGTATATAATACTGACTATAATACGCAGCTTAATTTGCAGTCAATTAAGCAGAAAACAAGAGGGGATTTTAATTTCGCAAAAAAACAACAACAGTGGAAGGGCTACAGGCGAGAACAATACAATATTCCCCCCTGCCATGGAGAAGAAGAACAACAAAACAAAAATGAACTAAATAACTAATTAAAAATACAATAAACACAACAACAACAACAACGACAACAAAACGATCAAAAATAACGAATTAATGACACTGCCAAACATGGTCATTAATTTAAGCAAAGGTAATTGCGTGCATTTGCATGTGTACAGCAGACGATAGCTAGTCCATTCGATTAGGAATTTAGGATAAATATTCTTACAGCAGTAAAGACCCCC
>JABMCL010000009.1:57500-60000 GCA_018857735.1 Alviniconcha marisindica
GAGGTTTTACTCTTCTTCCCCCCTTTCCCGCTCGTCCCCGTCCCTAATAGGCCTTCTCGCCTCCGTGGACGATAAGTAACAATTTCTCTCTCTCAATATCGTGTGAAACTAGGTCGTTTAGGTCACCACTAAATCGTTGGCGGTTTTTCGTTTGTCAGAGCTCAAGAGCTGCATGAAAGTCGAGGTGGACGTCCATGGCTTCCCGTCCCTAATAGTCTTTGTGGTCCCTGTGGACGTAAAGCAACATTGAACTTGAACTGTTGTAAAACGTGTTCGGTGTTGCCCTCAACACCAAACCGCCAGTGACTTTTCCAATGAGCCCTTCGCTATGACACATAACTGACTCCAGGCTGTCTTCGTGTAAAAGTAAAAACTTTCCCGTCTTCGTATAAAACCAACTTTCTCGGCGTCGTGTAAAACTAACTCTCCCGTCTTCGTGCAAAACTATCTTACCCGTCTTTGAGTAAAACTAACTCTCCCGTCTTCGTGTGAAAATAAATTTACCATCTTCGTGTAAATCTAACTCTCCCGCCTCGTATACAGCTAACTCTCCCGCCTAGTGTAAAACTAACTTTTTCGTCTTCGTGTAAAACTATCTTGGTGTAAAATTAACTCTCCCGCCTTCGTGTAAAACTAACTTTCTCGTCTCCGTGTAAAACGATCTTTCCCGTCTTTGTGTAAAATTAACTCTTCCGCCTTCGTGTAAAACTAACTTTATCGTCCTCGTGTAAAACTAACTCTCCCGACTCGTGTACAGCAAACTCCCCCTCCTTCGTGTAAAACTAACTTTCTCGTCTTTGCGTGAAACTAACTTTATCGTCTTTGTATAAAACTAACTTTCTCGTCTTCGTTTAAAACTAATTCTCTCGGTTTCGTGTAAAACTAACTTTATCATCTTCGTGTAAAACTAACTGTATCGTCTTCGTGTAAATCTAACTCTTCCGCCTTCGTGTAAAACTTTCTCGTCTTCGTGTAAAACTAACTTTCTCGTCTTCGTTTAAAACTAACTCTCTCGGCTTCGTGTAAAACTAACTTTATCGTCTTCGTGTAAAACTAACTGTATCGTCTTCGTGTAAAACTAACTCTTCCGCCTTCGTGTAAAACTTTCTCGTCTTCGTGTGAAACTAACTTTATCGTCTTCGTGTAAAACTAACTCTCTCGGCTTCGTGTAAAACTAACTCTTCCGTCTTCTTGTAAAATTAACTTTCTCCTCTTCGTGTAAAACTAACTGTCTCGGCTTCGTATAAAACTATCTTTCCCGTCTTTGTGTAAAACTAACTCTCCCGTCTTCTTGTAAAACTAACTCTCCCGTCTTCTTGTAAAACTAACTCTCCCGTCTTCGTGTAAAACTAACTCTCTCTCCGACTAGACCGCTGAGGTCATCCGCTGGAGTCCGATTGCTAAATGCCGTTCTCAACGTTGTCCTTGACCCCCTATGAGCTGTAGCTATAACAAACAACTGAACGCATACTTACACGTGCACACCGTCGGATCACAGGGCTGGCTAATTGCTGTACCTACGACACGGTGGAAACGCCAAAATGCCACACAAAATAAGTGTTGCAGTTCTAGCCTAGTCAATTATACACATTACTGTATTTCTGGCCCTATCAATTATAAAGGACTCGAGCGACCCGACTAACGATTGCCACGAGACTATAGCTATATATACAAGCAGGGGATTGTCAGAACGCATGCCCACTCACGCTTGCAGCGAGTTTGACTAATTATTCATAACCAGCTGGCACGCACAGCAAGGGACAGCAGAGAAGCTGGTCCACAAGTCCAACAGCGCTGCACGTTCAGAATTTCCACGAGCCAGGTCCCAAATTAATTGATTGCTATTTCGATCTTCAGTCACTGAGGACAAGCACAATTACATGGACTAAGTCCACAGAAAAGCGTGCCGGTCAGCGAGGCTGTCAGTCTGCATGAAGACTTGCGACATTAATTTTGTCCAATTAATTAACCCTTTCACTGCCGTGCTTGTCGCACAGTCACTCGAAAAAGACGACCAACAGAAGCGCCGAATTTGAAATTATTAATGCTTTCCCTCCTCTTCGCCTGGACATATGAAAAGACTTTTACCAAACTGCACAGCTGTTATAGGACCATCAAACATGCTGTTTGCAAGCTTGTATGTATGCACTTTTCAGGCCTGAATATTTACGAGCTGGGGCAGTTAAGGGGTTAATGTTGCCTTCACCCCTGAATTTCGATCTGTGCAAGACGATTATATGTCACTGCCAATCACTGACAACTGCAAGGCAACAAGGAAACGGCACACGCAAAGTCGTTGCTGGATAATGAATTGAACTGTAAGCCTTGCCAATTATTGATCACTTTGCACTGGCAGTCCGCAGCCTACAGACACAGCAGGCGGAAATCGTAAGGTGGCGCAATAGGCAGTGAATGGCCTTAGTCTGCCAGTGAGTGGCCTTGCCAATTATTGATGACTGGTGGAAGCGGTATTCTCACTGTCTTGCTGTAAAGATGCAAT
>JABMCL010000009.1:70000-72500 GCA_018857735.1 Alviniconcha marisindica
CCCAGCAGGCTTACAGTTAGCACGGGTAGAAGCCGCGGCTGTCACAGAGCAAATTACCCGGTGATTAATTGGGTTCTGGCAGCAGCAAATAGTCCCAGCTGGCTGGCACCTAAACTTGATAGGCTGCAGAGTGGTAGCTGGAACGTAGTTACAGACGATTCAGGCTACATCCAGAATTAAGCTGTGGGAGTCAGGATGTAGTTACAGACGATTCAGGCTACATCCATAATAAACTGTGACAGCCTGGGTGTAGTTATAGACGACACAGGCTACAGCAAGAATTAAGCTGTGACAGCCTGGGTGTAGATATAGACGATTTAGGCTACGGCCAGAATTAAGCTGTGAGAGCCGGGATGTAGTTATAGACGATTCAGGCTACGGCCAGAATTAAGCTGTGAGAGCCGGGATGTAGTTATAGACGATTCAGGCTACGGCCAGAATTAAGCTGTGACAGCCTGGGTGTAGTTACAGACGATTCAGGCTACGGCCAGAATTAAGCTCTGAGAGCCTATGTGTAGTTATAGACGATTCAGGCTACGGCCAGAATTAAGCTCTGAGAGTCTGGGTGTAGTTACAGACGATTCAGGCTACGGCCAGAATTAAGCTGTGACAGCCTGGGTGTAGTTATAGACGATACAAGCTACAGCCAGAATTAAGCTGCGACAGCCTGGGTGTAGTTATAGACGATTCAGACTACAGCCAGAATTAAGCTGTGACAGCCTGGGTGAGGTTACAGACGATTCAGGCTACAGGCAGAATTAAGCTGTGAGACCCGGGATGTAGTTATAGACGATTCAGGCTACGGCCAGAATTAAGCTCTGAGAGCCTGGGTGTAGTCATAGACAATTTAGGCTACAGCGAGAATTAAGCTGTGACGGCCTGGGTGTAGTTATAGCCAGCATAAGCCAAGATGTAGTTACAGACGATTCAGGCTACAGCCAACATAAGCCAAGATGTAGTTACGGACGATTCAGGCGGCAACAACCAGCATAAGCCAAGATGTAGCTATGGACGATTCAGGCTACAGCCAGCATAAGCTGTGACAGCTAGCCAGGGTGCATTTTACACTATTCAGGCTACAGCCAGATTTAAGCTGTGACAGCCTGGTTGTAGTTATAGACGATCCAAGCTACAGCGAGAATTAAGCTGTAACAGCCTGGGTGTAGTTATGGACGATTCAGGCTACAACCAGCATAAGCTCTGTGGGTTGTTCGTGGAAAATTGACTCTTTGTCCGCCTGGAAATATAAGATTCAAGATTTATTTTTCCAACTCTGCTTGGATGTGGACAATTGCACATACCCCCCCCCCCCCCCCCCCCCCCCCCCACCTCCGCTAATGCACTGCAATAGACACGAATCAATACACGAGCAGGGAGAAACTTCATACAACACGATCATAAAACTTTATCAACGCATGCAGTCGATTGATAGAGCATAGCACTTGATAGGCCATGACGCTTGATAGGTCATGATGTTTGATAGGTCATGGCGCTTGATAGGTCATGGTGCTTGATAGGTCATAGCGCTTGATAGGTCATGACGCTTGACGCTTGATAGGCCATGGCGCTTGATAGGTCATGGTGCTTGATAGGTCATGACGCTTGATAGGACATGACGCTTGATAGGCCATGGCGCTTGGTAGGTCATGGTGCTTGATAGGTCATGACGCTTGATAGGTCATGGTGCTTGATAGGACATGACGCTTGATAGGCCATGACGCTTGGTAGGTCATGGTGCTTGATAGGACATGACGCTTGATAGGACATGAGCTTGATAGGCCATGACGCTTGATAGGACATGGCGCTTGATAGTTCATGATGCTTGACGCTTGACAGGTCATGACGCTTGACAGGTCATGACGCTTGATAGGTCATAGCGCTTGATAGGTCATGACGCTTGATAGGTCATGGTGCTTGATATGACATGACGCTTGATAGGCCATGACGCTTGGTAGGTCATGGTGCTTGATAGGACATGACGCTTGATAGGACATGACGCTTGGTAGGTCATGGTGCTTGATAGGACATGACGCTTGATAGGACATGAGCTTGATAGGCCATGACGCTTGATAGGACATGGCGCTTGATAGTTCATGATGCTTGACGCTTGACAGGTCATGACGCTTGACAGGTCATGACGCTTGATAGGTCATGACGCTTGACGCTTGATAGGCCATGACGCTTGATAGGCCATGACGCTTGATAGGTTATGATGCGAAATTTTTTGCTGGAATGTTTTCATGATTTATGATTGTTTATGCCCCTAAAATGCCCCCCCCCCCCCCCCCCCCCCAACCTCCATCTTTAACATGGGCAGACTGCCTAGTTCAATAAACCATTCGTTCGTTCGTTCGTTCTCTGCCCCCTCCCCTCCGCCCCCTCCTTCCTGAAGCCCGACCGCCCTCTGTCACTTTCAGCCGCAGCAACATGCTCTCTCCATCCATTCTCAGGACGGAGCTGTCGAGTTGGCAACATGCCTCCCAGCTTCCTCGGCCCGCGA
>JABMCL010000009.1:77500-85000 GCA_018857735.1 Alviniconcha marisindica
TGTATCTCCACTGGGGAAGCTTTGGTCTGTCATTATGGACCAGTATTGTACACTACACCATAGCCAGATAATCGAATTCGCCTGTATCTTATTGCATTACGCACAACTGGAACGGCTTTCGCTGCGTTTGAAAAACGACCATGGACATGTAGCTAGGACTGCCTCGAGATGTGCCAAATGACACGGGTGGTGGCTTGTCGTGTTTATCCACTTTTGTGAACGATCAGGGTGACTCGATCAATGGCTGTTAGCGATGTACTCACGACCCTACACCATCGTGCCATGAAAGAACGAGGAAGCTCGTTATAGAGCATCGGGAGTCGGAGAAAATGTTTAGCTGTTTAAAAGCGACGCCCGTTAAACATCTGAGAGACTGTGGAGCGCATATGGGCATTCCCGAGAGCATGCATATATAATATGGTCACCACTAAGCAGCTGATTAGCTGTCCTTGAACGCAGCGCGTCTGGCTTGCGATCTAAACAATATCTGACCTTTCCATGATCTTTTTACACACACACACACACACACACACACACACACACACACACACACACACACACACACACACACACACACACGCACGCACGCATGCTCAAGCGCGCCCACACATACACGCACGCACACACGCACACATACACACACACACACACAAAGGCACGCACGCACGCATGCACAAACGTACCCCCCCCTCCCCGCACACACACAAAGGCACGCACGCACGCATACACATGCGCGCCGACACATACGCGCATGCACACAAATACGCATGCACACACACACACACACACACACACACACACACACACACACACACACACACACACACACACACACACAACACACGCATCACACACCACACACACACACACACACACACACACACACCACACACACACACACACACACACACACACACACACACACACACACACACACACACACACACACACACACACACACACACACACACACACACACGTGCGCGCGCCGGCGTTCGTTGGATGTTTCGCCCCATTCATGAAACCGTATTGATCCCCACCCCACCCCCACCAACTAATTCTCACCACGTATCCGTTTAGACAGACACTACAGTAAAGTCTTTGTTTTACGACCTCCCTACTCCCTTCACTTTAGTAAGCCTGTAGCCATTCACTGGAATCTTCCCTCGCCCCCCCCCCCCCCCACGCCCCCCTCTCACTCACTACCCCCCCCCCCCCACACACACACACATACACACCATGCACCATCTAGACTTTATGACAAAGCATTCAACAAGATACAGTCTGCATGATATTCCAGCCAAATCCCCCTGCCCAGCAATAGAGATAAATATCAACAGGACTTTGTCATCTTTGTCATAACCCCCCCCCCCCCCCCCCCCAATTCATTTTGCCTGCTCCCGCCATCGTCTGATCAAAACACAGCAATAAATATACTCTCTCTCTCTCTCTCTCTCTCTCTCTCTCTCTCTCTCTCTCTCTCTCTCTCCTGCCCCAGGGATATGAGGGAGGGAGTGGAAGGGGGAGGGACCAAAAAAAAACAAAAAACGAGGGGCCAACACAGAGCGTGTCGTTGTGTTGTAGCAATCGGGGCCCTCTAATCCTATCCGCGCTCGTATTTACTCGGCAAATAGCTCGCCCCGTGTCTGCGCGTATAACGTGCCCGAGGCATCTTCCGTCCACCTCCCCGCTGTACGGCACCAGGCATCGATTGCCGTACGGACCGTGCTGCCTGGCGTGTTGGTCCGAGTGCGTCGCTGTCAGCCTCTGCAGCTCAGCTGGGACATCTCTGGCAGTTGCTGCTCCTCCTTTTCTCTGTCTCTCTGTCTCTGTCTCTGTCTCTCTGTCTCTGCTTCTCTGTCTTTGTCTTTCTCTGTGTCTCTGTCTCTCTGTCGCTGTGTCGCTCTGTCTCTGTGTCTCTGTCTCTGTGTCTCTCTGTCTATGTCTCGTTCTTCTTTGTCTGTCTGTCTGTCTGTCTCTGTCTCTGTCTCTCTGTCTCTCTGTCTCTGTCTCTCTGTCTCTCTCTGTCTCTCTCTCAATAATCACTTCCTTTCTGTGGCAGAATGTTTGGCAAAACCACGATTGGATGATGTATATGACTCTGAATGCTCAAATATTCTACATGAATTTTGCGAGCGAAAAACACGAGGGCAGGAGCCATTTGTCATCCCATATATTTCCATTCCAGAACTCGGTAAATATATATCCAAACTGGATAACAAAAAGTCGTCTGGACCCGATGGCATTAGTAACCACTTACTTAAATTGTCAATGCCTTACATAATAGACTCACTTACTTACATTTTTAATCTATGCATCGAGAAAAACCATTACCCATCTGAGTTTAAGAAAGCAAAAGTGATCCCATTGTCAAAAACTCGCGACAAGACAAATTTGACTGACTACAGACCAATATCACTGTTATCTGTCCTGTCCAAACTCCTCGAAAAGCATGTGCATGTGCAGTTAAATGATTATTTGGAAAAACACCTACTCATTCACCCCTACCAGTCTGGTTTTCGATGTAAACACTCTTGCAGTACCGCATTAGTACGGCTTACACATTCTTGGCTGACAGCGATGAACAGATCTGAGGTGTCTGGCGTGATATTCCTAGACCTGAAAAAGGCCTTTGACCTTGTGGATCACAATATCATGATGTACAAGCTTGGATGCTACCTTCAGAATTCAAGTTCTCTACCGTTTTTCAAATCGTATCTTGAAGGCAGAACGCAAAGTGTTTTCCTCCATGGCTCATATTCTTCTGAAGGCTCTGTAAAGTTTGGGGTACCACAAGGATCTGTCCTAGGGCCTATTCTGTTTAGTATTTTTATCAATGACCTACCATTGCATGTAACGAATATTTATGTTGCTTGCGACATGTTAGCAGACGACACAACACTCCACACATCCGGAAAAGATATTATGCAGGTAGAACACACCTTACAGGAAAGCTTAGACCAGGTCTCATGTTGGTGCGACAATAATTCTATGGTCATCAATCCAAAGAAAACCCACTCTATACAATCGCTACAAGGCAGAAGCATCAGCTGTTACCTTTATCACTTGATCTGTTACTACATGGAGTGAAAGTTGAACAAGTGGCAGAACACCGACTTTTAGGAATAATTATAGACAACAAACTTCGGTGGGATACACATACTGACACACTGTGCAAAACACTCTCTAAGCGTGTCTTCCTTCTATCTAAACTAAAGTACATTGTTGACACTGATACTTTAAAGCTTTTCTTCAATGCCCACGTTAAATCCCACATTGACTACGCATCCGTAGTGTGGGGCGGCTGTAGTGATGCTCTCAAAAAACGATTAAATTCTCTACTAAGAAGATCCGGAAAGCTAATCCATCCAGATAAAAATCTAACCACTGACCAGAAACTGAATAAGATAGGAATATTGAACCTTCACAAACAACTGGACTACAACAAGGGTGTTTTTATGTATAGGGCACTTACCAACAGTGCGCCAGTGTACATATCTAGCTTGTACAAAGCTCCCCACTCTAGCTCCAGAAACAACTACCTTTAGTTACCAAAGCCAAGAATAGATTTATTCAAAACAAGCATGGCCTTTTCTGGTGCCCTGTTTTGGAATAGTCTTCCAGTGCACCTCAGATCATGTCACTCACTCAGCTCCTTCAAGAGAAACCTCCGTGAGCACCTTAACACAACCGTATAAGACAGCTTATAACCCCCCCCCCCCCCCAACCCCCCTCATTTTACTCTGTAGACCAGTGCTTGCTATACAGATGCCGGTATCATCGTTTATCACATCACTGAAAAGTGATTTACTGTTGCTACCGCGCTGTGTGTGTGTGTGTGTGTGGTGTGTGTGTGTGTGTGTGTGTGTGTGTGTGTGTGTGTGTGTGTGTGTGTGTGTGTGTGTGTGTGTGTGTGTGTGTGTGTGTGTGAGTGAATGCAGCATTGCCTACTGTGATTTATGATCTGATCAACATTTTTTTTCTTTTTTTCTTTTTCTTTTTCTTCTATTTTCTTCTTCTTCATTTTTTCTTTTTTTCTTCTCTCTCTTCTCTCTCTCTCTCTCTCTCTCTCTCTCTCTCTCTCTCTCTCTCTCTCTCTCTCTCTCTCTCTCTCCTCTCTCTCTCTCTCTCTCTCTCTCTCTCTCTTCCCCCCCCCCCCAACGTACCACTGAACCATGTTATGTTTTCGTGATTTACAAATAATTGCGAGATACGTCAACACCATTTTTGCTATGTATACATCTTATTTATTCATTGTCATTTCAAAGTATTTTCAATGATTTTGCTGTTCCTGTATGTTTATTACTATTAATAGTGGTAGTATTATATTTTATTTGTTTATATATTGTTTATCCTGTTTAAATATTAATCGAGTTTGTAAAACATTTTTATTTTTATTTTTATATAATTGTTTCTCCAGTTTTCACTTATTCGACAGCTTAGCAAGGACTAGTTGTTAGACAGGTCTAAATGAACCTAAACTACAATCCTTGGAAAATAAAGTTTTCGAGTTCGAGTTCGAGTTCTCTCGCTCTCTCAAAGTATTTTCACTGATTTTGCTGTTTCTGTATGTTTATTACTATTAATAGGGGTAGTGTTATATTTTATTTGTTTGTATATTGTTTATCATGTTTAAATATTAATCGAGTTTGTAAAGTTTTGTTGTAGTTGTTGTTGTTTTTTTTTTTTTCTTTTTTCTTTTTTCTTTTCTTCATATAATTGTTTCTCCTTATTTCACTTATTCAGTAGTTTAGCAAGGACTAGTTGTTAGACAGGTCTAAATGAACCTAAACTACAATCCTTGGAAAATAAAGTTTTCGAGTTCGAGTTCGAGTTCGAGTTCGAGTTCTCTCTCTCTCTCTCTCTCTCTCTCTCTCTCTCTCTCTCTCTCTCTCTCTCTCTCTCTCTCTCTCTCTCTCTCTCTCTCTCTCTCTCTCCCCCCCCCCCCCCCCCGTCTCTCTCTCACTCCGCCCCCCTACCCCCAGATCCCCGCCCTCCCTCCTCCCCCCATGTACGCACGCACACACAGTATACTCTACACACACACACACACACACACACACACACACACACACACACACACACACACACACACACACACACACACACATACGCACACGCATGCAGAGAAAACACCTTTTTCAGTGTTCCTGTACAGTCAACGAATGAAAATTGAAATTGAGCACGAAATTAAACTGGGTGTCTAGAAATTCTCACTTAAAACTCCCTTTGATGCAGTGAGTTAATTTTCTCATCTACACGGATATCGATCGGACGTAAACCCAGAAAGTTGCCTGGAAGCTATCATTGGCGGGAGCTGCCACAAGTATCATTTTTGTCGCGACAAACACGTGTTTGTGGCGACAATTCTTTTGTCCCGACAAGCACACTTTTGCCGCGACAAAACACGTCTGTGATACTTGCGGCAGCTCCAGCCAATGACAGACAACACCACACAATGATTATTGCATGCTATTGTACCGCAGTGCTTTATACCTTTGCTTCTTTGTAAAACAACCCGGTTGTTTCCTGATTTATTCAGAACCAACAAAGTCTCTCTCCCAGCTCTGTTGACGCTCCAAAAGGTCTGTTCTCCGATCCTATACAGATTTCCGTCTAAAGCCGCGAGTCTGTGGTTGCACTGATAATGCAAACTGAAACTAAATACAAAATTGAATTGGCTGTCCTGGAATTCTCACTTAACATTCCCTTTAAATGCAAGCTCTCAATTTTCTCGCCTTTTTTTTAAAATTTTTGGGAGTCGACCAGGGCTTTTTTTGTTTTTTTCTTTTTTTTTTTTTCTTTTTTTTTCTGTCTTTTGTTTGTTTGCTTTTTTTCTTTTTTTTTTTTTTCTTTTTTTCTTTTCTTGTTTTTGTTGGCTTTCTGTTCTTCCCCAAAAGATAAAGCCTACTTGAACTCTCTCTGTTTGTCTCTGTCTCTGTCTGTCTCTGTCTGTCTGTCTGTCTGTCGTCTGGTCTGCTGTCTGTCTGTCTGTCTGTCGTCTTTTCTTCTGTCCTTCTCTCTCCTCTCTCCTCTCTCTCTCTCTTCTCTCTCTCTCTCTCTCTCTCTCTCTCTCTCTTTTCCTCTCTCTCTCTCTCTCTCTCTTCTCCCCTCTCTCTCTCTCTCTCCCCCTTATACCATTTTTGTTCCTTCCCCCTTTATTCTTTTTGTTTCTTTTCTGCTTGCCATGCGGTTTTCGCCACTTGCATGCGTGAACATGTTGATACTGCCCCGGAAGGGTTAGTAGTAGTGATAAAAATCCTGGTAATTGAAAATAAAAACGAATTAGCAATTAGTAGTGGAAAGTAGAAGTAGTAGTAGTAGTGTAGTAGTAGAGTGTAGTAGTAGTAGACACAAGCAGATAGCAGAGTAGTATAGTAGTGGGAGAAGAAAGAAGAAAAAGGGAGGAGGTGGAGGGGAGGAAGGGGAAAAAGAGGTTTTAAAGAGCACTCCATTCTTTTGTGCTAGAGCTAGGGGTCCACAGAAAAGCTTCAGATCCTTTTTCAACGGGACAACACAGCGTGGCAAAAACACTGAAGACTTCGAACAACGCACAGAAACCCAATGGAAATGCCGCCGTCAACGTCACGTTAGGTAAAAACTAGCAGTTCAAAACAACTTCATGCGACGGAGCACAGTACGAAATGGTGCAGCTAGGTGGTGTAGACAGAACGCGCCGGCGGCAGCAGTTTCATTGGCCCACCCCTGCCGCGCTGTAACGGGGTTTTTATGTTACAATACCCTATTGCTATTTTTAATATCACAATTAGGCAAGAGACGTTCTTTTAAAACCCATAAAACTTTTCCCTCTAATTCTATAAAATTTCTTCACACTGCTTGAGGAAAAGGGGGGGCGACTAGCCCCGGTCTCCCCTACCCCATTCGGGGATATTAAATAGCGCGATATAAAAAAGCTAGTACTGATACTAAAATAAATTTGCGAGCGCGTGAGTCTGCCCGAAGCAAGAATAGCGTATATAAAAACGATCAAAAACAACACAAAAACCAACAACCCCCCACAACCACCAAAACCACCCCCACAACAAAAACCAATTTTGTTCCCCCCCAAAAGCCAGAAAGGAATGATGGAACGATATGGACAAAGGTAACGCACCTGCACTCTTGGCTTTAACGTCTTTTTTTTTTATGCACGAAAAACGCCCCCCCCCCTCCCCATCACCCCCCCCCCCCCAAAAACACACACCACCCGCTCTCTTCCTTTCCTCTCCCACTTCCCCTTTCCTTCTCTCCTCTCCCCGCCAGTGACATAAAAATCAAAGTGAGTAATGAGGTACTAAAGAAAAGTCACACTGCCAGAGGCGAACGAAAACCCGACTGTGACGTAAAACTTTATTTTCGCTTAGCGTTGTAATTGGTTTCAACGCCCTGTAACCACACAGGGTCACCTCAGGAAAAATCCATCCAAGCACCCCCCCCCCCTCCCCAAAAGGGCCCCTCAAAAACAACAACAGCTGCAGCAAGCACAGCGTGCAACAACAA
>JABMCL010000009.1:90000-92500 GCA_018857735.1 Alviniconcha marisindica
GGACCTCGAGCTTATAATCAGGGGTAAGTAAACAAACCGCTACACCGGTTTTGTTGAAAGACCAGCTGTTCAAAACGCCCGAGCCCCGTGTCGAAGTTGACACGTGCTCGTTCGCACAGCACGTGGCGTGGGTGAACGTGTATATCACACACCGGCAACGCGCACGTTTTATTACACTTCAGTGACGCCCGACCGACATGTGCAAACAAGTGATGTGTGGAAAAAGCAAAACACTGGATGAACAGAGGTGAACCGCACGGCGACAAACACCTGCCGTGTCGAGATAGAGATATATATTCATGCGCGTGTGTATACATACATGCGTATGTGTGTGTGTGTGTGTGTGTGTGTGTGTGTGTGTGTGTGTGTAAAGTGCAGCATCGTTTTGCTGGGGTACTAATAACGACTGGCTTTGCAGTGACCATGGCGGTCCGTGTCCGTGTCCAAGATCGGATGAGACTCTGAAATGTCCACACTGGGTAGCAGTGTTGCCACAGGACAGGCTGACTTTCCTCAGGCTGACTTTTCACCTCTCAGCTCTCTTCACACCTCAGAAATCAGAACTCGTTCCAATTAACTCGTTCTCAGAACTCGCCTCAGAACTCGTTCCAAATAATTATAATATACCGGTAGCTATTGTTTTCGCTTTATAACCAACGTTCTGCACAGAATGGATGTACCTTTGGTGGAGTTTATGTACCTTGTCTTTACACGCATGCCAGGTGAGAGTTACCGTAGGCGACTCAGGTCTTTGTTGCTGTACTTGTGTTACGTATTTCGAGGGTAATTAACTCCCTTCTGTGTTGATTCTGCACGAGCGCTGTGGGCCTCGTTCTGATTCAGATTTGCACAGAGTGGAATTAAAAGAAGATAAAACTAACAAACTAACAGAAAACAACAACGAAAAACCAGGTCAAGAATCCTACACTCTATCTCACACGAACATACTCGTGTTTAGCAGTCTGTTACGGATGCTGAAGGAATCCTCTCTCGGTTCAGATCCGAGAAGTTCCTCCCTGTGTTATATTGCGACTCATCTGCGAACGTACAATGTCTCAATTAACATAAAGGGCTGTAGCAACGTTATCCGTGCATACGCGGCTATTCAGCCAGTCCAGCGATGATCAGAGACGACTGAATTTAGAAATCGCGCCAGGTGCTTCTTCAATCTGAGCCGTATCAGAGTTGTGAAGACCTCACGAACATCGCCGGTAATCCAACGCACGTACACGTGCCGGAAACAGGGACTGCTGAATGAATCAGCTCACGACGGATTTTGCAGTGAGTTTCAGTGTTGCTTTACGTCCACAGAAACCATCAGGCTTATTAGGGACGAGGAGCCCGGGACGGCCACTTCGACTTTCACACAGCTGCTGATCTCTGAGTGTGTGGCTTCTTCAAATGTTGCTTTTCATCCACAGAAACAATCAGGCTTATTAGGGACGGGAGCTCAGGGCGGCCACCTCAACTTTCTCACAGCTCTTGAGCTCTGGGCGCTCCCTTCTTTTTCGGTGTTGCTTTACGTCCACGGAAACCATCAGACGTATTAGGTACGGGGAGCCTGGACGGCTACATTGACTTTCACACATCTCCTGAGCTCTGCAGCGAGTCAGACAGAAAGAGGGCTTTACAAAGTATTAGAGTTAAGTAGGTAAGTGACGGAACGTCAGACTAGTGACGTCAGAGTTGTCACGGAGCCTCAACCTAGCGGCGTCAGAGTTGTCACGGAGCGTCAACCTAGCGACGTCAGAGTTGTCACGGAGTGTCAATCTAGCGGCGTCAGAGTTGTCACGGAGTGTCAACCTAGCGGTGTCAGAGTTGTCACGGAGCGTCAACTTGCACTTAGCGGCGTCAGAGTTGTCAAGAGCGTACCAACACCGACGGTGCTCCAATAATTATATGCACACGTGCTGGTGCCATAACTTCATGACGTCATCCTCCTGGTGCTGAACATCCTCAACGGATACAGTGTTTCCCATTGGGCTGCAGCTTCATTGCACGTTGAACTCAGCAATTCACAATGAATCGTGAGTATATTAGTATTCACTTCTTCTTGGCCTTTTTTCTTTTCTTTTGTTGTTGTTGTTGTTGTTGTTGTTGTTGTTGTTGTTGTTGTTGTTGTTGTGTGTGTGTGTGTGTGTGTGTGTGTGTGTGTGTGTGTGTGTGTGTGTGTGTGTGTGTGTGTGTGTGTCTGTCTGTCTGTTTGTCTGTGTATCTGTCTGTTTGTCTATCTGTGTGTGTGTGTGTGTGTGTGTGTGTGTGTGTGTGTGTGTGTGTGTGTGTGTGTGTGTGTGTGTGTGTTTAAGGTCGTTTCTGTTTGAGGTCGAAATCGACCACATTTTTTGACCCCCTCGAAATACTTAACAATCAGTGCTGAACAAAGACTCAGCGATGCGCCGAAGCTGACGGCTGATTGGCTAGTTAGAATGACGCTGTGGCCGAAGATGACTGCTGATTGGCTAGTCTGTTTGACACTGTGGCAGAGAATGGCTGCTGAATG
>JABMCL010001678.1:0-95000 GCA_018857735.1 Alviniconcha marisindica
ATGCACCACTGACATTTGATCTAGATCTAGTTTTCAAGTAACGATGGCAAAACAACGGCAAAACAACTGATCGTGTACTGATGACTCACCTATTACAGACTGTACTCAAACTCACCTTTGTTGCCAATTTTGGCTTCATTTGCTAGATATGAACCTGTATGGTTGGTTTTAATAATATTTGTGACCCAAAATGGCATTTAAAATGTCTCGAGGAATTTCTCACTACCTCCTTGAATATTACCGGCTTCTTCCTCAAATTTTTGTTTTGTTTCCCACTCCAGTTCCCCACCCTGGCACAAGTCTGCTAAACAAAGGTCACACTGAGACGCCAGACTTTCCAGTGTTAGCGTCATCTTCATGCCTGTGCCACAAAAAACTGTCATCCAAGCGTTGTTGTTCTCCTTTTTCTTCTGTCGCTTAATAGCTGGTGGTTGTAATGGTTTTCTCAGCTGTTTCAGTTTTTTGTTTGTTTGAAGCAGATGAGGATACAGACGATTTGGTCAGCGTGGGCGAGAAAACACACAGACACACATGACTGTATGCTTTGTTGCGCCATATTGATGCAGTTAGATCTAGAACGAAAGCGCAGCACAGCTGCTTTATCCAAACAGAAATGAAACGGTCTAGTAGCTATCTTGCAGTCAGCACTCATACTTTGGGACCTGTCCATCTGAGGAGTGGAGTGGAGGGGGTGGTTTCTAGCACGCGATACCTACGGTGTCTGGTGTGACTGCGCATTTTTGTTGTTGTTTTTTGCTTGCTCAACACCAAAAGCGACCTTGTTTATTCGGAGCTTCCACTTGCTTCTGGGCCCAGGGTACAAAGTATCTCCAGCAAATCACACAAAGCACTGTTTCAGCTGGTACTTGGTACCACTACCAGCAACTTTATTTTTCACCTGTCCTGGGGAAACGTTTACCGGTAAAAAATGTCTTGGCTAATTCTAGTTATGCTACATTGTGGCTTGGTCACCATAGAAACACTGATGCTCACAGAGAGGGTGAACATAATTGTGGACTGATCTACAGAACCAACAAACCAGTTGAGGGGAAAATTCAGCCCGATGAATGCGCTGTCTGAGGTATTGCAACATCTGTGCAATAAATTGGATGAAAGAGGAAACCCCTATCATGGATGAATTTTCACCCACAACGTATGATAAGGTCATGGATGAATTTTCACCCACAAAGTACACCATGCAAGTGTTATTATGTTAAAGTCATGGGTGAATTTTCACCCACTGCGTACATGGTGTAAGTGATCTTCTTATAAAGCATGGGTGAATTTTCACCCACAACATACTGGAAGGAAGTTTTATAGTGACTTATGGTGAAGGTTAAAATGGCTCTCATCACTGCCCATCTTAATGCAGGAGTCATTCTGGTGGTGACAATGTAGTGATATATATATATATATGTATATGACCTATTCTCAGAATGTCAGCTGTGAAGTGTGACACAAGAGGGAATAAATCAATAGCATATATATACATATAGGTCCATGGTTAAACCTTCCAGTTTAGGTTGGTAAAGGTTTGTGGGAGAGATGTTCACTGAAACAGGAAGGCAGAAATGAGTCATGTTCATCCTGAAAGGATCAAGTAAAATAAATTGATGGAACTTATTAACTAATTAAGTAAAATATGAAATAACTGTAATTTGTGTAAAGACACTGAAACTCGGGGGTTGTGCTCATTGCCAAATTTTGTGTAAATAGTGCATTTTTCGGGTGCCGTATGCATCTTGGCCACATCACTGCATCACCGTACGCAAAATGACTCAACACCAGTTGAACAAGTTATGGCTCACTGGTGGCTGCCGCATCGCTCAACACCGGATCTACTTGCAAACTCAGTGTCATCAAACACCGTACAGCTACACAGCTGACGATCTATGGTGTCATCTCAGCCGTGGCCCCGCACTCCTCACCACCACGCACTACAAGTCTGCAGTCAATGCTGAATAGCGGAATCTGGACAGTGATGAAATAGTCGGAAGCACCATGTCTGTGAACAAAATTTGCATACTTTTCCGTAGTACGATAATTAATTTGAAACCGAATTCCAACGAAACCGTATCTGAAGGAAGACTCAGTCTCCGTACTAGATTGCGTACCTTGACAAACTGATTAGTGGTATTTTCCAGTCAATCGACAGAAGACACGACCCCAAAAACAGGATTTGTAACGAGCCAATATGCCAAGTCATACAGTCAGCGTAAATCAGCATTTACTTAAAGGTTGAAGATTACAAAACTCAAAACAAAATGTGTGTAGACATTGAATACGAATGAGAGAAAATGGCGGCAGCCTCAATTTTAATTTCATCTCGTTACCAAGTCCCACGGTAGATGAGAACTGGGGCTTACCAACATATCGTCTGCTGCACAGTTTATCTTCGGAAAATGATGCCGCATATGATTGAAACTTTTTGTGAACTGCAAATTCACTGAATGTTTCCGCTCCCCCCCCCCCCCCTTTTTTTCTTCTTTTTTGTGTGCACGGTTACTCTTTCTTTTAACTAATTTCGTCTGCTCACTTTTAAATTGTGAGTACCACAGCAGTCAAGTTACTACATCATTTTTTAGCTGTTTGTTCACTAATTCTAGATAATGCTGTATGCATTTTTTGTACCACTGATGCAAAATATGTAATGTTATGTGTCGGTTGACGCAAATCACTAAAAGACGGTGTGAAATTGATGGAACTTGATTTGAACAGAAATTGTCTAGCGTGATCACTGGCTAAAAGAATCAGTTATACATCACAAATATCACAAGCCAACCTTTTTTAATGTCAGTGCTGCTGTTTTATACACTTTCTACCAGAGTTGTACATAGCTGTCAACCCCTTTTGGGAGCAAACCTTAGTCCAGAGTTTGTGAACCTGTATTTCCCTTATGCAGGCCAGGGTCTTTTGTTTTTTCGCTGGTAGCAGTTGCATTTTAAATTGCATCTGGCACGTGTGGCAGTGGAAAGAAGAAGCACTGTTGTGCCAAATATGCATGCACAACTTCAAATCTCATTTCCAATGAGATTTCTTAGTCTATTGCACTAGGCCAGTCAGTGTGCATTTAGTGATGGCATGTGTCAGCTGCTTGTTCAACAGTTTTTCAGTCTTTTTGCTCAGTTTAAAACAACAAAATCTCATGAAAATTATGTTTTCCTGTATCCATTTTCCAGTAAGGCCATACCCGCCAAAAATAATTAAAAAACTGTATTTTATAATGGTAAACTGTATGGGTTGACAGGTATGGTTGTACTGAATCAGTTTTAACATTTTTGTTCCTGTGCTGTTTTAGTGGCTTGACCGTGAAAAGCAAATGTCCTGAATAAAGTTTGTGAATGTGTGTTTGTCACACACATTCACAAACTTATTCACAAACTTTATTCAGGGTGCGGGTGAAAGATTAAGTGAATGTGTGTGGCAAGACTGTGGGTGAAAGACAAGAACACTTAGGTGTATGAACGTCATGATACAGAAGGCTAGGGTGATTGTGGATGACAACAGCCATGTCCTTGCTAAATATTATGAGCTTCTTCCATCTGGTTGATGATTTCGCATACCGAAATCTAATACAGTGAGTTTTGTTCTGCAGTCAATAGCTTTTCTGAACAGATAAGTCTGTTCAATGTTAAAGCAAAGTGTGTTTGTAAATTACGTAAATGACTAGTTTGTTTAATATGTCTGTGGACTACTTAGTATGCATACTTAACCACATGACCTTGATCTTCAGTATGAAGGCACATCTGTTTGATGGCAGCAGAAGATAATGACATCGTTGTTTTTATGAGAGAAACTGACTTTCTGAGAATGCTAAAAATTTGTGCAACACAAGACTGCAATGTATGACTTCTTTAGTTCTTACTACTGGTAATGCTGGAGAAAAAGAAAAAGAAATCCAACCTTAATGTCAACCTACATGGCTTGTAGTTGTACCATTATTTTACGATTATACTGGCAATCCAGATCTAAATATTTAATAAAATAATGCTATAACAGTTTACTTTGTTTTCCTTTGATGTGAAATAATGACAAAGATTTTTTTCTCTCCCTATGTTCCAGAGTTGTTGTTTTTTTAGTAGCAAGCATAGCTTCTGTTCAACACCATGGAAGATGACACGGTGACAAAACTGCTAGACTTCTTACTGCCTTCTTCCCGTGGAGACTTGAAGGGCATTGCTCTTGAACACCTACTTTGCATGTCAGGCTCAGAGGAAGGATGTACTTTTATTGGACAGAGAAGTGACTTGTTGGAGGCCATACTGGGACTTATGTTTGATGACAGTGCTGTCATCACAAAGGAGGTGCAGAAGTGTATGATCAATCTGACAGCAGATGAGAAAGTTGTAAGGGCTTTGTTGGGTCTGGAGTGTCCACTCAAGCTCAAAGAGGTGTCATTGCTGTTGTTGCAGCAATGTCTTGACCCACAGCAAACCAATGCCATGGTGTGCAACATCCTGACAAACATGACCCGTGTGCCTGAATGTGCAGTGTTTGTAGCTGATCTGGTGCTTGAGACACAGTCACTGGGTTTGGCTTCTTTTGTGGACACCCTGTGTTATTTGCATGCAAACAAGGGTGCCACACTTGCTGCTGTGTCTACACTGCTCATGAACCTCACTCAGGTGTCCAGGGTACGGCAAGGCCTCATGGCACCACCTACACACCTGCTTCTGCATCTCTTGCCTTTAATTTCTTTGTCCTCAAGCCTTGGCTCATGCAGAGGTATTGTTGGAGTAGTGAGGAACTGCTGCTTTGAAACTGGTAAGCAATAAATAAGAATAATTACATATTTCTAAAGTGATACACCAGTTTTACTGGTCTGAATGTGTTTCAAAAACATTTTGATTCATTAGGGAGGCTGGGGATGTCTGTCATCTTCTTGTCTGGAATCTCAGAGCTGTCATTTAAATCCCCTTTCCTATCTTCTGTCTTGTTTTTCTGCCTAGTCCTTTTGTTCTTTCTGTCTTGTTATTTTTATGCTTATGGTCCATTCTCCTGACTTTTTTAACCAGAAAATTATTCCGTTTCTTTTGTAAAGAAAAGGGCTTTTTTGTGGGGCTCAAATCGAGCAGCTAGATGATGTTGGTATGTAGTATGTGCATCTTGCTGCTGTTTTGCATTGGTATGTGCCATTATGCACATAATGTTATTAGTTTTTATTGTTTCTGTCCATTCCTGTTTGACATTTTTCTTTGGTGTCAATAAATTGGACAGAATGATTTATGACACCAGCATGTCCCAGTCATATAAGTCATATGCTTGATTAACAAGGGCAATGTTGAAGGTTCAACTCTTCAGAAAATTATTTGATGTTTGTGTATGCATGGTTTTGGGGTAGTTCAGAACAAACTTCAGTTAAATGACAACAAAAGAGATTCTTCTGATAGGCTCTGCTCCTGGAATTGATCTTCCTTCTTCACTGTGTGTGGGTCAGTGACATCCCATTTTCCAATGCAGCTCATAACCTTGGCGTTATTTTTGATAGCCAGCTAACCTTTTCAACTTGCTTACCTGGAGATCAGGCAGATGGGTTCAATCCAACAGTATCTTTCTTTTGAAGCCACCCAAACTTAAATTTCCTGCTGGGATGAATAAAGTATATTTTTATTGTTGTTAAACTCTCGTTTCCTCTCTTTTTCTCTCAAGGCTTGACCCCGAAAGGAGGCCGGGGATGTCTGATGTCTGGAATCTCAGGGCTGTCATTTGATTCTACTTTCCTATCTCCTCTCTTGTTTTTTCTGCCTAGTCCTCGTGCTCTTTCTGTCTGGTCATTTTTCTGCTAAAGGTCCATTCTCCTGACTTTTCCAGAAAACTCAAATATTTTTCATTAAGGGTTAGGCTTTTTTGTATGGCTTTTGTTGAGCAGCTAGGAGATGGTGGTATGTGCAGCTTGCTGCCGTATGGCACTGGTATTTGCCATTATGCATTTATATGACATTTTAAATTTTTTATATTATGTCTGTCTATTCCTTTTTTATATTTTTCTTTAACCTGGTTTTGATAAATTAGACGGAATGGTCAATGATACCAACATGTCCTAGCATTATGTGCTCTTTTAACAGGGGTAATATGGAAGGGACTAACTCTTCGAAAATTTGTGTTTGATGTTTGTGTATACATGTATGTTTTATGTTTTCTTTTATGATTGGTTTTGTAGATTGACTTGACAGAGGGTTGATATATATAATGAGAATAGAAATGTGTATTTGCTTATGACTTGAGTTTGACTGTCCTGAGGTGACCCTGTGTGGTTGACAGGACATTAAAATCTAATTACTACTAGTACTACTACTCTGAAGGCTTGACTATTGTCGTGCTCTCCTTGCTGGTTCTCTGTGATAAAATTTAAAGAGTGATCAACTGCTCAGCTGGCCTCATCTTCAAAGCTTCTAAATCTGCCTGCAGCACTCCCTTACTTTATGATAGCCACTGTATACCAATCAGCAGCCAGATTCAATACAAAATAACTGTTAATTTTATCTGCTTTCATGTTGTCTCTGATACAGCTCCTCCAGCCTCTTTGAGACTACTGAGTTGCTTTTTTTCTACTCTCCTTTTCGCTCTCTTCGTTCTTCTTCTGCATACTGATCTGTCATTTTCTTCTCGTTGTACAAACCAATCATTAGTAGTGCACAGATGTATTTATAGTGTGTGTGGTGTGTGAGAAAGAGTGTGTGTGTCTGTGTGTTGGTGTGATGAAATGAATGTATCCGTATTCTATGCAAGCACTCTGGGTAGGGCGTTGTAAATAAAATAAAGTAAAATTTTCTGTAGGGTTGATTTTGTGGATTTGAGGAAAGGGTTTACATATTATATGAGGAAAACTTTTAAACATGCATTTTCTTATGATAGAGTTTGATAGTCCTGAGGTGATAAAATAATCGGTCAAATAAATCTGATCCAAACTTGACTGCCAGCATACTGAAACAAGATCAGTACACAAAAGGTTGAAAAGAATGCTTATTTTCAGACAACACAAAACATGTAAATTTTCTTGGCAAGGCCCCATTTCAAGCAACAAACAGATAAGATAATGTAAAAAACAATCAGAAGAATTAAATTTGATCCAGGCTACTTAAGTTGGTGAAGACATTTTTCATGAGAACCGTCTCATAAACATCTTCATCAGCTGAAAAAAAGATTCAGGTGACAAACCTTTTCTTTTTAGAAAAAAAGTTCATGCCTGCTTGTGTGTGTGTGTGTGTGTGTGTGTGTGTGTGTGTGTGTGTGAGCATGCGTGTATTTGTGCTTGTTGATGACAGATGTGGTGTGTGTGTGTGTGTGTGTGTGTGTGTGTGTGTGTGTTTGTGTGTGTGTTGTGTGTTATTCATCTAGATAGTTACTTCCCTTTCATTTTCAGTAACTGTCATCTTTTGATCTGCTTTTCCTTTTTCATGTGTAATCTTTCTCCTGCATTAGTATTGGTAAGTTACAACTTACAGATTTTTTCCCCCTCATGAAGACACGTCAGTCAATTTTTTTTAGTTTTTTTGTCTCTGATGTTTTTGTTTGTATCCCAGACCTATTTTTTGGTGAGTATGTTTTCCTTGTTATTTACCATTTGATTTGTCTTTTCCCATTTTATTTTTATTTTTTTTGGTGTGTGTTTTGAAAGGTCTTTGTTGAGATTGTTCACAGAAGACAGTAAGTAGCTGTTTCAAATTTTTGAATTTTAAATATGAGTCCAGTTGAAAAAATGAAAAAAATGAGTTCAGCATTTGCCATAATTCTTATTCACTGTAAAAATGTAGAAAAATAACTCCTGCATGTATTTTGCTCAGTTAGTTGGCATTTAGACCATAAAGAGAGATGTATTATCATATTCAGGACTGGTATTTTGCAACACAAAAGAAACATTTGATGTTGCATTAGTTTTTTTTATGAACAACTTTTCATTAGTATCATAATCTCTTACTGCTTGCCTTGCACTGTGACAACTACTTTAGAAGTCAATATATATATATATATATATATATATATATATATATACACATGTCATTCCAGACTTCCATGAATGGTTATTGGGTGAAGAGGCTGATTTGCTGCCACGAATACTACTGCCACTGGCTGGCCCAGAAGAATATGAAGAAGACGAAATGGAGCGACTTCCACCAGACCTGCAGTACCTGCCAGACACAAAGCAACGGGAGGCTGACCAAGAAGTACGTTGTATGCTTGTCCAGGCAGTCTACAAGGTGTGCAACAAGTTTCTGGCTGTTTTTATATGGCCCTGTAACAAAGTTGGAGGGCGGGGGATGTGTACTGGAATCATTGGCTACATGTTTCCATCTGTCTGGGCTTGGTCCTGAAAATATCTTCTGAACTGCTGAACCTTTTGTAACCAAATTTTGTGGAGTGGTGCATGGCTGTTAGCTGGATTACCTAACAACAAAAAAGGGGTTGGTGTTTATATAAAAGTGTTATTACAACTGGCTAAGAAATAATTAGTTTTGTTAACTTGCATAACCTGATCTGAGATAGGCCAGTGCTAAAGTCTAATATTGCCTGTTGAGTAGTGTCCTTTGTGTAGCACTAACACTGTGGTAGTAACAGGAAGTTAAACATTAGATTTTGGCCAAAACTTCTGTTGTTTGCAATCTTCAAATAGAAAAGACTTGGGTTATGAAATGCAAACAGAGGATAGATCAGATGGAATGGTTGACAATACTGGCATATCCTAGCCTTTATATGCTTTTGGGAGCATTTAAACCTTGCCATTCTGTGTGTTTGTGGTGGGTGAGGGTGGAGGCCTGGTAGTGTGACCCTGGTTTCTCGTTCCCAGAATTGAATGGTCTCGGACCAGCGGACGTAGATTGTCAATAAACAGTCTGCATTAAGCACAAAAGAGTCCCTGGTGAAATGCTTGTCAGCGTCAAACTTTTTTCTTTTCTTTTTTTGCAAACAGGTTGGCCTTACGAAATAGGCTGAAAAACATAACAAGGCATGCCGCCCAAAAAACTATGTCATCTCTGTCACTCATTTTCAACTTCTTCTGAATACATAATAATATATCTGGTGTGAGGTAAGAGTTCCTGTGGGACGTGTAAGTTCGTTTAGTATTGTCTGCAAAGGTTCCACCCCATAGCGTGCTACTTCAGCCTGCAGTACTGTCTCCAGTTCCTTTGCTGCACCTGTTGACACAGAAAGAGGTATGAAGGCCACAACATGTGGGCCACGATGGGGGTGGGGGGGCAGACAGCCATGGGTCCAGGACAACAGTAATCGTGCCGGTCTCTCCGATTGCCCAGTTTCATGAAGCCACGAAATCACAACCGGGATGCCAATCAAACTGCCTGGCACATGGATTGTTCTCAATTCAAAAGTAACAGACTTCCAACAGACTGTGCGCAGTACATCGTTAATGAATGCATTTTTGCTTCTTCCTTTAGTCAAGATCACCTTTGTGACGACACTGTTGGTAAGCACCATGACTGTTCGCCCTGCCCACAGCGCGGCCCACCAAGCCACCGCAGAGGCTACATCACAGACGTCTTTATAATTAATATGCATAGCGGTCACTTTTGGCCAATCCGCAAGAACAACACTGTACTGCCAGTCTCCAGCCCAGAAGCACCTGCTGACTGTGCGGGAAGTGTCACTTAGCACATGCACATCATGCCTGTCGGTATAATACTGCTTACCGTTGAAAGTGCTTAAAAATGTTAACCACCATGCCAAGTCCTTGCAAAATTCTGTGTTCAGTTTCATCTTGTGTTTACCTGCCTCAAAGGCTTGATGCTGTCTAAGATGTGCTGGAGAAAGGAGTGGCCTCCCCTGACCACCTGACAGGCCCAGTTCATCGAGCCAGCAAGGCTCTGCAGTTGCACTTTTGTCACCCTTTGCCTGTGCTTAAAAGCCTTCAGTTTGTCGTGCAGCAGTTTCAGCTTGTCTGCCCCTAAGGACAGCACACAATCATTCATATCAATGCCTATGCCTAAAAATGTCACATGCTTGGTAGGACTAACCACCTTTTTCCAACTTACCCGTAAGCCTAGCTTTCTAACAAGGCTGATCAAGTAGAGCACCACCTCCTTGCATTCCTTGTAGGTCTCACAAGTCTAAGTAGCTGACAACACCCTTGTAACCTTTCCTATACATCATACGTCTAATAGCATTGGAAAGCCGGCTGAAATGCGATGGTCCACAAGCCGAGCTGAATGGTAACCGAACATCAAACAGGTATGTGTCAATGTCCTCACCTTCAAAGTGCCATGCTAACCCTGTGGCTTTGTAATCATCGGGGTGGATCGGCACAGAATGATACACTGATTGGAGGTCCAGTTTAGCACAATAATACCCTGGTTTAGCCAGACGACAGGTGTCCTGTAGAGTTTGATAGGGCATTGAATGGTGATCAGTATACTTGTTCATGGCAAAACCCTCCGGTAGACTGCCGTCATGAATCAGACGCACTGACCCATCATCTTTGGGTATGGCCCCCAAGGGGCTGATTATGGCTGGCTTTTCCCTCGCGATGACATAATTACCCTGCTTGATTTGTGTTTTAAGCTCTTTTTCCACCAGTGTCCTGCGGGAATGCAAGGTAGTGGATTTGTGATTCTTTGCCTCTGCCTCTGCAATTTTGCAGCCCTTGTTGGTGATTTGAAACCCATTTTTAATGCTTGCCAAAAGAAAAGCTTTATCTGGATCATCTTTCAGTTGCCTTTCCCATTCAGATACTTTGGATGCAATGGACTGGTAATTACCAAGAAATTCACACATGAATGGGTTTTGGGGTTCAGACGGGCTGTTGAGTTGGAAAGAGGGGGAATGTCCTACCTGATCCGCTGACTGCCGCTGATTCTATTCCTGTTTGGCTGTTGCCTGTTGCTGGTGATGGTCTGACGGGGGGTGTGCTTGTAGGCAGGCCTGGGGGTTTCAGATCTACCTTGCTGGTTGCTCTGGCACCGATGTCCACATCGTCAGCATTCGTCTTCAGCAGGTCGCACAGGAGTGCAGACGGACGTTGGGATGGTGCAGGTGTGGCAGTTTTGGGGGCGAGTGGCCCGCCACCCCTGTCAGCCTGCAACTGGCCCACGGCTGTGTGTAGGGCCGCCATCTCCCCCTTCTTCAGCTCACTGAAGCTACAAATGACCTCGTCTGTGAGGCCCAGTAGGGCCGCTTTGGAATAGTAACCCTCATCACCTAGAGCCTTCGCGACAGCGTTAGTGAGTCCCCATTTGGACAAAAACGCTCCAAAATCAAACAGACTGGCCATGTTAGTGGTGAGATGCTGCAGTTTCACTGGCGCTGCGCAGAGTCCAGATTCTCTCCCAGCCTCTGTCCCTTTACAGTTTTCTCCGCCTCCTCAACCAGCCCTCCCATCCCCTACTTGCCACTACACCTCTCCCTCCCCTCCCTCCATCCTGCTTCCTGTCCTCTGGACACCCCGGCACCCCTCCCCTGCCTCCCTCCCTCCCCCCTGGCCATGGTCACTTGGTGTTTAAACTCAAGTTCACTTGACAGTGCAACTTCCATGTTTGAAAGAGGCAACAGGGGTGTACAAATAAACAAATTCCCTCTGAAGCAAGTGAAGAATCTAGTGACACCGTCATCCATTTTTATTTCTATTTTTTCTTCATCCACAGGAGAGCTCTGCTCTCAGCCAATCAGAAGCAATGTTCGTCGAATAGGGCAAATGTTCCCAGAACATGTTGAGTGAAGCTTTTTGGACCCCAAATATAGCTTTGACAAATACTTCCAACTAGGTTCGCGAAGAAAAGTTTCGCCCAATTAAGAACCAACTAGCTTCGCCGAATACTTCCAACTAGGTTTGCGAACAAACATTCGCCCAATTAAGAATGGGCTTACGGGTTAGGCTTTTTTGTATGGCTCTTGTTGAGCAGCTAGATGATAGTTGATAGGTGGTATGTGCAGCTTGCTGCCATGTGGCACTGGTATTTGCCATTATACATTTATATAATATTTTTTAATTTTGTAACAATGGTCAACGATACCATTGTGTCCTAGCTTTATGTGCTGTTTTAATAGGGGTAATATTGAAGCGACTAACTCTTCAAAAATGTGTGTCTGATGTTTGTGTATGTATCTTTTGTTTTTTGTTTG
Source organism: Alviniconcha marisindica (assembly GCA_018857735.1). Taxonomy (NCBI): domain Eukaryota; kingdom Metazoa; phylum Mollusca; class Gastropoda; family Provannidae; genus Alviniconcha; species Alviniconcha marisindica. The sequence continues at coordinate 12,070 of JABMCL010001678.1, forward strand.
TGAGGTGATTGGTTTATGGATTGGCTTGACAGAGGGTTTATATATATTACGAGAAGAGTTTTGAAATGTGCATTTGCTTATGACCTGAGTTTGACTGTCCTGAGGTGCCCCTTTGTGGTTGACAGGACATTAAAATCCAATTGCTTACATACCGCTCCAGTGCACATGCATCCCAATCCCTTGGATCAGTTGCTGTGTGTTTAAGAAGGGCAATATTGAAGGGACTAACTCAAAAATGTGTGTATATCAAGTGATTTGGTAGATCTGACTTGAGAAATTTGCATATACCATATATATATGAGAAGACTTGAAATGTGCAGGGGAGTTAATTAGTGCTCAAAATACATAACACAAGGACAACAACAAAGACCTGAGTCACAGGATGTACCTGGTAGAGTTTATGTACCTTGTATTTATACACATGCCAGGTGAGTTACCGTAGACCACTCAGGTCTTTGTTGTTGTACAAATGAGCCAGTGGCAAAAGGTGGTGATACAGTGCACTACAAGTATTAAACTGATAATAAACTTAACATGTACATCCTCAATGTGTTTGATGTTTGCTTTGTTGGATTGTTTGTTTTCTAATGAGATACATACAACAGAATTAAGAGTGTAAGCACCATATTAAAGGTAAAAATTAAGTTTTCTTTGCAAAATCTTCAAAATTTGCTGAGGTCCAAATGGGACATTTACACACCTGTCCACTGCATCTTAAATTGATGCCAGCTACATCATTATCGCATCTCTTACATAATGAGGAAACAAGAGACAATACATTTTCCACTCACAACTGAAAAAAATCCTCCTAAACTTTTCAGTATATTGTTAGTTGTCATAATTATATGTATTACGTTTGTGAAACTTAGAAAATGTTGGAGAATGTTGTAAAGCACAGTGAGTTTGGGTACACCAGAGAATAGCGCAGTAGAAAAGTTATCTATTGTTATTTTTAGTATTATTTGATCTGAAATCTTTCCCAGTTGGTTGTGACTTGTCATGTCTGCTTATGCATTGTTATTAACCACTCCCTTTCTCTTTATCATTGCAGAGAACACAAGCCAACATTTCAAATTATCAATAATTAGGGATTAAAGTACTAACTTTTCCTCATTTCTTCAAAATACAGCTAGAATTGTAAACAAAAAGGGAGAAAGAAAAAAAAATGTTTTGGTTTAAACAAAATGTTATTCATTCATCGTAATCATAAGCTCAACAAATAAGTACAGGAAACACAAAAGCAATATGCTTATTTGAGTGTTACCTATAGATAAAATGATAATCACACAGACATTTACAATGGCAAGATGGCAAATTGTTGTCAAAACGTCAGAGGCAACAAAACCAACAAAGACCAAAATGACAACAAAAAACAAACAAAACAAAAAGCAAAACAATAACAACAAAACGGGAGGAGGGGGTGGGGGTTAAAAAAGCAAATAACTAACCGAATGGTCTAGTAATGTTGTCATAATTATTGATCTGAGAGAGAGAGGGAGAGGATTAAAACGTGTACTTCTTCGCTTGTATCATAAACAGATTTTGGCAGACTTTTACAGATTTACAAAAAAATGTTTTCATGTCTGATCATCTCAACGGACCTTTTATCACAACTGATTTTCTATAGGGTAGCTGGGAAAATGTCACATTCACTTAACAGGTGTGGTCCATTATTTTTTCTATGTATTTTTGTTTTGTTTTTGTTTTTGTCAGTAATTATTTGTTCTTTCGTTAAATTGAGAAATTTTATTTAAATTTCTGAGTTGAAATTTTGAGTGCATTGTCCCATTTTTTGCATGACCTTTTGTCACTGGCTCAAATACATATTTCAAGTGCTAATTAACTCCCTTGTTTGTTGATTCTGTATGAACGCTCTGGGCTCGTTCTACTTCAGATTTATGACAGAGTTTGATCATCCGGAGGTAACCCTGTGTGGGTGACAGGAGGTTAAAATCCTGTTACTTCCATACTTACTTTTGTTACAGCCTGTTTTGTCCTCAGTGTGAACAAATACTCCTATATTTAAAGAAGCTGGTTGCCTGCACAGATCACAGACAAGGAAGAAGAGCTCAGGCAACACAAATTTTAGTTGCCCCTGGCCATGGCATTAGCAGATGACACTATATAACAAATGTGCATGAACAAAAGATTAGGCAACAATGATTCGTTTGATTGAGAACATCACCTTTTCACACTGCCTTCCTCTTCTGTGTATTATGGTTACATGATACAGATCACGATGACCAGATCACCCACATCTTGATGCACACATGCAGAATTTACATAAATTATTTATATAAAAAAAGATATTCAAGCTTTTCATGTTTTTTCCCCCTATTCTGCTGTAATCATATGTCTCTTTTTGTGGAACATGGTTTTATATTTCAAGTAAGACATGCTGTATTTTTTCCCTATTCTACTGTAATCATACATCCCTTTTTGTGGAACATGGTTTTATATTTCAAGTAAGACATGAACATTTTTTGTGAAAGATGATGGGTCTTTTTTCCCTTTTTTCTTCTTTAATAGCAACAATGTTACAAAATTATACACAAATAAGAATGCAACAAGTACAAAAAACAAAACAAAAATATATAAATCTTTCACAAAAACATATTCATGTTTAATAATATATAAGTGCATGTGTTCCAATTGTTTTGCTGTTTGCTGGGGATGTCTGATGTTTACGCCCCTGTCAGGAATCTCAGGGTAGTCGTTTGATTCCTCTTTCCTATCTCCTCTTTTGCTTTTCTGCCTAGTCCTCTTGCTCTTTCTCTCTTGTCATTTTTCATTTTATGATCCATTCTCCTGATTTTTTTTCCAGAAAACTCTCTTAACATATTTTTTCCAGAAAACTCTCTAACATATTTCTCTAAGTGCTGGGCTTTTTTGTATGGCTCTTGTTGAGCAGCTAGATGATGGTTGGTAGGTGGTATTGCATCTTGCTACCATATGGCACTGGTATTTGCCATTATGTATTAAAAAATAAAATAAATAAAATCTTCTTCTGTCCATTCTTTTTTCTCTCACTCTCTTTGGGGGGGGGGGGGGGGGGGGGGGGGGAGGGGTCTTCAAATCTGGTACCAGTAAATTAGACAGAATGGTTGACAATACTAGCATAGCATGTGCTGTTTTTACAGGGGTAAAATTGTGTTGGATGTTTGTGCATGTATGTTTTGTTTTATGTTTGTGTAGGGATTGGTTTTGTGGATTGACTTGACAAAAGGGTTTGGAAGAGTTTTGAAATGTACCTTTGTACAGACTTTGATTGTCCTGAGGTGATTGTGTGTTTGACAGGACATTAAAATCTAATTACTAACCACTTGTTGTGGACACCTTTCTTCTACAACTTAAATTTTTTGTGGGGGGCTTCGTATAAAAATACTAATTCTGGAGGCAAAAAAATATAACGTTAGTCATGCTGATTCCTGTCTAAGAGAGTAAAGGAGTGAAGGAATTTAATATAGAGACAGACAGGGGTGGTGGGTGGGTGGGGGGTTTGTTCATCAGTTTCTCAAGTTTGTTTTGTTTACTCTTTACATTGCAGTTGTGTCAGACTGAAGCTGGACGACTTCATGTGAAAGCGAAAAATGCATACATCATTTTGCGTGAACTGCTTGCTTGGGAAACCTGTCAAGAAAATATTGAGTCTATACGTGATGTTCAAGATCTTCTTGTTGATGAGGAACCACAAGAGGCACTGGAGGAGATACCACCAGGGTGGTACTGTGGCACAGCTGTGATGGATTAGCACTGATGGGTGATGAAGAAGAAACTAAGTCTGACAAGGACTAGCACTATAGAACTGTCAAATAAATCTGGACGTCTAAGACTTTCTTTTGTTGACATTTTGATTTGGCCTATGGTGTTAATACAGTTCTTAAAATGGTTCTGAAATGAAAATTAGACCTTACTCAGTGGGTTTGAGTGGGTTACCAGGAAATAACATTCTGATTCTTAAGAATTAAAAGACCTGTTTCTTTAATTTAAACAACTAATACACATTTTTGGCCCTTTATAGTTTCCTTGGATGTAATGAACAATCCAGATGAAAATAAACATATTCATTTGAAGTTCTGCAGCTAAAGTAGTAAAAGTCACCATAAAAAAATGGCATTATTTATACTTAGGAAAATTCAGATTGTCTAACTTTTAAGAAATGAGACCTAGATTAATTTTCATAAAATCTTCACAACACATAAACCTGTTGGTTACATATGATGCTTTGCAAAAAGCAAGTAGAAGATCATTGTGTTCCATTTTTAGCAGTGCAATGCTCTATATTCCCACCCTCACTTAGTAAGGTCCAACACCAAATGCCCCAAACAGCATTGCCTGCTTCTACACCTTTGTGACAGTAAACAGTTTCCTTGGACAAAATAAACAATGGGCACTGAGGGAACATTTGTGTTTTTTTAAGTGAAGTTAATCATCCCACACATGGCAGTTCAACTAACTTATGAATACTCATTAATTTGAAAACTTTCATAGCTAAAAAAAGATCATCAAAGCAGTGTCAATGGCAACATGATTTATAATAATAAACAGACATACTGGATAACAAATTAATAATACAAATTATATCACATGAGAAAACATATCCCTCATCCACACTTTTCACCCACCCTTTTAAAATGTAAACTAATATTACCAAACTCCTGTTGTAGGCCATGAAACAGGTCAATTTTGTCCAGTACACAGGGACATTTTTTTGGTATGCTAAGATTTCATTCCATGTAGATGTACCTATCTTTCTTAAGAATGGGTATGGAACTAATTAAGTAGCATAACAATAATCAATGAATGTCAAGATTATGATAAATTGAGAAACTGTCCAAACACATATCTGAAAGGTTCAAAAGAATGCTATTTACTGGGGGAAAAAAACAATCTGCAAATTTTGAGGGTAATTCCCTTTATCAAGCTACAAAACAACACTTAACAGTTAAACGGTGAAAAACAGTCAAAAATGAGATGGAAAGCTAACTCAATCTGTTTTTGGTTGAGCTATGCAGTTTTCCTGTCTAGTGCTTAGAAGAATCTTGTTATGATTCTTATTAATTGTTACAAATTGCCAAGTCATGTTAAAGATCCTGTAGTCCATGTCAGAGTTTGATGGATTATAGAAACACCAAAATAACCCAGCATGCACTGAAAGTGTCAGAGTCTTCATAATGTTAAAGTTGGACACCACATGGAAGAAGAAGAATTGCAATAACTAGATTAGTTAAATAAAGAAAAGTATTTTGCTTTATGCCATTTGATGTTATCCAGAGATCATGGCTATGCAATAATTATTGAAAAGAACACAAAAATAATTAGTGCAGTCACTGTACTGTGTCAGTGCAGTTGCCAGCTATTTGGAAACTGATCTTCACTTGCAGTAAATAAGTAAGAATGCAGTTAGTATTCAGCCATTTTATTTTGTATATAGTGGATTATCTAATATAATAAAGAAACAGAAGGAAGTGTAGGAATGAATGTACAGTTACCATAGTATGCCTGTGCAGCTACCAGTAAGTAATATTTTCTTGCATTTATTTGAAAAGTTTACATATGACTGTATATTGTGTCATTTTATTTCTTTAAGAAATAGATATACAATCGAATATCTGCTTAAGTGAAAAATGCTTAAGTGGAACTTCGCTGGGGTCGAACTGTTATTTCCTGACCAAAGCAGTTCCTTGTGTGACTAATTTTACTACAGATTGGTCAGAAACGAATTTCAATTAAGTCCAACATATTTTCCCCTTTTGCCACTTGGATAAGTCAAAGCCAAACATGTTAAGTCTAGCTCTAGTCTGAAGGTACTTCAGTCATTCTCGCTTTTTGGTCATCTTTTTTTGCTTTTGATCTGGCATCACAAACGCGGTCTTGGTCTGTTCACACTGGAATTACTGATTCTGGTGCCTCTGTTTTTGTTGTTGTTTACAAACATTATGGCCTCAGTCACTTCTTTGTATACATGCATAGCATTAACAGCATTTTTTTGTCACACTGCCCTTGGAGGATGTACCAAGTTATACTTTTTTCCCTTCATTTTTTTCCTCCCCTTTTCCAGGCTTTTTGTGTGTATGATTGTGTTTGGGTGGCTTAGTTTAGATGCCTCATTTTAGTGTGTTATGTTACAGAAGAACTGCTGTGCTTGTTGGCACGATACGTTTGTTGCATATAGATGGATAGTCCAATAATTTCATCTTTGAATTGCCATGGTTTGGGAAATCTCCAAATGCGAAGAGACATTTTTCTGTATCTTAAACAAAAAGGTCACCCAGTACATTGCTTACAAAATACACACTTTGATAAAAAGATAGAATATGTAGCTTCAGAGTCAGGGTATAAATGTGTTTTTTTGCATCATATAAGTAAAATTGAAGAGGCGTACCCTAAGGGAGGCAGGGGATGTCCGATGTCTCCCTCCTGTCTGGAATCTCAGGGCTGTCATTTGATTCCCCTTTCCTATCTCCTCTCTTGTTGTTTCGGCCTAGTCCTCTTGCTCTTTCTGTCTTGTCATTTTTCTGTTAATGGTCCATTCTCCTGACTTTTTTCCAGAAAATTCTCAAGAAAAATTTGTGATGGTTTAGGCTTTTTTGAGCAGCTAGGAGATGATAGTTGGTAGGTGGTATGTGCAGCTTGCTGCCATATGGCACTGGTATTTGCCCTTATGCATTTATATAACATTTATTTTATTTTATGTTGTGTCTGTCCATTCCTTTTTTGTATTTTTCTTTAACCTGGTATCGATAAATTTGACAGAATGGTTGACGATAACAGCATGTCCTAGCCTTATGTGCTCTTTTAACAGGGGTAATATTGAAGGGACTAACTCTTCGAAAATTTGTGTCTGATGTTTGTGTATGTATGTTTGCTTTTATGATTGGTTTTGTAGACTGACTTGACAGAGTGTTCATGTATATGTGAGAAGAGTTTAGAAATGCGTATTTGCTTATGACCCAAGTTTGACTGTCCTGAGGTGACCCTGTGTGGTTGACAGGACATTAAAATCCAGTTACTACTACTGCCAACTGAGGCGTCTTTTGCCACCATTCAACAGCAGTGAGTGCCCGGTCATTTCACTTGACGAAAATTAATTTTTAAATTTAAAAGTATGGTTGAAGAAAAATGGACAGCCGGTCAGGGGCACAAAGGCAGAACATGTCCACTGTAATCGGTCATACCTTATTTTCCCTCAAGGAGCAATTTCTTCAGACAGGCTTCAAAAAGGAGACAAAAGAAAGAGAGAGAGATAAGAAGAAAAGAAGAAAAAAAGAGAAGAAATAAAAGTAAATAATGTAATATACATATATATATATGAAGAAAAAAACGTAGAAGTAAACATAAATCAGAATACTGATGAAAATGAAATTTAAAAAAGTACAAATGAAAACGTGTGCTTGTGGCCATAATTTGAATTTCTTGTGTTTATAGATGAATATTCTTGATTCTTAAAAAGCAGTATATGTATAGATATAAATTGTATATTGTTGTAATTTTTACACTGTTATGATTCAGACCTCTTTAAGTTTGAAGAAATTTTAATAATTTGACTGAAATTTTTTAAATGAGAAGCCATCAAAAGGTAAAACTCAGGCCACATTCTTTGCACAAAGTTAGTAAGTAGCAGTGGGTGTAATATGAAAAGCTATATTCTGAACTACTGGAGGCTTTTTAGACAGAATAAATAATTAAATGTGTGCTTGTCATGTCATCAACACCACTGTCTCACTCAAACCTCATCTTTACAGTCTGCCATATAAAGGCACAAACACACTCAGACACAGTTGGCATACCTGCACCAATAGGAGACTTTAGTCAGGATTTACAAATTAAAAATTAAAATAAAGGCACTCTGCTGATAGTGTTAGGGCTGGGATTATGCTGCATGTCTGTAGTGTAGAAACATTAATGATAGCACTTAGCTGGGTCATTTTGTGAATCCTCTTTAAATATACACCCCCACCACAGCTTTTAAAGCATCAGGATACTGAAAGAATTCTGTCTGAAATAAAGTAAATAAAATAGTAAAAAACTAAGTTGTGCGGATTATAGTGGCAAAACTGCTGTCACTTTTTTGACCAGTTTCACTGAGCGGCAACCTCCTAACTTTCTGCAGTTTCTTGTCAGCATTTAATCTGTGCAACTTTAATTTACGTCCCTCCACCTCCTTTCTTTTGTAGTTAAAACAGCACACACAATATCCTTCCCCATGGTAGTTATTTTTTAGTACTGCGGTTAATCAAAACCACCTTCGCTGCAGTGACACCCAGTAGGCCTAACATAGCTGCCGGAACGTCCCAGTCAACAAACGTCCACCTTTCACAGGGGAAGAGCACTCTAAAATTTTCTCTGAAGCAGTCAAATGCTACAAAAATCATAATGTTGTAGTAGTGGGAGACTGGAACCTTGTTCTAGACTCTCAGTAGATTGTTATAATTATAAACACATTAATAACCCCAAAGCCAAAGATGCGGTACAAAATATGATATTAGAGCTTGCGTTGACAGATGCTTGGAGAAGGAACAATCCACATTGTAAATGTTATACATGGTGAAAACCAAACCTTTTGAAGCAGGCTAGATTATATTCTTTTGTCAGATCATTTAATGTGGCATTTTGATGACACTGATATTCTTCCAGGATATTGATATTGTTATGCTCAAGCTCAAATTTGGGAAAGATATAAAGCCAATACTTTCTGAAATTCAATTGCTCACTGCGTAGAGCTAAAGATTACCTAGAGCAAGTGAACACTGAAATTCAAAATGTAATAGATGAATGTGCAGCTGGTCACTATGACCCTGCATAATATCCCCAAATCCCAGATAGAACTTAGTATACCAGACAGGTTGTTTTGGGACTTTATGTTGATGAAAAGTAGATCCAAAACAATAGCTTACCTGAGTATGAAGAAAAAGAAAATGCAAGAAAAAGAGCACAACCTTGAAAAGAGCATTAATGAAATTGAAACAAAAGAAGAAAAACAGAAGAAGATATTAAATTCCTACAAGAAAAAAAATCAAGAATTAATTTTATTACGAGAAAAAAGGATTGAGGGAGTTATGTTGATGTCAAAAGCAAGGTGAAAAAATTACAAAATACTTTTGCAGTCTTGGAAAAAAAGAAACTTTATAAGTAAACAGATGAAAAAAGTAGTAGATGAAAATGGGTCAGTTCTTGAGGAACCAATGCAATTATGAATGAAGTCCAATGATGTAGTTTGTTATGAAATTAATGAGCTGATTGGTGAAACACCAAAATTATCAGAGGAGCAAAAAGTATTACTTGATAATATCAGACTGATCTATGACCTAAATTACCTGATTTAAAAAAATTGATAGGTAATGCTTTTGTGTTTTGACTTCGAAAAAGCATTTAGTTCTTTGGACTGGCAGTTTATGACTACGGTGTTGAAAGCATTTGGATTTTTTTATTTGGTGAAGATATTTGTAGATGGATAGCCACTTTTTATAGAAAGATAAACTCAGCAGTGATAGTAAATGGTCAGACTTCATCAGGGTTCTCTACTGAACATGGATGTAGACAGGGTGATCCAGTTTCACCTTACTTGTTCATATTATGTGTGGAAATATTAGCAACAATAAGAGAAAATGTTGAAATTAAAGGAATTTGTATCAGTGAGGTAGAACATAAAATTTTGCAATTTGCAGATGATGCACAATTGATGAATAATGTTGATATGTCATTTTAAAATATCATTAGATACAATTGAAAAGTACACAAAAGTTTTTGTTTCTGAACACAGATAAAACACAGGCAAAAGGTGTTTTATCTGGAAGGCTTGGAAGCAAAAGGTCACAAATTAAATATATGCCAGACTTGAAAATAGTTTGAAATCCTAGTCAGTTCAAAATATTAGGACCTGAAAGATTGTGAAAAAAATAATTATAATGAAGTTTTCTGAAGTGAAGGCATTGTTCAACATCTGGTCAAAAAGACTCATTACTCCACTCGGAAGAGTTGCTATTTTGAAATCTCTGATACTGTCTAAACTTGTACATGTTTGGATTCTACTGCCAGACCCACAAGACGACTGTGAATAATCTGCAGAAAATGTGATTTAAATTTATCTGGAATAATAAGCAAGACAAAATAAGTTGCAAAACTGCCATAAAGAGTGTAAAGACTGGAGGCTTGGGAGTACTAGATACAAGGAAACACATTTTAGCCCAGAAGATTATGTGGATAAGAAAACTGAAACAGACAAAATGTAAATGGGAAAACATAGCATTAGAAACTTATCCTTTTATTATAGGTTTAGATCAGCGTGGTCCAAATTTGTATTGCCAAAAGGCAAAAAGTAATATATTTTGGGAACATGTTTTAAGGCTTATGGATTACTTTATTACAGAATCGAACCCCAAAATTCTAGCGAACTTCTTGCGGAACCTTTTTACATAACGAATGAATCAAAATTGGAAACAGTTATTTCATACACACAATGGATTGAAATCTTGCACATTTTGTTGGAAACACCGGAAAGCTGATATTATCAATAAAAAAATAAAACATTTGCAAAACAGAAATTCAAGTTGCTGACAATAGCCCATCAAATACAACTGTAGCCTTGAGGACAATATAGTCCATATCAAAAGATACAAAAGCTTACTATATCATATTGAACAATAGTGATTGTTGTGCAAAATAGACAAAAAAGTCATATTGTAATATGTGTTGGAAGTCTTGCTTTTTAAAAATACATAAAATTGACTACATTAAATTAAAGTGGTTGCAAATGAGAATTGTCCATCGGGTAATTGCAACGAATGTTATACTGACGAAAATGGGTATTATAAACTGTGAGCAATGTACATTTTGTGATGAAAAGGATTCTGTTGAACATTTTTTGTGGCAATGCTACTTTACAAGACGCTTATCAGCACAAATTGTGAAACAGTGTGTAATATTAAGATTACAGAAGATCTTGTATTGTGTGGAGTAGACAGCACAGTTATTACTGACAACATTTTTGACCTCATTATTCTATTGGCAAAGCAGTACCTTTATCGATGTAAATTTGAGCAATCTATACCACTAGTCTCTTTTTCAGAAAACAACTTAAGCGAAGATATAAGTTAGAAGAATATAACTCAAAAATCGCATTTCAAGAAAGTGACTTTAACGCACAATGGCATTGTTATAAGACGCTTTTGCTGGAAGACTCATGATTTACTCGAACTGATTAATTGTTACTGCTTGGATGCTACGTTTTTCATTCTTTAATCACTAACGTTGTAATTAGTTAAGACGCAATGTATATAAATAGCTGGATAGTTGGGTCATTCAACCATGTTTTGTGTGTGGTTTAGGGGTTGGGGAGGAGAACAGGTGTACGTTATTTGCTTTTTCGGTTTGATGTTTTGGTCTTCTTTGGGGGGGTGGGGTGTGTGTGTGTGTGTGTGTTATGCCTTGCAGCTGTCTGTGAGTGATTAACTGTGACTTATGGTGCATTTGTTATTTTGTAACATAAACTGAATATAAACAAAGTTTAATGAAAAAGAAAAAAGTCTAGTTCATTGTTGAATGCTCCCATGTTCCTAACTTAGCTGCTTTGCAACATAAACCTTCAAGGCGTTGTCGGTAGGCAGCTTGGGTTTGGCTTATCATACGAATGCTTTATCACAGATCATTGCGTTTCTGGTATACCAGCTCGACCCTCCATCTACGGGTTGACCCTTTATCCCCCACACCCTTCTCCTGGCTGCCACACATTGCATTTTATTATTATTATTGAGTGATAGCTTTTATATAGCGCTATTCTCTGCTCTTGAACAGACTGATGTCGCATGTGATTTTGAATCAGCGACTGTATCCTCTCTTCTTCTTTTTCACCTTTCCTTTTTTAAAGTGCGTTTTTTAATATCCAACAAAGTGGTGCACAGACAATGCCATTTGGTTGTAACATGGCAGGTGCCGCATAAAACTGATGCCATCTCGGTGCACGTTCTGTGTACACCATACAGCCTTGTACCGTGTACACTGTACAGTGTCACTTTATTCAAAGATACATAGGTTGAGCGCGTGTGTGTTTATCTGTAACCTGCCACCAGCATTTTTGGCAGAATGACCAGGATCTTTTACGTGCTACTGCGGTAACACAGGGGTGGAACAGATACCAAATAAGAGTCGGCACAGAAAGTTGACCCTGGAAAAGAAAATGCTCCTGCTGGGACTCGAACCCGGGATCTTTTGATCACGAGTCTAACCATCAAACAATACCTGCACCGCTAACACAAGATGGAGAGAATCCTCCCATCCCCAGTACAAGCAAGCAATGTTTGTTTTAATTCACGTGGAAGAAGTTTGTTTTTCTCTCTCTTCATTATTTGTTTTGTTCCACACATACACACAATGCCTACACACCCTCCCTTCGTGGAAAAAACAAATAATGAAGAGAGAGAAAAACAGATTTCTTCTGCATGAATTAAAACAAACATCGCTTGCTCAGTCGGATGGAGCTGATCTCCAATTAATGCAGTAGTCGGAGTGTGTGTGTGTGTGTGTGTGTCTATTGGGCGATTCAGGCAGGGTTGTTAACTCCCTTGACTTTTGCCCAGCATCGCTTAAGACCCTTGGCTGCTTTTACTTCTGGTGCGTACTTTCTTCACAATGGAAGGCGGTGACAATGAATTTGCGAATTTTACACTGCCAACTTTAAAGGCATTTTTGGAGGCCTGTAGTCATTACGTGTCTGGCATAAGCAATAACTTGTTGTTCGTGCTATAGGATGCCCCAAAATGCATTTTTTTCTACGAAGTCGCGATCTTCTGGTCAGCCAAAAAACAACGCAAAGACACTTTTTCCCACCCTCCTTCCCCTTTCCGCAGTAATTTTGGCAACTGCAACAGTATTAGCATTTGTACTGTTTTGCGATTCTAGGTTCAACTTCCACTGTTATACACAGCGTAAAGCAATGCGTACTCAGAAATCGGCCTGGAAGTGTGCTGTGACCTCTCGCAACTTCTTGGGCAAAAGATTACAAAGCACATTCACTCTAGCAAACCAGCTTCGCTGAATTGCCCAATATGGGTCATTCTCCTGAAAACTGGTCAAAACTGTGACATAGAGGGTAACGATTCAAAGTGTGAATTTTTTTATGTTATTATTTGGAATGAAAGCTTGACGTGTCTTGTGTACATAAATATAAGACATAAATTGACAGGGTGGCAGGAACTTGGTTAACTGTGCATTATGTTACGTCATAGGTCAGTGTCTCGTGTGTTACAGAAGACACCAGAAATGCACGAATAGTCAGCTCAGTTGCCAGTTTGACTCTTGCCTTTTTTTATTATACAGTATTTCAAAATAATAAAGGAATATCTGTCACTTCTGACATTAAAAAAAATAAATCCTGCCTCTTTAATGATTTTGGTTTAAAATGTCTTTGAAGTACAGACATGCACGAAATAGATTACACATTTCTTTTCCTTATTTTTTTTCTTCCCCCCCCCCCCCCTTTCAAATTCAAAATACTTTATTGTCCGTTGCAATCATAACAATTAAACGAAAAATTTTCTTCACTCACACCAGCTCTGCCACATTGACAATTAGTTAAGTTGAACACATTAAAAACAGAAGCAGGTATAACACATAAAGAAAAGCTGTCTAAAACATATATATAATAGTATTTTCAATTTTGTATTCAGTGACTACTCATTCCTATAGTAACATTTTCAATACCCAAATAAATAAATGGGTTTGAGGGACATTTGGTATCAGTACCTGTATACAATTAAATATCACACATACATTGGTTATGAACACCAGTAGCAAAAGGGCCCAGCATATATTATTAGTTATCACAGTTCACATGTAATATACCTGTGTGTATCCAATGAGCAATAGCTTACAAGATAAAAAGCATCAATCTATAGTTCCATTCCATTCTCATTCACTCACATTACCCCCCCCCCCCCCCCCCCCCACACACACACATACTTGCAAGTTGCACATCCACACACACACCGCACATACTCCCCATTACAAGGACACATTCCCCCCACCCACACACCACCCTAACAATACTGACACACTTCCAGTATGATATCAGCACATACACTGATTATAAACAACAGTGCAGTATATACAGGAACGCATTCAAGCACAAACAACTTATAAAATATGATACATCATTAAATCCTTCCATTCTCAAAAAAATCATTTGTACATCTACCCCACACACACACACACACACACAAACACATCCACACACCTCTTAATTATGCATAAAATAAAAATATTAAATCACTGACACTAAAACATTTTCAAACACACACACACAGCACACACACATAAATTCAACAGCAGCTTAAAATAAATACCTCATTTCATTTTACACATTCTCAGTAATATTGTGCATCATTCCTCCCCACCACTTTTTTTCCCCCTCCCCCTCCCCCACCCAAACATGGCCACCTAACCCACTCACAACCCCAAAACAATACAATACATAAAAAGAAATACAAGCATAAAAGAACAACTGTCATAAAAGGCAAACATAACATTTCACTATAAACACACCACATACCTCCATGCTTCCACATTTACTTACATATCGCATACAACAATTGCACAATAAAACTTAGTAAATTACACCAAAACAGCGCATAAAAGGACTATCATAAAACATACAATAACCTGAAACAGGTACATAATTACATGCAGTGTACTAATTAATTATTATTTTTACTATGCTAAAACATGTACACACACACACATACATGTATCTCCCTTTCTTTCTCTCTCTCTCAACTAATCAACTAATAATAATATTAATATCACACTTATTTAATACATCAGCATCAACTGATCAAGTTACCCCACACACCACACAATTTAAGAAGGCAATGACTACAACACAGCTTATACTGAGCTGTGAGCAATCCTTATCACCAAGTAATTAATAGATTATGCCTCTTCTGTGCACACAGACTCAAATCTACAGCAAGTATGCATCTCTTCCATCAGGGTAGGTTCTGCATCAAAATGAATTTGCATTTAAAACTGCTATGGCACTTGGAATAAATGATTTCTTGTAGCTGTTCTTTCGTGCCAAGGGAACTCTAAAATGTCTGCCTGAAGGGAGTCTTCTGATCAGCGGGTGAAGAGGGTGTGCTGAGTCGGCAATAATCTGGGATGCTTTCCTTTTCATCACTTTGGCATAAACATCAGAAAGCGGGATCTGGCTACACCCAATGACTTTGCGGGCTGTGTTAACTATATGGGAAAGACTGGCTTTGTTTCTTACAGTCACAGTGAGAACACTGAACCAAGTTACAATGCTGAACGCCAGTATACTTTCAATCAAACTTCTGTACACCATCTCAAGAATACCCTAACTAATGCTGAGGTGTTTTAACTTTCGAAGAAGAAAAAGACGTTGCTGAGCTTTCTTAAATACAAAATCAACATGCTGAGTGAAGATCAGCTTTTGATCAACAACAGTACCAAGATACTTGAAACTGCCAACAACTTCCACTTTCTTCCCATTTAATTCTATCAGCATACATCTGTTATTGTCATTCCCACTTCCAAAAATCAGTTCTTTAGTTTTGCTTACATTAAGCTCCAAAAAATTTGACTTGAACCAATCATTTAACATGTCAATGCAAAAAGTACTGAGAAAGAGAAAACTTGTTTTTGAGATGACTAATCAGGGCCATATCATCTGCATACTAGATCAAAATAAGAACAGGATTGTTACAAGTGTATTCATTTGTGTAAACAGAAAATAAAACAAGAGAGAGGACACACCCCTGAGGAACACCAGTGTTTAAAACAAGTTCATCTGACAGTACAGGCTGGTCACACAGACGCGAGCTCAGGCGTAGAAACATAGAAACTGATCCACAGAACAAGACCCGTATTTACCTCAAGATCCAAGAGCCTTTCTATCAAAACATGTGGTTGATGAGAAATCCATAAAAAGAACTCTAACTGTAGTGCCGGCAGAGTCTAGATGACTAGAAATGAGATCAAAAAGAGTTAAAGTTGCATCTTCCACCCCCCTCCTAGCCCTGTAAGCAAACTGCAGTGGGTCCATGCGATTAGCCACAGATACAATCAGCTGATTACAAACAATTCTTTCCATGTATTTGGCACTGATCAATGTTAGTGCAACAGGTCTAAAATCATTCATTTCTTTTGCACTGGGTCTCTTAGGTACAGGTGTGACAGTCAACATTTTCCATGAGTGAGGTATGAAATGCACATTCAAAAACAGCTGAAACATATGGGTAAAGACACCACCTAGCTGTTTGGCACACACCTTCAAAACACAACCTTTCACTAATTTCAGACCGTCAGGCCCAGGAGCCTTTGGGGTTTATGCGTGACGAGCATTTAACAACATCCCCATCATCTACAGTGACAGGACAAGAAATAAGAGACTCGCATAAAGTGTTACATTCATCACTAAAACCTTAAGTATCAAACCTGGCATAAAATCTGTTCAGGTCATTGGCCAAAACACTAGGATCAGCAGAAGTTAAAGGTTTCTGCTGCTGGTTCCGACCCATCATAGTGTTCAAACCCTTCCAAGCATCCTTAGCATTACCCACAAACAAGTTTCTTTCCACTGTATCTTTGTACTCTAGTTTTGCCAAAAACACCTTCCTAAATTCCAAAGTAATTTGGAGGAGGGGGGTGATGCGTTGCACCAACTTGGTCTGAACCTTATATATAAATATACATGTCAGAGGGATATTTGTTTCTTGCTTTCTAAAGTTAATAACTAATCACACTTAATTAGTAATTTGTCTCACATGTTATATAGACATCATCACAAGCACAAAAGGATATAAGAATCACACACTTGAACCATTGACAAAAAAACTTAATAAACAAGTATATTCATAACAAAAGCAATGTTCTTTCCACATTTTTCTTGATTAGAACTGGTATTGACCCCTGCTTTAGATATCGGGTTGGCCAAGAGTGGCAGCAATCTAGTCCACAGTCACCCAAGCCATATTCTCTGTCTCACGCCCTGTGTAAAAGCAAGAAAATCTGTACACGGTGTCTTACCCTGTCTTGTGATGATGTGCCATCAAACTAATTTGGATTGCAAAAGTTTCAATATTTCTGAAGATCTAGTAGAAACGATTGTGGCTTTGACCTTGAACGAGCAAAATGATATTTCTGAATGATACTCTGGCTGATGATGATGCATCACCATACTAAGTTTGACCGATCAGAGATATTGTCCCCGCAAACATTCACGAAGTTCAGAACCTTCACTGTGACCTTGACTACAGCAAAGCAACCTTTTCACAACACTCCAGCTTATGAACATGCACTGTCAAACTAAGTTGGTCGCCCCAAAAAATCAGCAGTTAAGAACATATAATAGAAATAGTCATGATTTCATTGTATGAACCCAAACTCAGTTACTGTGACCTTGAAGATAGCAACCCATTTTTCACACATGACGCTCTGGCTTATAATGATGTCTCACGGCCATACTGGGATTGGTTACAAACGGTTCAGCGATGCATATCATCCAAACTTGAAGATAGAATCCCATTCAGTTTTCGCATGACATTCCGGCTCACGGTGGAGCACCACAGTACCAAGTTTGGTTACAAAAGGTTGCATACACAAACTCAGCCAACTGGGAACAAATATCTGTCACGAGCGTTACATCCCTCACCCCTGAAGACACCAGTGCTTTCCCTTTTGTAGCAAAATAATACACCACACACAGCGCAAAGAGGTCAAACGTTGCTGCCGCAAGTCAGCTGATGTGGACTCGTACGTTAGGGTAGGTCGAAAGTCAACGGTACTAGCAGAAATAATTCTTTTGTGTGCTCGCACGTTACACCATTTTAAGACACCACGTCAACCACCCCTGAAGAAATGAATAACAGATACCAACTCACATGTGGCATCACAGAACACACGTGTATACGTTAGCTTCATGCGACGTGCACGCTAGCAGAAAAAGCGATATCAGGGAAAAGCACACAAAAGAGTCAAAAACGCTCTACCAAGGCTACAACAAACATGCTTCACAGATGCCGTTACTGCATTATCGACAATGTAGCTTTTGCCGGGCAAAGGAAAATATGAACGAAACTTTAGAAGCCATCAAAACTGAAGCTTGACTGCTTCAACGATTGACTTGACTGCTCCAAAGCAAAGTTGGACAAACTAAACAGCCGGAAAACGCTGAAGTCGTACTTTCTACAAGGTTCAACTTACCGTCGCGGACGACCCCGGCAAGTATTACATGTGGACCAGCACCAACTCCCCAAACCCAGTGACAAATTTGGCAGGAGGCAAAGCATTTTCAAAACATGACTACCAGCCTACCACCAAACGGAAGCGAAGGAGTGGTCCCGGCACTTTCTCACAATCACCACTCAAAAGGGCTCTGCCACTATTGCCGCCTTCCTTTCAAGTTTGGTATGTCTGCGACCCCGATTCTATTCCAGCGGACTATGGAGCAGATTCTACAAGGGATTCTGGGAGTATAGTGCCGTCATGGACGACACAGAGCTGATAGGAGCAACGGAAGAGGAACGGCACTTCCGGCTTCAGAGGCGGCCAGAGGAGCATGCCCTGAGACTTCAGATATCCAAGTGGAGTTCCTCAGGGACCGGATGGAGTATTTACGTCACATTACCGACAAGGACGGACTTCACCCTGCGCCTGAAAAGGCCGGTGAGAACTCAATGACTGATGCTCCAGCTCCATGGAACGAGAGAGATTTCTGGCCAATCTCCCTTCAGAACTGACTCGACTCAGCCTACTCAAAGCTCTTCTGAAGGAAAAGACACCATGGCATTGGACTGACAATTTAATGTCAAGTGGCTTTCCTGCGATCCAAACAGCTGTTGTCATCTGCCAGGGTCCTGACCCACTGTGACGTCAACGTGCCGCTACAGCCGCTGGAGTGCCGCGACGCATCCTCCGTGGGCCTGGGCGCCGTCATCAGTCACGTGATGCCAGATGGATCACAGCCACCAGGTGCGTATTCGCCGAACCTTGAATAAGGCGGAACAGAACAATGCCCATAGTCGACTGAGAAAGAGGCGGCTCTGGCCCTTCTGCCATAATAAATTCCACGATTACCTCTACGCTGGTTACGGATCACAAACCACTGCTGGTCAGTTATTCTAGGCCCCAAAGAAGGGCGTGCCAACATAGGCAGCCGCAAGAATGCAACGCTCTCATTCTTGCAGCGTATGACTGCGAACTGCCGGAGTTTAGGCCAAGGACGCGGGAGCATGCCAATGCTGATATGCTGTCAAAATTTCCTCTTGACGTTCCGGACACCCGTACAGCCGTGGAGGAGCCCATTGTTTACGTCACTGTCTAAGATGAGCTTCCAGCTACTTCCCAGCACTTTAGTGCTGATCTAACTTCAAGAAGGACACCAGGATGTGGCACGGTCCTTTACCTTGCCGCGGAATGGCCGGCTCAATGTGCATGACCGACCAAGACCTACAACCATACTTCTATTACAGAGTGAAAGCTTGATTCTAATACACAAAATTAATAATAATTAAATAGTACGGAAAATTGACTTGTTTTGGGTTGTAGCAGGGACGGTCCGAGGTAAACGGGTGGAATAACCAAGCGTTAATAGTGTCGGGAACGATAAGGACCACTGGTCACCATTATTTTTCAAAACTGAATGTGCGGGGCAGAGTCACAAAGACCCAATGTCCGTTGCACCACTGAGTGATGAATAACTCAAAGTAAAAGGCCGTGTAACTGCTCAGTCATCTCCTGGGCGCTTTGAGAGTCCAGCTCAGTCACCTCCCTCCTCTTGATCTCGCCTGGACTCTGTACCCTTCTCCCCACTATCCTCGTCCATAATAACTTGGACCATCTCGACGCTTCTGTGGACGTAAAGCAACACGGCTTACAAGGCGACCCGGTAGTACATGGCGCCGGGTCTGCCCGCGGCGCCGGCCTACTTGAAAGCGGCAGTATTGGGTAATGACTGGTCGTGACCGGTCGCACTACCAGTCAGCCCGTGACGTCGCAGCCTACCAGTCAGTCACCGCACGACCAGTCATGCGCCGGACCGGTCTGGCCGCGGTCACGACCAACAGTCAGTCGTAGATCTCCACGACTGGTGGCACAAGGCTACTGGTCTTAGGACCCGACTATACGACTCCCTCCCGTGTGCGATTTGCAATCGCCGAGCGCCCGAGTCACTCACTGAGTTTGAACAACGGACCGGCCGTCGACCTTGCTGCGACTAATTCTGTAAGCGATGACCCACGACAGGCTCAGCGACTAGTCCTACGCTCTCTCTCTGCGATTCCCCCACGATTCCCTCCTCTCTTGGTCGTACAGCAGCTCGTAACTTGGTCGCAAACCCGATGTGACTGGGGCTTTACGTACACGGTTTGCCCGCCTGTTGGCCAGATGAAAGGTAGCCGGTAGTGTTGCTTAATGTCCTCAGATGTCAGTTATGTTAGGGACAAGCTGAGACCAATGCCGAAGCATGGTTCAGTATAGCTGCTTTACGTCCTCGGAAACCAAAAGGTTCGTTAGGACGGACAGCCAAGGACGGCCACCTCGTGACTCTCACACAGCTCCTCAACTAATAATAATAATAATGTACATTTATCATGCGCTCATCAACGCCCTGAGCGCTCACATGATACATATTAACCTAAATATGATATTCTATACACATGCAGAGCATAGTTCTACCAAAACAATTTACATAAAGTATTATTTAAAAAATAAAACGCACTACACACACACACACACACACACACACACACACACACACACACACACACACACACACACACACACACACACTGACTGTAGCAAAAACTGGGTATTGATATTAGTTAGGATGGAAATAGAAGGTTTTCAGTTTGGCTTTAAAATATGACAGGGTTGAGCAGTGTCTAAGGTCTTGTGGGAGTGAATTCCAAATGTGAGGTCCAAAGCAAGAGAAGGCTTGTTGGATTTCCAGCATGCGGGTGTCAGAAGAAGAGCGTAGTGTACGAGATGGAGTGTAGACATGCAACAGTTCAGAGAGGTAAGCAGGACCAGAACCATTTATAGCACTGAAACACATACAAGCGACTTTATACTTAATACGTTCTGAAATGGGAAGCCAGTGCAGTTTTTCCAGGAGAGGTGTTGAGTGTTGGTGATGGCGTGCCAAGAGAACAAGTCTTGCAGCAAAGTTCTGAATTTTATGGAGAGGTTGGATGACAGAATTAGGTGTACCCATGAGGAGACAGTTGCAGTAGTCAAGCCGTGAAAGGATATAGGAAGTAACAAGAGTCTTGGTTGCGTCTTCAGTGAGAAACCTGCGGATTGAACTAATGCGTTTAAGCTCGAAATAAGCAGTTTGACAGATTTTATGACGTGCTTCTTCATGGACAGTTTTGAGTCAAGAATGAATCCAAGGTTCCTGGCCAGAATCAGAGAAGGGGATGTTGTGAGAGCCAAGAGTAATCAGTCGAGTCAGGGAGGGGAACGGTAGAAGGTTTCAAGGAAGACGAAAAGGGAAAGAGAAGAGCTTCTGTTTGTCGTCGTTCAGCCGGTTTGAGCTGATTTTCAGTCATCCATGTTTTTATGTCGTCTGTGCATGCGTTGAGTTCTTTGGTGAGGTTGGTCACTTCACTGAGAGGAGCCGCTGATTTCTGGAGCTGTGTGTCATCTGCGAAAAGCTGATGGTTTACAGAGTGGTTAGCTATGATATCGGAGAGAGGTGTAGTGTACAGGACGAAGAGAATGGGCCCCAGTACTGAGCCCTGAGGCACACCGTACCGCATGAGTTGTGATGGTGACGAAGACGCCGAGTTATTGACTGAAATGGACTGATATCTGTCTGAGAGGTATGAGTGAAACCCGATTGGAGTGCAGTAGACTGAATGCCAAAAACAGAGTTCAGGCGGGAGAGGAGAATTTGGTGGTCAGTAGTGTCAAAAGCGGCAGAAAAATCCAACAAAAGAAGAACAGAAATGTTGTCATTGTCCAGAGCAGAAAGAATATCGTTTACAATACATAATAAAACGGTCTCAGTGCTGTGTCCTGCTCGATAGGCAGACTGAAAGGGATTGCTGAGGTTGTTTTCAGTTGGAGATGGGAGAGAAGTTTGTGGAAAACGACTCAAGTTTTTCAAGAATTTTGGACAGAAATGGAAGGTTAGAACGGACGGTAGTTTTTCAAAAGATTTTTGTCAAGTCAGGGATGGCTTTTTCAACAGAGGTCAGTGACGATGGCTGTCTTCAGATCACTCGTGGTACAATGCCAGTGGTAAGACTGAGATGTGTTGATGATGTTCGTGATGGTCAGTCGCGGGCAAGAGGATGTCAATGATGGTTTTCATAAAGAAGCGCGGTGGTGGGAATGGGATCATGTTCACAAGACTTGGCAGATGCACTGTTGATTATTTTTAAGACAAATCAGTTCATCAGTGACAGACTCAAAAGTTAGCAAGGGATTTCCAGCGAAAGAGGTATCAGGGCAAGCAGTTGGGTTTGGAGGAGGAAAGTTGTTTCTGATGGTGCGGATTTTCTCAGTGAAATAATCAGAAACGATTTTCGGAAGGTCGTCAGAGTCAAATGTTGAAGGAAGAGGTGAAGATCTGCGGTGCTTTTGCCGAGGATGGTGTTGAAGTTTTGAAAGAGCTGTTTACAGGTTGTGCTAGACTGAATCTTAGCAGAGTAGTAGGCTTGTTTGGCTTTATCTACAAGGTTTGTTACTTTCTGTTTAATGGAGTCGTATATCTGTTTGTGGACGGTGAGCTTAGATTTGAGCCATCTATATATATAAAAGGCCCCCCCCCCCCCCCCCCCCCCCACACACACACACACAAAACAGTTCAATACGTCGAGTGGCGGAAAATGTCTCTGATCCGGCCCGCATGGTTACTACTCGCGGTGACGAGGGAAACGTATTCTCGCCACAGCGATGTGGTTCAAAACAGGAGGACTGGCTGCCCATAAAGGGAACTCACTCGCACAGGACCTTTCTCGTATTTTGATTGGTTGATCAGGAGTTCCTGTTTTGAACGTTGTTCGCCGGACTTTTGTTTTTGTTTTTGCGAAGAACTACCATCTTTTGTTGCTGATGCAGCATGTATTTAGCAGATATTTTCAGGAGTTTATGCGTAAGTAAAGCTGGAAGCAAATTACTTTAATTGTTGGATAAACGCCAGTTTTGGTCTTGGGCATTTGAATAGTTGGTTAACCGCCAGTTTTGGCCTTGGGCATTGAAGTACCAAAGAATGAAAGCATACGATCTTTGCGCAAATTGTGGTTTGAAGTATTGATTCTGGTAAATATGCACTTTAGGTGCAGGGTATTGGTGGGCACAAATTCTGGATGTGATTCGATGTGATTTACTTCTAGTCTTGCGATATCTTCAACTGCAAGGTCATTATGCGTGAAAACGCAAGTTATTAACATCTTCATCAGTAGGGTAATATACTAATATTGTAATAACTAATATCCACAGAGCTAGAAAGATCCAAGCAGACGGTCGGAAATTCCTGGGACATTTTAAACCTCATTTTTGGTCAAGGACATCATCAGAATCACTCAAACAGGGTCATATGAGTCTTTTTGTGACATATCTTATACTTTATAGGTATCTAGTGAATGAAGCTAACATTTTCCAGCAAAAGTGACTTTAATTACAGGACTTCGGTAGACAAGTGTGTCTGCAGTACATGACTGATTCGGGAGTGTGCACGGTTACTCGGAAACTAGATTTAGACCAAACGTAAAACTTCTAAAAGGTGCACAAATGCAAACTGAAACTGAAAGACACATAGTGACATACGGTAAAACTCACTTTTTGTTGCAAATTTTGGGGTTATTCGCTTGATGTTAGTTGTTACCCTGTTTGAATGATTCTGATATGATGGTATTTGTGACATAAAATGGTGTTCAAAATGCCTCATGAATTTCCGACCACCACCTTGGATATTACCCATCAGTGGGTAACTGGTATTTGGTAAAAACTAAAACTAAAATCCAAGGAGACGGTCAGAGATTCCTGGATCATTTTAAAAGTTATTTTGGGTCACAAATATCATCACAGTCATTAAATGAGTTCCATGTTTACCAATTACACTTACAGCCAAAATCTGCAAGAAACAGTGAGTTTTTGTGTGTTTTTTCATATATTTTTCTCTGATTGTTTTGAGTTGCCACATTTTGCCCTTTGGGTTTGACATTTGACCTAGTTCCTTAGTGCTGATGGTGGCAAGGCAATCATACTCCTGACTCAACATCGTCACTGACATACACATTTGAATTCATTGCAGTTTGTGTGACTGTGAGTGTTTGTGTGTGTGTTTGTTTTTCTGTATAATACTTTATGTAAATTGTTTTGGTAGGACTGTGCTCTACATATGTGTAGAATAATATATTTAGGTTAATATGTATCATGTGAATGCTCAGGGTATTGATGAGAATGAAATCCTGACACAACTGCCACAAGGCTGATCGTGGCTCAGGCATCAGCAGATTTTACAAAGATACAGGGATATTTATTCATTGATGACATTTAAATGTACACAGGACTTTATCTTGGTGACAGTCCATTCATACAGTGCATTAACACTAAACAAGTAGACAAAACATTACAATTAGCCATATATAATATATGTATACATTATAAAAGTTATAAATAAATAAAGTTAAATTCAACAATGTAACAATCTCATTCATGTAGTGTAAGCTGCTAGTGCTACACACACAGACGCACACATGCATGCATGCTCATACTCCATGCACACACACCAGGGCTCCCATTAACGCACAAATGTGCGTCCCTTAAGCACGAACTAAAAAGGATGCATTACATTTACACTTAGGCCCAGAGGGACCCACTAAAAAAAATGCCAGTTTTTACTTTCTAGACCTCCTATTCTTGACTGACAGAACATGGGGACCACACCATCTCATGAATGAATTCTTCCTCTGAGATTGCAGTGTACATGCAGTTTTTGTACAACTTCTGTCTGAGACACCTTACAGTTACACTGACTGTGTTATTGACAAGTACACATTCTCCCAAGAGACGCAGAGAACTACGCATGTTAGTTCACATCAGTGAAACACAAATACGCCAGCACACATTTAACACCAAGGCAACAAATAAATTAATATGGTGCTTGATGTCCACAGAAACCAAAATAGCTTATTAGGGACAGGGGAGAGGGGGGGGGGGGGGGGGGGGGGGGTGAAGGGGATACAGAGGTAGAGGTAGATTATTTATCACCACCAGAATGACTCCTGCATTAACTGATTAAGATGGGCAGGGATGAGAGTCATTTTAATGTTTCATTAATTGTGAGGGACAAAGTCACAAGGCAGTGTCCACAGGCACAGACCACAACTTTTGAAGAGAAAGGAGAGCTGAAGTGGATTCAAACCAAGGTCCCTCTGTTTAACAGCCTAATGCCTTACTGCTAGGCCAAACTGGCTCACATAGCAAATAAATAAACATGGTATGTTTAAATAAGTAAGTAAACATGATGCTTAATGTCCACAGAAACCATAAGGCTTATTAGGGATGTGGAGCAGTGGGAAGAGGGTATGGAGGGAGATTATATACCTATTGCTATACTGTTACCACCAGAATGACTCCTGCATTAAGATAAGCAGTGATAAGAGCCATTTTAATGTTTCATAAAATGTGAGGGACCACAACTTTTGAAGAGATTTGAACTGAGGTCCCTCTGCTTACCACTACCAGCCTAATGCCTAACCACTGGGCCAAACCGGCTCTCAATGTTTAAATAAGTAAACATAGTAAACATGGTGCTTAATGTCCACAGAAACCATAATGAAGAAGGGGGGAGGGAGTATGGAGGGAGATTATATTTATACCTATTTGCTACACTGTCAAAAGGATGCACTACACTAGGCACAGAGGGACCCACTATCACTACAATGTCAAAAGGATGCACTACACTTAGGCGCAGAGGGATGGGGGCAAGGGGGAGATTTTATTTTATATATATATATATATATATATATATATATATATATATATATATATACCTACCTATCTCTGTACACTGTCACCACCAGAATGACTCCTGCATTATGGGCAGAGATGAGAGAGATTTTAATGTTTCATGCTACACTGTCACCGCCAGAATGACTCCTGCATTAAGATGGGCAATGATTATGATGAGAGCCATTTTAATGTTTCATAAATTGTGAGGTACCACAACTTTTGAAGAGATTTGAACCAAGGTCCCTCTGCTTACCAACCTAATGACTTACCGCTAGGCCAAACCAGCTCACAACATTTAAATAAGCAAACATTGTGCTTAACGTCCACAGAAACCATAAGGCTTATTATAATATTAGGGAAGGGGAGATTACAGAATACAAAACCTTTATTGTCCATGAATAACATAGAAATTTTATACCTATCGCTATACACTGTCACCACCAGTGACATCAGAATGACTTCTGCATTAAGATGGGCAGTGATGAGAGCCATTTAAAAAAATTAATAATTGTGAGTTACTGGTATATTTGTTGAGTTAGTCAGTCGGATGATCAAACAGTTACGTGTTCAGTTCCATTATTCAGGTTTCGTATAATATTTTTTATAATTTAAAAATAAATAAATAATATATATAACAAATATAACACAATTATAGAACATATCAGTACACCCGTTCCAACAGTGGATAACATACGTATGCAAATATACATGCACATGTTATACATACATAATAGACAAAAAGATACATCCATACAGACAAAGAGTTGGACAAAGTACTTCATAGACAGATATTTGCCTGCACAATGAGTGATTGACTGCCTGTCACATGTGTATATATTCTAAATCTAAAATAACTACATATGCCCTGAGGTTATCAGTTTTCTGTTTTCAAAATAGGCCAGTTAGATAAAGGTGGGCAGTTTGCCGCTGATCTTTGCATTGTATTCATCTATTTTGTATTTCAGCATCAGTTGTTGAAGGAAGCAGGAGAGAGTTGGCAAGCACTTGTCGAGTTTGCATTTGTATACAAATTGCTTAGCTTGAAGTATCACTAAATCAAAGACTGTGTCAGTTTTGATGTCTATTTCTGTTCCAAACAATACAAGATTTTGTGTAAATTTTACATTTAGCGCTGTCTCACATTTTTCTTTCAATATTGTTTCCAGCGAAGTCCAAAAAAGTCTGATACAAGCACATTTCCAAAACATATGTTCAATGCTATCTTTTTCGTCATTGCGGAAGCCACGCTGAGTGTTAGCAGTGACTCCCATTTTGTTTAATACTATGTTAGTAGCTATTATTCTATGTATAATGTGCATTTGTAACCATTTAAGTTTTACATCTTTAATTTTTTGTACTTTTATGAAAACTGTATTCCAAGAAATATTTGACTTCAGTTTTTCATTCCATTTCAAGCAACAATTTGGCATACAGTTGTCGTTTACAAGAATGTTGTAATAGAGCCTTGTACCCTTTGGTGGAGAGTAGATTGTACTCAGCGAGATATTTACCTCATTTGCCATGTTATTACCAATAAGTATTGTAGACGTCTTGATATAATGTTTTATTGAACTGGTGCAACTATTAAAAGTCAAGAAATCAACCGTCATGCCAAACGTTGTATTAAATTCTGCAAGAGTGCGAAACCACCCATTTTCTTTTATAAAATGAGCGATACAGTACACTCCATTGTCAACCCACTGTGTGTATTTGATCATCTTGTTTCCGATCATCATATTTTTGTTGTAAAAAACAGGTTCAGAAAGAAGTTGAGATGTCGAGTTTGGTTTCACTTTACTAAAGAAAATTCCATAAGCTTTGAAGACGTCTGACCAGAAGGAATTATTTTTGACAGTTTGGTTGAAAAAGCATGGGCCGTAGCACTCTAATAGTAATAGACTAATTGATGAAGAAATGGATACAACTCCATCGGAACATTTCTCCAGTTATGGTTTGATATCTTTAACTTTTTATCCATGTGAGTTTTAGAGCTAGAATATACGTTTTAATATCTGGAATATTTAGACCTCCACTTTTTACATCTTTTATTGTCGTCTTTCTGGCAATTCTGTCTTGTTTTCCATTCCAAACAAATTGAAAACATATTTTTTGAAGATCTTTCACAAAGTTATCAGGGGGGTCAGGCAGCAAAATCCACAAATGGATCAGTTTTGACAGAATCAGTGACTTCAGTATAGCAACTCTTCCTAGCGGGGTAATAGTCCTAAGTGACCAAATTTTGAACAGTTTTTTAACTTCGTCAATTTTTTTTATTGTAGTTTATCGCTGCACACCCTTTTAAATCCTGGGTAAACCATATGCCAAGGATCTTAAACATAGATTCCATACCATTTTCAAATGCAGCATATATTTTACTCTTGAATATTTTTTGCTACCTAACCATATGGCCTGTGTTTTGTCCGCATTCAAAAACAAGCCAGATACTTTTCCAAATTTATTAATGGCATCTATTGATTTTTTAAATGATTTTTTCTCTCCATTGTTCATTAGTTGTGTGTCATCTGCGAATTGAGATATTTTGTGTTCTACTTTGTTTATTCAGATTCCCTTGATATCACTATCTTCTCGAATCATGATTGCTAAAATTTCACACACAAAATAAATATGTATGGTGATATCGGGTCGCCCTGTCGGCACCCATGCTGTACTGTAAACCATTGGGTTGTCTGTCGATTCACTATTACCGTTGATTTTATGTTTTTATAAGAAGTATCTATCCATCTACAAAGGTCTTTTCCAAAACCAAATGCTCGAAGAGCCCTAAACATGAACCGCCAATCAAGAGAGAAACGCTTTCTCAAAGTCATAGCATAGCAACAATCCAGGCTTATTTTTTGTATTCAGATAGTTTATCAAGTCATAAATCATGATGAAAGCCATTTTAATCAAATTAATGTTTCATTAATTGTGAGGGACAAAGTCACAAGACTGTGTCCATAGACCACAACTTTTGAAGAGAAAGGAGAACTGAAGTAGATTTGAGCTGAGGTCCCTCTGCTTACCAGCCTAACACCTTACCGCTAGGCCAAACCAGCTCACATTTTAAATAATTCTACCATTTTGCTTAATGTCCTCAGATGCTAAAGAGCATATTAGGGACAATACTTTAAATTAAAAAAATCAGAGCTTTATATAATATATATATTATATATATTAATTATTATATATTATATATACCCTACATTGCAAGACGTTTTTGGTTTTCTAGGTCTGAAAAGTTCAATATAAAAAAAATCATGCAAAGAAACTGAAGATTAAGTAGAGATCTTTGTACAAGCTGTTGTTGTGGCTTCCTAAATAAAAATGATTTGTTGTGAATTTTCAAGTTTAAAAAAAATGAAGGGAAAAAAGATGAGTGGAGTTTATTGAGTAAAAATGTCTTTCTTTTGTTAAAACTGTCACCGAGGGATGCAACACATGTTTTGAGTAGTGCTAAGACATAATACACCTATTATAAAATCAGCTGTAGCTATTTGTATTACCCCTGTTCTCCATTTGCAATTCACAAGAGATACACGCTTTTTCTTATTTTCTGTTTGGTTTTGATTTGTTCCACAGATTCAGAGTGTTGCTCAAATTGTTTCAAACACATATTTTGTAATGGTTTTGTGTTTAAAGTGCCACATATTTTGCTTTCTTAATATTTACTATGCTACTTAAAAATCGTTTTGATACTGACAGATGGCTGCTAGTGCTACTAAAACATGTTAGATGAAAACAAACAAAAGCAAACCAAAAACGCTTAAGTTGAAATACTTTCTGCAAGGCTTGACTTGTCAATTGATGACAGATAAGTAAAAAAGTATATAACATGAAGAAAAAGTTCCCCAGTATGATTGACTTGTGTACTGAACTGTAATTATAGCCAGGAATTGCAGCAAAAAGCTTTAGAAGTGCTCCAAAACAAGTCTCCACTGCACCACTGTTGCAAACCTTGTGTCAGGCTGATTGGTTTGGCTATTTTTATGTTGTGCTCTTCGTGTATGGCATAAAACAATTTTTTTGTAAGTGAAAAAATTATCTTCTTCAAACACATTAAGTTTTACATGGTTAACCTGTAATAAACAGTTATGGTGTCTAATTTTCATTATATATGCCCCACTTTTGTCACAGGCACATATATGTAATTATACATATAAAAATATTTTTTCATGCAGTTGTGAAGGGGCCAGGGAAAATAAGTCATGCAACAGGACAGATGGTGTTGATAAAATGTAATGAGACTGGATGCGTTCACTGACTCAGTCACATTTATTATTACAGGTTTTTGTTTGTTTTTTGTTTCAGATAATTTGTGAAGCATGAATTTGAAGAAAAGCCGACGGCGATCACTTCGCATCCAGAATTATCCAGCATCATCAGTGACTGCAGAAAACAGTTATGCTGGGGAGCTGATAGGTGACCCTGACAGTGAGGTGTATGGAAGTCGGTGGCTGCTTGACAGGGAAACATACCACGATCAGAACTGGCAGACTCCGAATGATTTGATTCAGGAAGTGGTTGCTTCTGAATATCCAATTTGCTCCAGGTTTCTAGATGGTGTAGTGCGAACTGCTACTAGTACTACGAGTATTAGTGCGTCTGGTCAGCATGTTTTCTACACTTCAGAACAGTATTACAGTGATCAGCAACAAGAACTGGGCAGAACACCAGCTGTCCCATTTGAGTGTAGAAAGGCCTGTGACACCTGGAACAAGGGCACTTATCAGTCTGAGCATTCTCCTGCTTGTGTTGGTGACACAGTAGCTACTTGTGGGTCCAAAGAAAAACTTCATGGGCATCAGATTTCACCCCTACTGGATTTGATCACTCCCACCCTGATGTTGGACTCTGACCGTTTGTTTCCCATCAGGGATGAGTTGCAGCAGCCATGCAGAAGTAACACAGAAAACATTTTGTCTGGGAATACTGGATTGCCAGTGTTGCCACACAGTGTGAACTCAACAAAAATTCCCAAGAACAGTGCAAACATAACCTCAGGCCAGAAGCTATTTTCAAATTCATCTGTAACTGTGGGATGCAGCTCTCCCTATAAGTACCAAATTAGTACTTCAGCCTGTTGCAGTGTGAGCATTTCAAAGTGTGTTTCAGCTGTTTGTCAAAGTAATCAAGGGTTCCTTTCTGCCCAGTTTGACATGCCAAGCAGTCTGCATGTAGTTGATGGGCCATCAGTGTTGGGTGTTGAACAAGAAAGCAAAACCCTGGACACATGCAACAGCAATGGTCACTCAATAGAAAATGACAATTTTAGCACACACCATTATGATGGTGAGACCAATGGATGTAAGCTAAACACTGTTGTGGGTAACACTAATGTGCCTGTTGATGCAGCTGACATTTCATACACCACAGCACTGCATCAGCATTGTGGCTCTCACATTGAGCAGAAACAAAGTACTGCTTTAAGAATTGTTTCCAAGTACCAGGCTGCCAAAATAAAAAAGCAAAGGAGGAGGTCTGCATTTGGATCAGAATTTAAGCTTGCCACCTGTGCGCATCAAAGTAGCCCACCTAATACTAACAGCGACAAACCAGGAATGTTCCAGGAACCAGGGTTTCCTGTGCAAAAACAGTGCATTCAAAACTGCTTGCTGGTGTCGTCCTCCCAGTCTCAGTGTGTCACTTGTACCATAAATGATGGCAAGCTAATGACATTGGACAGTAATGGCCAACTTCATAATATCAATACTGAAGCTCTTCAGCTTGGAAATGTGAGAGCTGATGTTGAAGAAGCTGGGCTTGTTACAGGTTCTTGTGATCAGGAATCTCCATCTGGACAACAATTACAATGTCCACAGCCTAAAAGTAAGAGGAAGAAGAGAATGTCAGCAGATACTTCTGTCATGGGTCCAAGTACACTTATGAATTCTATTCAGGACTGCCAGTTTGGTGGTTGTGTAGCTGAAAATTCTGTTTTCACCAAACGGCGCTCAAGTCTAAGGCTCCTTCGCCGATACTCTCACAAATTTGCTGTCTCTGATAGTGATACAATGAGTACAGAGGCTGAAACTAGTGAAAGTAAAAGTAACAAGACTCAGACTGGGACATCAGAATCAGAGTCACCTGTACCTTCAGGTAAAAGTAGTGAACCACTGACTCAACTGCGCAGTGATGTCTGTTTTGATTTTGAGAAAACAGCTGAAACAACCATTTCACCACAACTTGAAAACTTGTATTGCAACAAAAACTACAAAAAACCAGCTGACAAAAGTTGGGAGACCATATTTGAATGTCCTTTGAAGGGAAGAATGACAAGCAAACGAAAACTGAGGAGATATCTATCATTTGAAGACACCATTCCCATGTCCAAGTTGAAGCGTCGTTGGAAGAAAGCTACTCTTAATGGCTGGGATGCTGGTGGCAAGATACCAAAGCAGATGAGTGATCATGAAGTGAAACAAAAGTTACAAAAGCTTGATGAAGAAATATCAAATGCCTAGAATCTAAAAACAGTCCACTTTTATATGACTGGTTTGCAGTGCTTCAGTCTGCAGATTTTTGACTCATGTGAATGCGAGTCTCATGATCACTGATCATTTTGATGGCCAGCCTAGAATGAGGAAAACTGACTACAGTCATCTAGGACACTGTAACTTGTGCGATAACTGTAAAACTTGTATGAGCATGGTTGCAGTGCTCCAGCTTTACCCATCTGTGCCTCTCTTAGTGGTCACAGTTGTATTAAGCAGTTGTGGAAACTGAAGTAAAAGTTGCATGTGTACATGTCTTTGTGAGTGTTATTTGACTAAACTGTGCATGTAGTATGCTTTTTTCGATGGCTATAATGAAGGGAGGCAGCTGATGCAGTTCCTGTCTTGACAAAAGCCTTAAACACTATTTTTGACTTGTATAAAAATGGTCAGTATGACAAATAAAGGCCTTGACTATAGTTTATATCAAATTATCATGTTATAATTGTCAACTGTGCATGATAGAAACTTCCTAATTTATTCAGCCACATTTCAACCATCTTGATGTGACCTTGTGCAGTTGACAAGGTGTTAAAATCCAATTGCCAACTAATATAGATCTGTTCTAACAAAGAAAAAGGATGTCACTGTGGCATCAGATCATTGTGAAAAATCTTGAGTTGTCTTTTTTGATAAATTCTTATTTGATTCAATTTAAACTGTATGTTTATAACAGTACACTCTGGATGTATCAGATCCACAGGGAAGAAAGAAACTGTGATACATTTAGAGTTCCTTCTATGCAGAGCTCTAGATGTATCCATCAGACTTGTGTGTTCATTGTCAGCAGCTTGATGTAGAATAATGGGAGTTCCACCCATTCTGTTCATGGGTGTCAGTTATTCATTTCTGTATGCCTTTTGCTGCCACTCTTCCTACACTAATTTTACCAAACATTTACCAATCATGAGTTAAACTAGATTCAAGTAAAACCCAATAGACCACAACTTTTTTTGTGGACTTATGTTTTTTTGGGGAACGCAGCAGTTCACCCCACAGAGAGAAAAACAAAACAATTGGTGACAATGATTGCAAACAATGCATTTCTTCTGTGATCTGTACACAAAACTATCCATGATGCCAAAGATGTTTTGGTGACCTCAGAATCATGTTCAGGGAAAAGTGCACAATGCGGTAATGAGCTTATGAAACAAAAGTTTTGGTGATGGTGTCCAAAAAAGTCATAAAAATGATATAAAAACAATGGCAAGTTCAGTCACAAAACCTTTCTGCAGATCATGTTCTTTTAACCTGCTCCAAGCACACAGAAGATCAGCAGTGGAAGGATAGTTCCTTTGAAGTCATTAAATTCAATGTTTACGTTTAGTGCAACGTAACTGGGTAATTCTAGTCATTAGATTGTATTTCTTTTTCTTTTAAAGACTGCACTTAATTGTGTGAACATGCTCAGAATTTGCATGTCTTCATTGATTTTGTTGTCTCAAACTTAATAAATGTGAGGTTGGTTTTAAATTTTGTTTTATTTCTAGTGACTGCCTGTCAACCATTTTATTTGTAGCCTGTTGTGGACCCAAGGATGTAGAACCAAGGATGTTTAGCTTTTTTTTGTTTTTGTTTTACATTTTAGAAAACAAGTTGTTTAGTCACAGTGTAAAGTTCTGTACACTCAGTTTTTGGTCATGTTTTTAAGTCTTAGCAGCTGAATTTCAGCTAGCTTTTTTTGTGTATGGTGTGTGTGTGTGTAGGTATGGGGAGGTAGAGTGGATGGATGGGTGGGTTGTGTGAGTGGGTGGGTGTCTGCAGGGAGATGAATTGATGGGTTTGTATGACCATGAGTGTGGGATGTGACTGTGGGAGTTCAACCCCCTTTCCCACATTTGTTTTTTCTTCTTCTGTTTTTCTGCAGGGAATTTCCTGTTTACCGCATGGGCTTTGTGGACGAGCATTAGGCACAATCAGTCAGGTGTAAATATAGGTTTAAGGGAAGATACACAGAGAAACGTTGACAATATCTTTGTGTAACATCAGGGAGACCCAAAGAGGAAGGTGTAGAAAAGAGAGAAAGGTGCAATGAACCACGCACATTGAATTAGATGTGTGTTTATGCATTTAGTTGTGACGCCCAGCATTCTTCAATGAGAGAGAGAGAATGAACGGGGTCATTTTAATTACGCACGTGTTATATACTTATTTATTTGTGACGCCCAGCGTTCTTTAGTCAGAAAAAGAGAAACGTAATAAACTGGGTTACATTTAATTATGCATGTGTTTACATATGTATTTGTGATGCTCAGCATTCTTCAGTCACAGTTCATTGAGAAAGGTTTCAAGAAAGCTGAAAATTCTTAACAGAATCTGGTGTTACTGTTGTTTTTATTTATACTGGAGTCTGTAACTTGTGAAAAAGCATATTTTGGAATGTTGTCCCTGTTTGAATGCATAATAATGTGGTGTTTGTTTTTTGTTTTTGTTGGTTGTCCAGAGTAGCTATGCATCAGCCAAAAATGTGTCTTGCCCTTTAGTGTAAAACAGCAATTCAGTTTAAAGATCTCATCAAGCATCAAGCTTGCCAGTTTATTTCATTTAAATGGAACAAATAGTCTGAACCTTCACCGTACATGGTGGATGAAAATTCACCCATAAATTCATTCAAAAATTCATAACTCAATAGATATTTGAGTTATGAAAAGGAAATTTCATGACTTTGTCCACTACTTTTTTCCCCTTGTGCTTGCAAAAGATTACATACATTTGTGAAAAACTAAAAATTTAAATAATAAAAAACATACATATTTAACGTGCCATACGTCCTGGTGAAAATTTACCCATGTTTTCAAAGAACCCTGCAAGGTGTACATAGTTGGTGAATTTTCACCCATACCAGTGGTAGCTGAACTTGAGAACCGACGTGTTGGCAGATGGCAGCCAGAGCCGTAAACAATGGCGAGAAACTGGACCCGCTAAAACCACTGAATTTGGTCCAGAACCTCAGGCAGCCAGCGACTCTTCTTGACAGTTGATAACGCACAGACATACAAACACACTCTCTGTCTGTGAGTGTGTGTGTGTGTCTCTCTCTCTCCTGTTGTGTGGATGATCCACGATGATTTGTAAACAATGTGACACTACACTGAAACAGCTTTACAAGGTGCTTGTAGTCCTTTACAAAGTGAAAAGAATGCTTTCTTTGAGTGGCTTTATTACAGAGTTCAGTTTGCTGATCTGGAACTAATGTGTTGGATACAAACCCAGTAATCATTAATGAATTTGTTCACTCCTATTCTGTGGACAATCCATGATGATTTGTACACAATGTGATGGTACACTGAAACAGCATTACAAGGTGCTAGTTGTCCTTTAAAAAGTGAGAAGAGCAAAGTGCTTTCTTTGAGTGGTGTTATTACAGAATTCTTTTTGCCAGTCTGGAGTTAATGCGTTGTATGCAAACCCAGAAATCATTAATGAATTTGATTTAGAAAAGTGTTCTTTGTTGTTCTTAAAAATCTAGTAAGTTCATATTTTCATTTTCTCCAAGCTGATGCACATATGTATTCTCTTGGCTCCTTAGGTCCAAAAATCAGGTGCTTACTGCAAAATGGAGTGAAGGCATGATGTTTTGCACACATGTACTATGATCCTATCTGAACATTTTCAGGCAAAAAACATCTTCGCACTGACCTCCTTTGGCTGTAATTAGCAATGTAATTAGGTCACCTAGACATACTGACAGAATCACCCAAACTACAGTTTAAAACAATTTTTGGGGTAATCAACATCAATTGTGATCATATGCCCCAGAAAGACCTGTTTGGTCCATTTTGACACTTGGATTCCCTGAGGCTATAACAATATCCGTAATTAGGTCATGGAAAACACAAATTTGTAATCCCAGGACTATTCAGGTCTGTTACTGAAATTGTTTTGAAATTAAAGCATGAACTTTGGGCAGATACAATGCTCCTCTGGGACCACTTTCGGCCTGAAAATCCTGCTAATCTCAGGATACCATTATGTGTTGTCTGCAACAGTGATTACTGTAATTAGGTCACACCCCATAAATGTGTCCACACAACTGATCCCCATTTAGCAGAGCACTTATGGTCACAATATCAGTTGCATAGTGCAAAATGGAATTAAAAAGTCTGATGTTTTGCATACATGTACTATGATCCTATCTGAACATTTTCAGGTACATAGACACCTTTGCACTCACTGCCTTTGGCTATAATTAGCAATGTAATTATGTCACATACATCTGACAGCATCACCAATACAGTTTAAAACAATATTTTTGGTAATATCAATTGCGATCTTTTACACACTCACTATGCTCCAGGAAGACCTGTCTGGTCCACTCAGATACTTGGATTCCCTGAGGCTATAACAATATCCGTAATTAGGTCATGGAAAACACAAATGTGTAATCCCAGGACTATTCAGATCTGTTACTGAAATTGTTTTGAAATTAAAGCATGAACTTTGGGCAAATACAATGCTCCTCTGGGACCACTTTCAGCCTGGAAGATACCCCATATCTCAGGATACCTTTATCTGTTGTCTGCAACAGTGATTACTGTAATTAGGTCATGCGACGTAAATGTGTCCACACAACTATTCCCCATTTAGCGGTGCTCTTATGGTCAAAATTTCAGGGTGCATTCTGCAAAATGGAATGAAAGCGTGACATGTTGTACACTATGAGTCTATCTGAACATTTTTAAGTACATAGACATCTTGGAACTGACCACATATGGCTATAATTAGCCATGTAATATGGTCATGCTGCATGTTCTGATGGCATCACCAAATCTGCGGTTCAAAACTCTTTGTTGTTGTTACCAACATCAGTTGTGATCTTTCGCACCAGCACTATTCTTCAATAAGGCCTGGCTGATCCATTCAGACACTTGCATGCCCTGGTGCTAATATTAAATCCATAATTAGGTCACACAAAACAAGATTTTTTAATTCGGACAGAAAACTGTGACAAAAATTGTTTTGGAAATTAAAACATGAACTTTGCGCAAATGCAATGCTCCTCTGAGAAGATTATATATAAAAAAAGGGCCTAAAAGATACCTCTAATATCTAAACACCTCTGTCTGTCTGCAATGGCGGCTATTGTAATCAGGTCACACTAGATGGGCATGACTGTGTCCACATAACTGATTAATTATGTTC
The DNA here is from genome assembly GCA_018857735.1 of Alviniconcha marisindica. NCBI lineage: Eukaryota > Metazoa > Mollusca > Gastropoda > Provannidae > Alviniconcha > Alviniconcha marisindica. Next base: position 49,683 of record JABMCL010001678.1, read on the forward strand.
ATTTGCACTGTGTTTCATGAGGGAAACGACTTTTTCAAAGCTTCAAATTGACATAATGTAAACTGTCAATTAGTTGTGCACAGTATTAAAAACAATAGTTTTTTTAGCGGAGTGCCCCTTTTCAGTCAAGAAACCCTGCCTAGTCGCATACGCACAGGGCTGTGCACAGCAAGCTGCCTTGAAACATTTGCATCTTTCTGTGCACGCTTGTTTGCAAGTATATTTGTGTGTGTGTGTCCGTTGGGGGTGGGGACTGGGAGAGATGGAATTAAGGGTAGGTAGTAATATAATGATTCATTTTCTTTATATATTGCTGCTGCTTGTATATTATACATTGTTAGTTGTCATAATTATATGTATTATGTTTGTGAAACTTAGAAAATGTTGGAGAATGTTGTAAAGCGCAGTGAGTTTGGGTACACCAGAGAATAGCGCTATACAAAAGTTATTTATTATTATTATACTTTATTCATCCCAGCGGGAAATTAAAGATGTCCAGTCTTGAGTCAGAGGGTGTGAAGTATTCTGTCTTCTGGAGACATGTTAATTCTATGACAGAATGTGATTAGCCAATCACAGACAGGACCAATCACTCTGACCACCATTTCAGAATTGTCAGTGAACTTTCATTTGCTGAGAGGGCCAGGGCCAGGTTGATCACATTCGAATGAGAGAGGAAAACATTCAGGTAAATCCTTCAAACATGTGGGTACCTCATTGCTTTTGTCAGACATTACATCAGTGGGTGGGAAAGTCTGTCATATAGCAATTGATTGATGATACCAGCATATGTGCTCTTTCAGCAGGGGTAATATTGAAGGGACTAACTCTTACTAGTCTTAGTGTTTTATGTTTGTGTATTTTGTTTTGTTTCATGTTTGTGTAGGGATTTGTTTTGTGGATTGACTTGAGAAAGGGTTTATTCGTGGGAAGGGTTTTGAAATGTACATTTGCTTATGACAGAGTTTGATCATTCTGAGGTGGCCCTGATAGGAAGTTAAAATCCATTTACTCTTCTTTTTTTCTCCCCATGTAGCTGTTCTTCTTTCATCTTCTGATAGTATAATGGTTAGGGCTGCATGACCAAGGTTAGACAGGTGCAAATCTTTTTAAAAAGATTTCTAATATGGTATAATAGACGACTCCACTCCTGTCAGTCAAAGCAGACACCCTTCGATTTCAGCCAATCGCGTGTCGCAGCATAATAAGGTGCCCACATGTTTTGACAAGGCCTGAAATCGCCTGGCAAGCTTTCGTGCCAGACACTGCAAGTGGTCAGTTGGCAGTGTTCGACATGGCAGGAAAGAAACCAGGAAAACGGAATTGTTGCTATGGCCAGTGTAAGTCAGACGAGCGATACCCTGACAAATGTGCAGGTGTCACATTCTAGCCACTTCCGAAACCAAAAACAAGGCTGAAAGATTGTAAAGCTTGGATCAAGGCTGTGGTCGACCCCTTGATCAACAAAACCCGAGTGTGATAACAAAGAACTACTACATGTGTTCCAAGATAAGTCAGCCTTAGTACAAAACGTATGATCCAGTTAATGTATGCATGCGTTCGATTTTCTCATTTGTAAGCTGTCAAAGTCAATGATTGTGTGCATGTGGTGGAAGTATAATTACTACATGGCTAAACACAAAATACATGCCGTATAACGGCCGAAATATTGTTCATTCACTTGGAACATTGCATTATCGGTTTAATAATAGTGGGGGGGGGGGGGCGTGCGTGCACACACTACGGTAAACAATCTTAAAATTCAGAGGAAGTTTTCAGTGGTGTATATAATTGATGGCATACTACTCACATTTAGATGCTCGTTACACTGAATATATTATATTGAGGAACTAAGCAGTAATGAGAGTTTTGGCTGAAAATAAAGTGCTTTTAATTCTGTCAATAATTCTCTACATGGATCTAGTAAAACCAAAACAAAAATGTGTAGGCATGCTCATGCAGACTACCAATAACTGCTGCATAAACTGTGACAGGCAGACATACTGCCATACACCGATCGACTGGCATACTGTGAAACAGAGACAGACAGGCAGACAGACAGAGCACTTACAGCCACACTGAAACCGTGGGACACACACACACACACGCACGCACACGCACGCACGCACACACACACACATACACACACACACTGTACTGTGTGGCATGCCGGCTAAATCAGTGAAATATCCTACCTGTTCTGACGCTTGTTATACAGTAAAATCCCGCTTGACAGTGACATTCCACAGGGAAAAGTATCCAACGTTAAGTGTGCTCACAATGATAATAATATGTCACAAGTTCAGTCCCAGTTTCTAAGTAAATATAAACAGTATGTATAATAAATGACCGAGCGGTAGCCAAACATTTTACTGTATCACTTACCAAAGGCATGATGCTTTCAATGATATATTTCTCTTGCAGGTCTGGAGTAACTTGTAGAAAGTGATCTGTCATAGTTAGCCTAAATTTCTGTTCAGCATTAATTAAATTTCATTAATTTAATTCTGCTAAACTAACACATGAAGAAATCTGCATATAACAGAGCAACACAAAAATTAACCCCAATCCCTGTGGCTATAACTCTGCACTGTCACAGATATAGAAGTAACACTGCCGTCTACCATCCCCTCTTGTATTGCTGCTTCTCTCCACTGCTAGGCCGGAGTTGGAGTTCGCTAGTTTCTAACTGTTCTGGGTGTGGGGGGGTGTAATCTGGCACTCCCAACTGTCAGAGGTCTTGACCATCTGGGCTTTGGTCTTGACAAAACCTGGACCACTGCAGGAGAGAGGCTGGAAGTGTCTGTTTGGGTTACTAATTGCTTTGGCAAGCTGGAACCCATTTCACCCTCCCTGGGATGTAAACTGTCCCTTCCCTTTCCCATCTGACCAAGGAGGGCTGCAGACCATGTATATTATCAACACAGGGTCCTGTGTCTCAAAAGACCGCTTTGACCTTTGGGTGAGTTTTCTCTCACCAAAACCAAAGCCCGTCTATTTTAAAATAGGCCCGTTTTGACCAAAACACAATGGTGACAGGTCTCTCAGCGGCAAGAGATCGAGAGTACTTTTGGATTCGGCTGCAGCCACCTTTTCGGGTCGCTTGCCAGAGGGGCGGAGCTTACGGCTGGAAGCGGTGCGTTGTGGAGTGGTCTATTACTAGTAATTGCCAGATTTACTCTATAAATGTATTCAGATATATTGTGAGAAAGGCATGATGAATAAATGAACGTATGGTTGTGGATGGATGCATGTCATTTGAATAAAAGCCTTATCTTGATGTGCTTGGCAAGAAAACAAAACTATTGCTATGCTTTCTGCCTCTGTTTTGCAGTTTTTGTGCTTTTGCATTTGAAGCAGTTGTGGTGTCTGAATGCAGCCAAAACTGGACGCAGCCAGACTAAAGACACACACACAAACATAACCACCTCCACCACAAAGTGAAGAAAACAGGTGAACATCCATGGTTTCAAAACTTAATGGCAGTACAGTTTCGAAAATGACCACCATTAACATGTTTGTCCAAAAGAACAACAAAAAGATAATGCAGTTCCAATTTAACTATTTTAAATCGGAATCTGTCCACCCTTTAGCAGTTTCACACACACATAGAACATTCAATCTTTGAATAAACGTCAATGCACACCTAAAATATATATACCAACATAGCAGTCTTTCTTTACAGCATAGTCAAAGGAAAAAAAGACATTTCGCTTGTCCTTGAATCAAACTGGCTCTGCCACTCATTTCTTTTTCACTGACAACAGTGGGACAGAATCATCTGCTTTTGCAGACAACATCCAACTTCAAAAATCAACTCCAACAAATGACGTGCAAAGCGTTACATGTGACCTGCACATGTACAGATGACAAAAGCATGGATGTGCAACAACCAACTCAATTAGGATCAAACTGAAGCCATTCTCTTCTGAACATCTTCTCTGACAAAAATGTCTGCTTACCATTGTCAATCATGGCTGGTAAACATGAAATTGTTTTCAGACAAAGTCAGGAACTTAGGGTTTATCCTTGACTCTAATCTCACAATGAAGCAACACATAATCAAAATCTGTCAAACGGCCTACTATGAACTAAAACGCATCAGCTCCATCTGTAGGTACCTCACAGAAGTTGCAGCAAAACAACTGGAAACTTCTTGTGTATTGTCCAGATTGTAATTCTCTTCTCATGTGCACTTCCAACTCTGTTATTTAACCAATGCAGAAAGTCCAAAATACTGCTGCATGCCTTATTCTCAGAGTACTACACCATCAAAACTGCACACCTCTCCTACAGCAACTCCACTGGCTCCCAATTTCTGAATGAATAAAATACAAAACTGCTTGTTAAAGGCAATGACAGGTTCCACCCCCTCTTATCTTTCTGAGCTACTACACCTTTACAGTCCTTCCTGCTCTCTCTGCTCTTCATCAGACACATGCATGCTCAAACTCCAATGTTTCAACTGCAAAACCCATGGTTTTCACACTTTCTCATATCTGGAACAATCTCCCCCAAGACATCAGGCTACTCTCTCTTTCTTCAAAAGCAAACTCAAGACATTTCTCTTCTCAGAATATTTCAGTTAAGCAACATTGTCCTTCACCCCTATCAGTCCGTACACTGTGTGTGTGTGTGTGTCTAATCAGACAGATGGGTGTGTGTGTGTGTGCACGCACGTGCGTGCACATGTGTGTGCATCTTTTACCCTTGTTGATGTCTACAAACTGCTAAAAACATTTTTCATCTCAATGTACATTATTTGTGTTATTTTATATACTTGTTCAGTGCTCTGAGCCGAAGGGTAGGCGCTTTACAAACTTCCATTATTATTAATGACATCACATAATTATAAGTCATGATCAAACAAGAAAGTGCTGAAGAACAAAAATTCAATTTAGTTTCCAGTGACCTGAAAATTTATGAAGTTCTACAACACTGGAATGAAATGTGAAACTCAATGTAATCAAATCAAGTACATCTTTATTGCTCATAATTATACATAACAATTTGCATAAAAATGAATAATTTCAGACACACTGGCTCAAACAAAGAAGCTACACTTACGCACATTATTTTACACTCAAAAACATGCATGCATGCGCACGAACATCCACATTGTCACATACACAAACACAGTGCACTCAGTAGTAACTACACATTTAACACCAAGGCAACCATGCTAGACACACCAGAGCAAAAAGCAAAATTAAACCCCCAAAATAAAAGCCTGGTCCACAGTTGAAATGTTAAAAAAGCATACAATAATCCAAAGTTAGCCATTTAAATTGTTCACAATTAAAACAAACACATTCCATAAATCATGAGCAAAAGTCCAAATCACTGTCATGGTGTATTCTCTGCCTGGTTTCTCCTGTGACATCTTCCACTGGTTGTAAACATGGAGGCTTATTAGGATGCCAAACTTGCACAAGGTTTGTTACCCTGTGTGGAAAAATACCCCTCATTGTGTGCCCAGTGATGCTGTAGCTCCCAGTGTTACTGTCAATATATGCCACCTTTGTGTGTTTGTACTTGTACAGAATATAATACCTCAACACACCAAGTTTGGTTGCAAGAAGTAACTGGGTTTTAACATCCTGTCAGCTGCACAAGGTCACGGCAGGGTGACAGTTGCAAACAAAAATCAGTTGTACAGAACATATATATATAGGACTGACAGACAATGTTTTTATATTGTCCAGACATTCATTCACACAAATTTTTAACCTTTGCCATGACTTTGAGTCATTTGGCTGTGGGTAGAGCAATCTGATCTTGCAAAATAAAATAAAGACACTGGCTTATGATATAGTATCAAATTAAGTTTACTTTCACAAGGATCAGTAGTCCAGAAGACAGCAGAAACAGTTACATTTGATTACATAAGCCTTCAATGCGACATGACCTTGAAGACAGCAAACCAGTCTTCTGCATGACACTTTGCCTCATAATGATTTATCACCATACCAAGTTTGGTTACAAAAGGTTTAGCAGTTGAGAAAATATGCACATGAACTAGCATCTAACAAATCAAACAAAATTTCAACTCAACTGGATACATATTTTCTATAAAATGCAACTTTGAATCATCATAACTGTCTGATGCAGCTGCAAACTTAAAATGTAGTAGTCACTGAAAGTGGTTTGGCCAGGTAAATCTCAATGAGCACATTCATTAAATTAAAAATGCCTGAGAAAAATGGCAACATTAAAGCTTTTGGCATTCTTAAACGCTGGGGTGGCTGGCCTAATATTGATCCTTACACTGGGTCTTATTTTTTCATCTGAATCAAACATACTGCTATTCATGCATATGATATTAGGATTTTTTTCCCTGGGTGAAAAGAAGCAGAACAACAGACTTGATATTACTGGTTCTTGTGAAGTGCTGTTACTTCAAGACCCTTTATCATTTCCTGTGACTCCATCAAGAGTCGATGAAGCTTACTTGCTGGGGAAGAAGCACCCTGAAAAAGACAACAAAAAATCCAAGTCACTAATCAATGCTATCTCAAAACAAGGCTTCATGGTTTGGCAAGGCAAAAAGGTCACTTCAAGTGATGCAGGCCAAAAAAATTTTTTAGGATTTGAATGCTCATTGTAACCCTGACACTGAAAAGAAAAACCCAACCTTTTCACAAATGACTCTCCTCCTGATAATGATAAGCCCATGTTTTCTGACTATCCCCAAATGCATCTTCTTTTTTTCTCTCTCTCTCTCTCTTTAAGACAAGCCACACTAATCAACAGCACTTTATTGTGATCCTGTCTGTACATAGAACAACCACACACAGTTTCAACAAACGTACAACAATATACTATACCTGCCAACTTTGAAATTTACCTGCTAAACAATTTTAAGGATGTATGGTAGAACAATGCACAGCATAGTAGCACAGCTACATAAAAGAAAAAAACTTTTGCTTCTTTGTCAACATTTTCAGTTGCTTCAATGAAGTGTAGTTTTTTGGTCAGGCACTAAAGAAAGCAGAATGTATTACTAATATTACACACAGATTGGTTGCAAAAAGTTCAGTACTTCATAAGATATGGAGCAACCCATAATTTCTAGAGGATCCTAACCCTCATTGTGATCTTGATGGCAGCAATCCAATCTTTTTGCAAGACTTTCCAGTGACAATGCATCACCTTGTATGGTTCCCAATGGTTCAGTTGTGACCAGAGAAAGAGGAAGTCACAAGTCAAGTGCAGGAAATATAAGGACCAAAAGAATGTTTCCACCAACTCATGAAACACACGAAGCCCCATGCAGACCCATACCAATTTGCGCACAAGCACAACAGAAGCACCAAAAATGCAACACTCACTCTTTTGCACAATGCATACACTCATCTTGAAAAAACTGGTTTATTTGTCCAAATTCTATTCATCAACTTTTCTTCTGCCTTCAACACCATACAACCACACCTCATGGCAAGCAAACCTTTGAAACCTGACATTAACCCAAGACTGATTTTCTGGATTGTTGACTTTCTTGTCAATCATTCTCAGACAGTTCATCACCAAGCTGTACTTTTGTCTTCCTGCTCTATTTCTATTGGCTCTCCACACGTCACTGTCCTACCTCCTATTCTTTGACACACAGGCACTGACACAACACCAATCATAAAATACTGACAATTCTGCAATAGAAATCTTTCCAACTCAGATTCTGTTTACTTTGCTGAAGTTGAAAGGTTCAGTAACTGGTTCAGGGATAATTCTCTTGACTTGAATGTAAAGAAAACAGGAAATGTTCACTGATTTCAGAAAAGCTCCAACTGTCGTTTCATACCTCTTTATTGATGGCATGAAAGTTGAAAGAGTGACTGAATACAAATATCTAGGAACAGTCTTAGAAAACAAGCTGAATTTTAACAAAAACACTGATTTTACTCACAAAAGATGTCAGCCAAAAATATTTTACCTTCAAAAGCTAAGACATCTTAATGTCAGTGCTGCTGTTTTACGTACTTCTACCAGAATTGTATTGAATCAGTTTTAACATTTTTGTTCCTGTGCTGGTTTGGTGGCTTGAATGTGAAGAGCAAAAATGTCCAGAATAAAGTGGTGAACGTGTGTGGCAGGGTTGTGGGTGAAAGACAAGAATGCTTAAGTCAGTTGTATGAATGTCGTGTAGGGTGATTGTGGATGACAACAGCCATGTCCTTGCTAAATATTATGAGCTTCTTCTATCTGGTAGACAACTTCATATACTGAAATCTAATACAGTACTGAAATCAAAACAAAGTTTTGTTCTGCAGTCAGTAACATTGCTGAACAGATAAATCCGTTCAGACGTCAGAACAGTGTGTGTGTGTGTAATTATGCAAATTACTAGTTTGTTTAATATGTAACTTTTGTATTTTCAACAACTGTTCTTTGAGTTTTAAAATATACAATAATTATGTGTTATTGTGTACTGTGATGTGGTTAATGTTCAGCCATGTTTTAATTTCTCTGATGAGATAATAATTTTCAATTTTGAATATAATGTGACTGTTTAGCTGTTAGTTGTTTTGGTAATGGTGGGTATGGATACAGCATTTGTGAGACTCATCATGTATAAGCAGTTAATTTAAACCCTAATATAGTGACTTTAAAAAAAAGTGGCTTCAAAATGATACCTGCTATTACATTTTAAAACATCATGAACAATTATTAACAAATAATAATGTTATGGAAAACCTGGATAATCAAGAGATCTTCCCTTTTAGTCAGTCACTCACACATCATTTTCCATAATCTACTTACCTGGAACCTTAATGGATCAATGCTAACATCATCTGCACCAGTTTCCAGAAATGAAGAGAGCCTCTCCTCAAAAGCCATGGGTGCAGCCACTGCTACATCTCTATGTGAATACTGTTGTAACTCTGGCACTGGCTGCCTGTCATCTTCCTCCATCTCTCTGTTTGCCCCCAAGACCACTGATCCCTCTGTGTGTGACAGTAACCTGTCACTTGCGGCTGCTGTAGTCTTTCTGAAATGCCCCTGGCTGCCACTTGGTGTTTGAGGTTCTGATCCATGCACATTCTTGCACAGTATGGATTTTTTTTTAAACTGAGCACAGAAGTGTTGTTGTTCCCATCCTGTGCTAACAACCGAGTTGTCTTGAGTCATGAAGTCAGACGTGTACAGATGCTGTGGTGGATCATCACTGTCAGTTGGACAAAGCCCACCATTGATTTGTTTACTTTCAGCACCTGCATTATATGCCAGTGGTGCGGCGTCTGGCAAAGTACATTTCTCATCCATACTCAGAGGCCCAGTGCCCCACTTCCTGTACATCCCCAAGGACCCCTCTCCACTCACCACTGCTGACGGCACTCTGGCGTTTCCATCAACTGGAAACTGGTCAAAACTGTTCACATTCATTTCCACTTTGGGTCTGCCGGGCCAAAGTTTTACTGGTGTCTTTTTGGGAAGAGAATTTTGATTTCCATGTCTCACAGACATAATTTTTAACCAAAAGGCTTCAGTGTCAACATCTTGCTCTTTCTTCAGAAAGCCATCTTGATTTTCATCTGACAGGTTGTTGTGGTCTGAAACTGGCAGCAGAAAAGCTTGGTGCCCATCACTGGCAGACTGACCAAGAGACTGATGCCACCCATAACAGGAATATTTTGTGTTGCTGTACGTGCTGTGTGCTTGGCTGTAGTTGTCACTCTGACACATGTCTTTTGTGTGCTCACTGCCCTTGGCTTTGCAAACATCTGCACTGTTTCTGATGGAACTGCTTTCACTTTTTTCATCTCTGGTATTTTTTCTAAAATGCACTTTGTTGGTTTTCTCCAAGCAGTCAGCACTGTTTGAGCAGTTGAGCTGCTGGTGACTTGTTCTGCCAACCTGTTGGCCAGTGGCAGCAGCTAGCATGTAATTGTCAGTTGGGTTGCTGTCCTGTGAAGAGCTCAAAGTGGAGTCAGTGTTGCCACAGCTGGTTTCTTCAAGTTCAACCCTGAAACAACAAATTTCTTTTTTATCATCTGGTTGGTAAAGTGTCATCTTTAATGGCCAACATTCATGTTTTATTCTCTCATATTCAGAATTTATCTTGAATGCATAGTTCATTTCAAGTTCATGCAGGTTCATTTTCTATCAAGTTTACAATTGGTAAACCAGTTTTCTCGTTGGCCAGTCATGTGACCTCATAGTTGCCTAATGCTAAGAGATTAACATTAAAAAAAGAAGAAGTCTGAATCAAACGACAAAGGAAATTAACAGCACTAAAAGTCGACACATGAATAACAAGGGATGCAACAACAAAGACCCGACTCCTGAACTGCTTGAATGAAAGAATCAGATGCTGTCTTAGGGAAAATAGTCACAACGAGGCCCAGGGCGCTCATGCAGAATCAACACACAAGGGAGTTAATGTATCCCTGGTGGAGTTTATGTACCTTGTATTTACATGCATGCCAAGTGAGAGTTACTGTAGGCGACTCAGGTCTTTGTTGTTATGTATTTCGAGCACTAATTAACTCTCTTGTATGTTGATTAGGGAAAATAAGTTATTGAATTGGTATCTAAATGGCTGATTGTATGATGAAACTAGCAGGTTGGAAGTAGGCTACAACAAACAAGCCACCAGCTGGAGGTTCCTCAGTTTTATTTATTTTTTCCTGAGGGTATGTACAAGAGGCAGTTGGCATCACCTCTCGCTTTTTCTCACGCTCTCTCCACGTCTTTCTGTGATGTTAAAATAGCATGTAAAAGACTGAATGATGCCCACACACAAAAGAATAAAAAGCTAGTGACACTGACAGACACAGTGACATACAGAGTACAATAACACAGATAATGTGCAGATGCACTTGGTTACATCTGTAATGTTTCATCACTGGAAACAAGAAGAATGAAAGTTTGGAAACTCAACAGGATAATACTGATGTTACATAACGCAGACTACAACACAGGGAGTATAAAAATGCCAAGCTCAGTGCCAAGCTTGACACATAGTTCAGGAGCTGTGTGAGAGTTGAGGTGGCCGTCCTGAGCTGTCTGTCCTAACAAGCCTTCTGGTTTCCGTGGACGTAAAGAATTATTGAACCATGCTTCGGCATTGGTCACAACTTGTCCCTAATACATCAACTGACATCTGAGGACATTAAGCATCACTTCATCATCATCAGCCAAGCTTGAAAGATCTAAGTTTAGGAGTTGCCCCCCCCCCCCCCCCCCTCCTTCCAAGGGGGGGGGGGGGGGGGGGGGGGGGGGGGGGGGGGGGGGGGGGGGGGTGGTGGTGGGGGTGGGTGGGGGGGGTGGGGTGGGGGGGAACCCATGTTAAGTTTCATCTAATCCCAAATGATTGTTCCTTATGTCAAGCCAAACTCACCCCTTGTGGTGATGTTGTTTGTGCATTTAACAACCACATACTTTCAACAGCTATACAAAAATATACTGTGCCTGCCAACTTGGACATTTACCTCCTAAACCATTTAAGGATATACACAGTAGCACCATGCACAGCATAGCGGCACAGCTACATAATGGGGGAAAACTCTTTTATAAAGTGTTTTTTTCTGGTCAGGCACTAAAGAAAGCTGAATGTATTCCTCTGTTTTTAAAGATGACAGTGGTGTTTGACATTTACAGTGTTGTCACAAACATTGTGCAACCTTCTTAGCTACTGAGCACTTAAAGATTTCTTCACTGTGTGGCCAGGTGTTGACACACGCCAGGCACTTTGGCAAAGCTGACATTTCATCCAATGTAAAGATTGGCATAGTTTTTACTCACGAAAGATCAAAGTAACTGTTAAGAACTTACAGTGCATGGTTGCTGCATAATTCAAGAAAGCTTCTATTCCAACAGACATGTGTGACTTGTGTCTCATCTCTTGCCTTAATACGACCGTTGCAATTCATTGGGCATTCAATATAAAAAAAATCAATCAATCTTTACCTCTCTTTGGAGGTTTCCAGGTTCAATTGTAAGAGTGTCTTTTCACGGTTCTGCCTTCTGTACAGCTAAACAAACACAAAACAGCAATGATCATTCCCATAAATCATCTTCGAAATGTTACCTCTTCAAGTTATCCTATTGACTGTGTGTGTGTGTGTGTGTGTGTGTATGTGTGCAAGTGCATGTGTGCATGGGTGGGTGGTGGGTGGGTGTGCATACTCGCAAAGTTTGTTTTTTCTGTGTTTTGTTCATCACTTGGTGATGGGCTACGTGCTCTAATTTGGAGAAATAGCACATATTTTTGTTTTTTTAATTATTATTATTATTATAAATAAACTGCTCCCTGTCAATGGTGGACGTCAGTACCACTCCTGCAAAGTGATCAACTGTGTGGTGACTGTATTCCTGCTACCTTCAGCCTTTCACACCCATTTTGAGACATCAATCTACTGTACGTAATCAGACAAACCACCATCTGGAGTTGGATCACAACCTTTTTCCCTTGTGTTGACTGATCCTTCCACCACTGATCCTTTTTTTAATTTTTTTATATAAAAGCTGTTATCTGCAGGACAATGCATCTTCACTTTCACTGGACCTCCGTGCAACCAGTTTCCGCTTCTCCTCCTACCAACTCCTTAGTGAAGGGCAGCTAAAAACACTTGATAAATCTGACATACTCTTATCCCCTTATACCCCCCCCCCCCCCCCCCCAATTTCTTACTCAACACTGTGTGTGTGTCCTATACATATGCATGCACGTGTGTGTTTTTGTGTGTGTGTGCACATGTATGCATGTGTCTGTATATTTACATACATATAGGTAACCCCACCTGGCCTTAAACTGGTTACTTTTAACTGGGATAAAGGCACACCATAAATGCAGTTATCATTTACTTTACTGTTAATTTCATACAATATTTTGCCCTGATATGACCATGCAACTAACTACCATAAACTTGAACACAGGTTTCTGATCTAAGCAAAATACAGTCAGTATGAAAACATATGTTTCTTTTTGTTGGTGAGCATGTGGATTGTGTTTAAAGAGGACACAAACCCAAAATGTGAGCTGGTCTGAAAACTTTTAAAATGTGTAAAATATTTCCAACTGCAGGCTTCATGTGGTTGTTCTAACAATATTTACACAACAACTGCATTACTGCATCAAATTTGAGCTCCTGAGGAGGAGGAACCATGATGATTCATTTTGTTATCAACACGAGCAGAAAAAAGTTGGCTCGTGACCAAGGCACTGCATGCACTGTTGCCTCACACAAGCCAGCTGCATAAGCAGTCTGGTGCCTTCAATCGTTAAACTTCTTTAACCCCTTCACTGCCATGGTGTCACTTGAAAACAACCAATAAAAGTAGGAAATTTGAAATCCTTAAGCCTTTTTGTATGTTTTTCGCATTAGCATGTGAAAGGATTTTGATCAAAACCCACACTATTGAAATTAGATTCTTATAGGAGCAGGAAATAGATTGTTTTCAGGCGCGTATGCGCGCTTTTCAGCCTGGAAATTGTACGTACTGGGGCAGTGAAGGGGTTAACACAGAGTTGTCTCTGAAGAGGTACTAGGGGTGACCAAGACCCCAGGAAGAGGGTCACCACCACAGTGATTCTCGCATTCACATGGGCAGCAATGAGAGCCATTTTAATGTTTCATTAACTGTGAAGGACAAAGTCACAAGCCAGCATCCACAACCTTTGAAGAGCGAGGAATGCCAAAGTGGAATCAAACATAAGTTCTCCCGATTACCAGCCTACAGCCTTACTGCTAGTCCAAACTGGCTCACCTGGTGCCTTCACTGGGTAGGCACAGTATAAAGCTGTTGGTCAGAGATTGCAGTAGTACATGTCATGCATACACAACATCATTTTGAATGACACATGACTTTTGGATTATGATGTGAAAGGCATCTACCAAAATCAAAGAGCTATTTTCTGATGAATCCACCAACTCTGAATCTAAAAGCACCAGTGATTGAATCTAAAAGGGACCATCATAGCCACTATGATAATAATAATAATGATAACAGAGATGCCCTTGCCTAGCCCCAGAAGTGAAGTCAACTTTGTTTCAGATTTTGCTTTCATTGAGGCAAAAAGAGACAATCTCCTGTTGAGTTACTGTGGGTCAATGGGAGAGCAGAAGCAATGACTCATTCTGCAGCATATGTCAGTTGCTGTAATAAAAAGAACTCACATTTTTTAGTTGAGTCAGCTCCACAGCACAGCGTTCTTGTCGTGCTCGCACAGACCTCAGCAGTTCATCTTTGTTTTTTTCTCGTTCACCTGAAGACAGTATAATTAGTAGAGTTTTAACCAGATTTATCATCCAACTCTTGCAATAAGAGACAACTTAAAGCTGAAATGAGAAATACACACACAAAAGTGTTCCTTGACTTTTCAAGAATTGTTATGTAGTTCAAGGTCACCAAAGCATAAAGCTTGAAACATATTACTGTCATGAGAAGTTTTAAAGATCTCATTTAAGATAAATAATATTAATCAAAATGCCAGGGATCATAAATACTTTGAAGACCTTGTGTACAGCAAATGCAGCATCTTCAAAGATCTAAATATAACATGTTAACCAATGACTTTCAAATTATTCTATAAAGCAATCATCATCAAACAGTATACTTCTTCTGCTTCTTCTTCATGGTACTATAGTAAGCCCATCAGTTTGAGCAGAATTTTGTGTGGGATGGAGTGGGGTGGGGTGGGGAAGCAGGGGGTGGGATGGGGGGAGGGGGTAGTTATTGGGTGGCTGGGCTCATCCAGCACTAAACATAGCATTTGAATGTACCAGTGGAGTTGGAGGAGAAGGCAACAGAAGGAACGGCATTTCAGATTTGGATGGCAGAAGGGAAGAAGGAGTGCCAGAAGGTGTCTGTCCAATTGTGAGAGACTTTTAATTTTCCTTGTCATCCTCTTTACGGCCTGGTGTTGGATTTCAAGGTGCCTTTCAAGATCATTGATGATCTTGTACATCATCATGGCCTTGGCTGCTGTCATGCTATTGCTAAAAGTCCGGAGGCACTTGTGGATGGGCTGAAGTCCAGCACGGTGCACCTGGCAGCTCTCCACTGGATCCTCTCAAGACTGACAGCATTTGCTGATGGGGATCCCAGACTGGCAGTGTACTCAATCATGGGTTGGACAAGGCCTCTGTAGCAGTTGGTGTAAACCTTGAACCTTGGAGGGGCAGCCTGTACATGAAGGCACTGATCTTCTTTGCCTTCACAGATGATGCTTGGATGTTCCAGTGCAGATCTTTCATTAGATCAACACCAAGGTATTTTGCACTGCTGGAGTGAATCTGCAGGGCCTGGCCACAAAGTGTGTAGTTGACAATGGTTGGCTGTTTTTTCTTGGATATGGTTAAGTATGTGGCACTTGTCAGCACTGGGGCACCTGTCAGCACTGAAGTTCATCTGCCATTTTCTTTCCTTCTAAAGGTCATCTGAAGTTGATGGGTGTCGGACTCACTGCAGACTTGGTGGTAGAGGACAGTATTATCCAAGAACACCTGTCCCTAGGCTTCGATGTTGTCTACATATGTATTTGGTTTATGCACATGTGAACACCCAAGATTGCTGGGAGGTATCACTGAGGTGACGTTTGCACGCATGGTTAATACTGGAAAGTATTCTTTGTGCTCAATTATCACAAGTCTGCAGATATCACTCAAAGGTGCCTATATATCTACACACATGCATTATGTACTTAAATTGCCAAAGATTTTTGCAATTCATCCCTTGACAGAAGTGTGCCAAACCATCAGTCAAAGAAAGCAAGCACTGGGGTGCCAAGGCCATACAGTTCATACTTCAGCTGAAAATAGTTTCTCATGTCAAGGTCAGGTCAAGTCGGTTCTTCAACCAAACAGCTCATCAGTGGGACATGAAGGACAATTCAGCAGAAATCCTCCTCTAGTCTTTTTTGTGGAATGTCATCATTACAGCAATGCAAAGGACGCCCATTCTATGACATCATTCAGCCAGCATGTCCTGTGCTGGATGCAGTGTTGCTCACCCTCTGAGATGCCCTGAAAGATCATTTTGGAAAGACTGTTGTGGTGTGTGGCATGCCTAAACCATGAAAGTTTCCATCTCTTGACAGTTCTGTTGCCTGAAAAGGTTCCAGTGGGCCCATAAGGGAGCTGATCTCACTTTTCACCTAGTTGGTGTTGACGTACATTTTTAGGACATTGCCTTTATTATTATATGTGCACAAATGACAAATTTACTGTTTGCAAAGCAGTGTCTTTATGGTAGAATGTGATACTTGATGGTCTAGTTGTTGAACTGCATGTCAATGTTTTTGTCATTAGTTGTTTGTACAATGCAGTGAGTTTAACCCTGGTTAGAGAACAGCACTTTATAAATTATGTTATAATAATTATTATTGCTGGAGAGAATAATAATAATAATAATAAATGCATTTCTAACATGCCAAATCCTTCTACGATACATGTGTGAGGCTCAAAATCAAAGTGCTGTACATGAAACATTACAACACCATGCAAACTAATTTAATAATGCACTACATAGATCACTCTATCCCTCAGGCACTCAGTCTCAAATGCGTGGATCTTTTTGTTAGAGTCAGTAAGCAAGGTTCATGCCTCACAGCAATACAGGAGGTGGAGATGATAACAGACTTGCACAGCTTAGGAGGAGGGAGGTGATTCCAGACATGTACAGCTGAGGAAGAGGGAGATGATTCCAGACTTGTACAGCTTGAGCTTACTTGCAATGTTGATGGTGTTGCTTCACCAGATCCCGTTTAATCTGCTATCACTGTCATTGCAGTGGCAATACTGATCTGGATTTTTGCTGAGCAGGTGTCCTTTTTGGACAAGGTTGCTCCTAGATACTTAAAATGCTCACCACCTCTATAAAAGTGACCAGTTGTCATGACAAATGGATTTTTCCTCTCCTTTCCAATTACTCTTTTTCTTGTGATGCTCCTTCGGTCTGGAATTCTCTGCCTCAGGAAATTAGACACAGTTATAACTGTTCTGAAGACCCATCTGTTTAAAACCTACTACTGCCTGCTACTGCTTGCATGCAACTCTGTCTGCTCCAACCTTTTCTTAAATTATTTCAGTTTACAAATATTTTCTTATTATTATTATTTGCAGACATCACATTTGTATTGTCATCCAGTCTGTCTTCTGTTAAAGTTGATATGATCTAGCAACTAACATCACACCCTAATTCCACAGAGAGAGAGAGAGAGAGAGGGACTAGTGAGAGATTTAACTGAAATACATTCTGATTTGAAATACATTCTCATCTCGTTTTTATTGTATTTTTCGGTATCAAAAAATGATTTGTTTGAGCTGCTTCATCTGAAGACTTTATTTTCATTAGATACACAGAATTTGTCTGCATATTTGTGATCCCTGAAATAGCCAACATTAAGCTTGTCAATGATCTCCCTTAAGTCAATGAAATTATTACAAGTATAAGTTAGTGTATGTGACTTCACAAACTATACAAAGTTTAAATAAGATTATACAAAGTTTAAACAAGACTGGATAAGAGTTTATTGAAATATACAATTTTTTTTTTTTTTAACTGTGTGATGCTGCATTGAAAAATGGCCAGGGTCACCCAGAAGGGCATGAATGGGAACTCAATGACACGACCATAATGACCATATTAACATTTATCATAAGTATAATGTTCAACAAAATTACAGTGTTACAATTGCCCCACCAGCTATCAATCAATCAATGTTTCATTTTATGTTTGTTAACAAAACAGTGATATTAGACCCCCCCCCATCCACCCACCAAAGGAAATCTATATATTAGTAAGCTATTATAACTTACCCTAAGGGCTATGACCAATCAAGTTGTAAGAAGTTATAACAGTATTATACAAAATAACTCTTACATTGTTACACTCAGTAAAGTCATACCCATTTTTCTGAAATAACTCTGTGGTAATAGGACACTCAAGTAGTATGTGGTTAACAGATAGGACATTCTTACAAACGCATGTCACATTATGTGAATATTTAGTGTTCCATGAATTTAGATGGAACTTGTATTCTTGTGTTCAGGTGGGGTTTATTTTCCCAAGTTCTTCATACACAGTCTTTTCAAGCATTGAAGAAATCTCCTGAGATGAAGGTAGAAGTTTATTGTATGATATTTCAGACATGTTTTTCATTCCCCTTTGTTTAACTAATTAGCTAATTTATCTGATATTTCATTCTAATATTAGTAATAATGACCACAATGAGATGGTACCCAACAAAACTAGATCCCAATACCTTATAACATGATACAATGTATTAAATACTTTACTTCATAAACTATATCCCTTCTCATTTTGCAGTCCCAGTTTTGCAATGCATATAAAACTGATTTTGAATCAACACAGATCAGAAAATTAAATACTGCTAGCTGGATATTGCATATGTAATGCCATTAATATTGCCTATAACTCTGACATTGAATATGGAGAAACCCTCTCCTAAGTAAAAAGACCTTTGTACTATTAAGTCAGGAATGATGAATCCTGCTCCACTGTCTAATGAATCCAAAACAGAACCATCAGTGAAAATGTTCATATGATTTTGATAGTTTTTATTTAGATGCTCTCTTACTTCTATTGCTAAAATGTTTACAATTTCACTTTTTTGTTTGTTTTGGAGTCACTATAATCTGGCATTTATGTGTTTCCACTGTGGTATCAGAGGTGATGTTGGTAGAACTGGAATAGATGGAATATTTATATTACATTGATTAATCAAATCATTTATATAATTTCTGATTGGCTGAATAGATGGTATGTTTCGAACTCTTTTGCAATAATCTCTATTTGAATCAATAAACAAAAATCTTTTACCAGATTCGTGACTGCAAGGCATACTTTCAAACTGCCAGTTTACACTGTTCTGAGAAACATATCATTCCTGCTTCTGTGTAAGATTTGATGGTATTTGTACACACAGGAACACCAATAGCTAATTCAATTGCTTTACTATTACTGCTTTGCCGTTTCTTTAGGGGGGTGTTTGGAGAGGAAAAGTATGCCTCTTGACTGTAGATCAATTATGATGTAAAAAATATGGAAGCTATAGATGTGAAAAAATCTAAAACAAGAACAACTGGTAGTGTTCTAAAACAAGATCCAAATGCATAGAAGGTTAACAAATATCACTATTTATTAGGACAAAACACAACATGCAATTTTTTGGGGGTAATCTCCTTTATCAAGCTACAAAACAACACTTGAACAACACAGTTAAACGGTGAAAAAGAATGAAAAATGAGATGGGGAGCGAAACCACTTATCTGTTTTTGTCTTGTCCAGTGCTTGGAAGAATGTTGGCATGGCATTAAAATTTGCATGTTGTGTTTTGTCCTAATAAATAGTGTTCTTTTGAACCTTTTATGTGTTTGGATCTATAGATAGATGCAGTAACATTTTTGTGTCATGACACTGAGACTGCATACTATATTTGTTTAAATCAGTCTTTTTCTGGCTTTAGTGATTAAATTTTCAATATGTAGCCTCCAGTTCAGCTTATAGTTAGATATATGTAGACACACCCAGAAACCTTGTATTCTGTTTGTAATTTAACAAGTGACCATCTAGTTCAAGTTGAGGTAAGTTTTTCAGATCTTCTCCATTATTAAAAAGCATTAAACATATCTTCTCTCATGATAATTCAAAACTGTTTTTATTCATATAAAATGATTAGTTTATTCAGTTCAGATTAATATAGTTTTTGTACATAATTTACCACCCTCTTATTCATATGCTATCTGAGAGTTGTATAACCCAAATAGCAATGTCATCTGCATATTGTACCATATGTGTTTTTTAATTATGCTTTTGGGAGATTATGTATTAGAATGGTAAATAAGACAGGTGCAATAACAGAGCCCTGTGGAATACCCATATCAATATTTTTGTTAGATAGATATGTCTTATCTACCTGAGTACAAATACATCTTTCAAATACAAAGTTTTTAATATATTGGAACATCACACCAGTCTGGCATGCCAAATACTGTCGTAAACCTTTTTAACATAAAAAAAATGTGGCCAAGCTACTTTCCCCACCATGAAAACTGCTTTTTAATATGACTTGTGAGATTTACTAAATTATCAGTAGTACATCTTCCTTTCCTAAGATGTACTAATGTAGGGATTATGTCTTTTTCTCCACAGTAATGTAGCAACCATTTGAGTACAAGCTTTTCCATTATTTTACCAGCATGCGGTGTGAGTGCAACTGGCCTCTAGCTGGTAATTGCTGATCATGGTTTGCCTAGCTTTCAAATCAGGATTATTACTGACTGCTTCCAGATACTATGAAGAGTTTCATTTAACCAACATTTTTGGTAAAAATGCATGTAATAGCTATTTCTAAGAAATGTTCAGCATTTAATATAAGATACCATCAATACCAACTGTTGTAGTATTTGATGCAAAAGACTCCCAAGTCTCTAAAAATTCATTGTACTGTATGGGGGAATTCAAATAATGACACTGGTTTGGAAATGTGTCCTGGTATTCTTCTTTTTGTTCTTCTGAATTTGATAACTAATGGACCGAGATTTAACTTTTGTCCATACTTTATACATGTCTTTTGATTCTGATACTTCATTTTACAGAATTCAGTCCAATATGACTGTTTTGCTTCTATGGTTACTCTGTTACATTGTATTTTTGCTCTTTTAATATTCAAAGTTTTCCTCTGTTTATTCTTTAACCCTTTCTTGAATTCCCCCTTTTTTAGAGTTACTGCTTGTTTGCAAACTTTGGTCCACCACTGATTTCCAGATTGTTCATTTATTTTCTTATCTTTAATTCTGGGGATGGAGTGTTCAACTTCTAACAAAATTATCCCGGTGAAATTTGAATAGTAAATATTCATATCTTCATTTACAATGGTATTGATCTCAGAAGATACAAAGAATGCCTAAAATGCCTCCCAAATAACATGGTTAAATCAAAACTTAGGAATTTTATTCTCATTGTCTGACTCATCATCTTTTACATTCTTGTTTAAGTCTATTATGATAGGAAGATGGTCACTTCCTAGACAATCTTCTTCTGTATACCAGGTACGGTTCACTGCCAGATTAGGAATAACAAGAGAAAGATCTATAGCAGTTGCTTTATGTGTGGAATCATCTGGTATCCTGGTTATTCTACCATCATTTAGCAGACATAAACTAGATTCCACAATATTATCAACAAGTTGATTACAAGTCACTGAAGTGTATCCATTCCCAAAAGGTGCATGGGTGCTGAAATCTCCCACAATCACACATCTGTTGTTTGACAGTGCAATGTTTAGAAGCCATTATGTGTTGTCACCTTTTGGCCCCACCAGCCCAACACTGATCATTACACAGACTTCCATTTTTTTCTGCAGGTCAAAAGTACTACTTAACACTCACAACTAACACACAGTGCTTGTTGCAGAACCAGTGCTTGCTGCAGAGTATCACGGAGCTGAGTTGTAGCCTGCTGCAGCTGTCTGTCCTTTTCCTTGCAGGCACCTGTCAACAAAATGCAGGACATGTACAATGGGTTTTTACACATCACTTGTTAAAATTATCAAAGAAGTTGCTTAGCGCTCAAAAAACAAACAAACCCACACTAACACAACCACAAAACCCTAACATATAACTCACCTGGCATGCGAGCAAATGCACAGCACATAAACTCCACCAGAGGTACAGCCTCTGGTAATAACTATGTGATGGAGTACAGAGTGGAAGGCTGAGTGTGACAGGCAGCAGAGAATGCAGTCATGTGACACAGTAGATGTCAGATGTACAGCAATCAGGTTTACTTCACAGTAGACAATTTTCCAGCACATCTATGATGGCCTCTCACAACCATATATAACATTGCAGCATGGGCCATAAAGAAAACATGCCCTTGCTAAAATCAAATTGACCCTCTGGACAACAAAATGGATGACATCTGAGTTTTCTCAGCCTGCAGGAATGCAATTTTCTCAACAATAACAAACCAACTGAATTATGAAAAACATCAGATAAAAGCTGAAGTTACAATCTTTCAAACCATGTAAACAGAATATACAAACATGGGTAATTATTTTACAAGAGTGGGAAGCATGGCTTTAAGCCTATCTACATACAGATTTTGTGCAACTAAACTGCAGCTAAAACAGCATACAAAATATTAATGTTAATAAAATGTACATCAGAATAAAGTGCATGCTCAGATGGTTAAAATGATACACACTCTGTGTGAAAAGTATGATTCCCTCAGAGACTAACAACAAAGCAACTGGCATGAACTTTCACCTAGTGGGCATGCCCTTCTCGCAGCATAGTCTATTAATAAAACATAGTGTCTACAGTACATAATACTTAGTTTCTACCAAATATTAACTACAGCAATGAAGTCAGTTAAATAAAATATCACACTACAAAGCACTGATATAGAATGCCTACAGAATTACTTAAATCAAGTTGAAACAGCGATTCACTACTTCACAGAGAAATCATGTGTCTAAATAAACGGAACATACAAATTCTAAGATGCCAAATTATATTATACATGGCTTGGTGCACAAACACCAGGCAGTTAAAATGCAATGGGGTGGGTGGGGGCTGGGGCTAGGTGGATTTGAATTGGGCACACACCTGGCTATAGCCGGTCAGCAGCATTACATCATGCTGCACGCAGTGCTTCAAAACAAAACTGAAAAGAGTTGGCTGCTCTGGTTCTCGGTTTACTAACAGTACAGTAATGAGATTGCATGGATGGGATGGGATGGGATTAACCTGGAAACTTATACAGTGTCCACCTGCTTATAAACAAATATTTGATTTTCTTCAACAACTATTTGTTTCTCCACAGCACTGGGCACATCAATAACTCCCCCAAGGCGATATGACTGTTACTCTGCTGTGACTAAAATCAAGAATCTCTGCAACAAGATAGTAACAAAATGAGCCACAATCAAAGACTAAAAGTTACACAAAAACCACATACTCCTAGTTTTCTGCACTGTGGGGGGTGAGGCCTGCGCCTGTTGGTGAAAACAAAGGCAGCACATTTTCAGTGCTGGCATTCCCCCAAGTTTGAGTGCTTATTCCGCTGCTAGATTTGAGATACACTGAATAAAGGCTAATGTTTTGAAAAATCAGAGGTAAGTAAATGATGCATAGCATGGTACATCTTTCTGATCACAATTTTACAGAGATGTTCAGGACATAGTTTTGAAATAAAGACATGTATAACCAATACTGAAGTTTATATAACATGTACTGCATTTTCACTATTGGATGTGATTTTCCTTCCTTGACATTCTCTGGTTTGCAAACCAGATCTTGTTTGTCAAGCCTTTGGATGCCTTTCTGGAGTGAGTGAGTTATTAAAGACTTTACTGTCCTGTCAGCTGTACAGGGTTACTGCTGGATGAACAAATACCATCTTATGATGAAGTCAACACACATTCAACATCACCCCCCCCCCCCCCCCCCCTCAAATCAGATAAAATGTTCAGACTAAACACAACAGTGGAACAACAGGCCAGACAGTTTACACTCCCTAACCCAGCAAAAGAGAAACCTATGCAGCTAAAGCCCGGCCAGCTGATCTATCAGCCATGGATCCTTTCAGACTTAGAAAAAACCCCAAAATGAACATAGGTACAAACAAGCATCACCGGTATGTAAAGAACATATAAAAATGTGAAATACAATGCTGTCCCCATCCATCCCTATTGGGCAATTCAGGCGGGGTTGTTAACTCCCTTGACTTTTGCCCAGCATAGCTTAAGTCCCTTGGCTGCTTTTACTTCTGGTGCATACTTTCTTCACAATGAAAGGCGGTGACAGTAAATTTGAGAATTTTACACTGCCAACTTTAAAGGCATTTTTGGAGGCCCGTAATCAGAATGTGTCTGGCAACAAGCAATAACTAGGATGCCCCAAAATGCATTTTTTCTACGAACTCGCGATCTTCTGGTCAGCCAAAAAATTATGCAAAGACACTTTTTTTCCATCCTCCATCCCCTTTCCACGGTATTTTTTGCAACTGCAACAGTATTGACATTTGTACTGCTTCGCAATTCTAGGTTCAACTTCCACGGATAGCTTAGTGGTTAGAGCGCCGGACTCTTGATTGAAAGGTCGCGGGTTCGAATCCATGCAGGAGCGGCGGGAGAATTTCCTTCTCCAGGGTCGACTTTCTGTGCTGACACTTATTTCGGTATCCGTTCCACCCCGTGTTACCGCAGTAGCATGTAAAAGATCCCGGTCATTCTGCCAAAAGTGCAGGTGGCAGGTTACAGCTAAACACGCATACACCTTACGTATGTGGCTTTGCATGAAGTGACATGGAACATGGTTGTATGGTGTACACAGACCTTGCGCCGAGATGGCAGCAGTTTCATCTGGCACCAGCCATGCCAGCGCTGTAAGTACACCACTTCGGTGGATATTCAAAAAAACGCACTATAAAAAGCTAGTCACTCATGTAGAATTACATGCGAGCGCAGTGTGTCTGTTCAAGAGAGCGGAGAATAGCGCTATATAAGCGATCATCAATCAATAACAGTGTGAAGCAACACCTACTCAGAAATCGGCCTGGAAGTGAAGCTGCAACTTCTTTCGCGAAAGATTACAAAGGGCATTCACTTGTGCAAACTAGCTTCACTGAACCGCCCAATACCTGTGAAAGATCAGCCTGCTGCAAAATCATGCAAGTTCGGAGCTTATTTGTTTTTTGCAGGCTCCAAAGACCCTGAGGTGACCTGGTGTGGTTGACAGGATGTTAAAATCCAAAGGTGGGAACCTGCATCAACTGCTTAGGATGACTACCAGGGTCATCTATTTCACTCCATAGGCCCACATGAGAAAGTGCACTAACCACACACCATACAAGGAACCATAAAAACAAAACAAAACAAACATAAATGTTGTTGTTCTGGTGAAAAGAATACAGGTCAAAGGACGACCTGAGGAAGAGAAAACAAAAAGAAGATAAGCTCAAACCACTCACATTTATGGGATTTGAGACTGGATTTTCACATAGCACAGCTACATATACATAGCATGTTGTGAGGAAGACTGGTACACTGTTGTAAATCCTTCCAGGTGCTTTTTGTGCCATGGATATGTTTTTGGGTCCATAGATTCCTGCCTTGATGACAGATGTATTCTAACAACTCAACCACAAATGATGAAGAGAAAATAGAAAGTGTCCATCTACCAGGTACAGCTATTGTTAACAGGTAAGTACAGGGTCACAAAGTTTGTTGTCTTGTGCAGCAAAGTACCTGCCCCCCCCCCCCCCCCCCAAATGGCTAAATCATGTAAATGGCCACCTGGATGAACAGCAGTTTTAATGATTTGGATGAAATAAGGGCATTGATACTCACCAAGAAGTTTTTCATTCTCTTCTTTCAAGCTTTTGCAGTGCTCTTGCCAGTATTCAGCCAACTGCTCAGCTGCTGCTTGACTTTCTTCCCTCTGTATGTCTGCTAACTTCAGATCTGCTCGGAGTTTTTTAATTTCCTCATCTGCTTTAGCCAGGCTCTTTTCCTGATCAAAAGAAGAATCTACAAATTAACTTGCATTCCAATACTAGGACTTGTCTTATCACAATTTTACATAACTGGCTTGATGTTGGGTCTTGATGTTGAGGATATTGTGGATATGTCTTGTATTTTGTCCAGAACATCTAATGCATTTGTGAAAGAGTTTTGCTTTAAATTTCTTTTGTTTTTGTACAATGTCAATAATTCATGATGACATTTCTAGATTAGGAGATATTAAGCGACCTCAATTCCTGTCACCCAAATAAACTTATCTGGTCTGTTTGTGTATGTGTGGCTGCATACATGTGTATGTGTGTGTGTGTGGCATGAATGTGTGTGTTCATGCATGATGCATATATGTGTGTGTGTACGCAAGTGAGTGCGAGTAAACATGTGTGTGTGAGCACCATCAAAGGGCAGTGTTAGACACTGTGGGCAGGGTGCAAGTGAAGGTATGCAGATGTGACCATGTGTTCTGTTCAGGAGATCAAGATGGGTGATCCAGGTAGGTGTATTCTGGGTGGGCCATGACAGATGAGCCAGGTAGGTATATTCTGGGTGGGCCACGAAAGATGAGGCAGGTAGGCATATTCCAGGTGGGCCATGACAGATGAGCCAGACATCACATGGCTGGTGAACTGTTATGATACACCTCCATGCCAAGTTTGGTAGCAAGAAGTGTAGTGGTTTAGATGACTCAGGACTGACAAATGCAGATGAACTAAATCCACACTTTGACCGTGATTGCCCTGATATAACTGTCATGGTTGACTAGGTGTTAAAAATCAATTATTTATCTATCCTTGATCATGAGAGCTTCAAAAACCTTTGTCCAATACTCTGGCCACTCTATGCTGCTATGCAAGGTT
Organism: Alviniconcha marisindica; assembly: GCA_018857735.1. Classification (NCBI taxonomy): domain Eukaryota; kingdom Metazoa; phylum Mollusca; class Gastropoda; family Provannidae; genus Alviniconcha; species Alviniconcha marisindica. The sequence continues at coordinate 76,029 of JABMCL010001678.1, forward strand.
TGGTTGCAAAAGTTCAGCAATTGAGAAGATATGGAACTTATTTTTGAGATTTTGGAGGACATAAACCCTCAGCTTGAAGAGAGTACTGAAAACTTTCTGAATTCCACTGTGGCTCATGATGATATACTACCACATCAAGTTTGGCTGCAAATGATTTGACAGTTCATAAGATATGAAAAAAGAAAACAAAAAACTTTTTTTTTTTTTTTTTGAGAAGCTGAACTTCACTTTGTTAACTTTGATTAAAGCAATCCTCCAATCTTTCTTTATAAAATGATCAACAGACCATACCAAGGTTGGTTCAAGATGGATGAACAGTTCAGCAAGTTGGTAAGTCCTTGGATTTTAAGACCCTGTTAACTGCACAAGTCAACTCAGGATGACAAGCAATTCAAAAAATATCGTCCAGATCAAACGTGGACATAGTGACAGACAGAAACACATAGAGAAGAACAGATGAACTGGGTGATTTCAATACACAACTCACCCACCCAAAACCTGATTGTTGTGCAAGGTGTAAAGACGGTAAGTAACTCACTTTCAACGCAAGCAGAGTGGTAAGCTCTTTCTCCCTGGCCTCCAGCTGCCCCTTGGCTGTGCATACTTGTCTCAAGGAGTCTTTCATATTCTTGTTACAGCTCTGTCGAAACAAGTGATTCATTGAACGGAATGATCTATGGCACAACTCTTTTGGGAAGTGGAATGATCTAAGCTCTTTATGCAAAAATACAAACTGGAAAAATAAAAGAAAATACCCACCTAATTAAGAGTGTGATTGGTGTTTTGTTTGTTTTTTGAGAAGAAGAAAAGCAATTCAGAGGGAAGAAAAAACTAGAAGTGCAAAAGCTTAGATGACACGCAGATGACTCACATTCAAAGGATTTGCTGCAAAACACAGACACACAGCAAAGTCTGGCTTTGCAGTATTGAGCAATACAACAATAAAGAATCTGCCTGAGAATACTTCTAATATTAATTACAAAATTGTTCACAGGAAGAAAAAACCCACAAGAATAACGGGAGAAAAAAAATCCTCACCAGCAGCCTCCTAAATAGCGAAAATACAACACACTGTCTCCTTTGAATAATTTAAGTGAAGATAGCAGCTTGGACTTTTAGAAATTGGTTTTTGTACCAGCTACTATTGAATTCATGTCTTGCTCAAAATTTATTGGTCCTGATCTGCTGTCAAAGTACAGTAAAATACCAACATTGTAAACTGGCAGCAGACACAATCTTATTTGTAACTACACCTGGCAGCTGAGAGCCACAGGGAGTGCTGTGATCCCAGGGCACAGTCACTCCAACACCAAGAGGTCTGATGTCCATGTGCCAGAGCCACATCTGGTTGGGCACCCTGCTTCTTGGTAAAGCAAGGGGGAAGATGGATGTTCAGCTGAACTCCCTGTTTTAACAAGTGCCCACGCATACTATCACTGGAACATGAGCTACCGAGGAGGGAAGTTCTCCTCAAACAAGCTCTATCATGGCACCTTCCAACTCCAAGTCCCAAGAAACTGATTAGAAACTGAAGAACAAAAATGAAATAATATGACCCTAAAAGTGCCAGTTTTCATACTAAACTATATAGCACCACAAAGACACAATAAATTGAGTCATACAATTATTAAGTCTGATGATGTTCCACAAAAAGGGCACTAGGCTCCTGTAAATAAATGAACAATACTCATATCACTGAAAGTGTAAACACATTAGTAACTGGATTTTAACATCCTTAATCACACAAGGTCACCCAGGATGAACAACCATCACCATCATTTAAAACTTCTCAGCTCTAAACCTTCACCCCAGTTGGATCAACAAACACAAATACAACATGGGAAATCCCACAACAGGCCAGAAAAATTACACTCCCTCATCAAGCAATAGAAGAATTGTAACTCATGAGCCCAAGCTAACTGACCCATCAGCCACCACTGGGAGAAAAACAACAACAAAAACCACAAGCATAATACATTTATAAAAATGATAAAGAAGAAACCCAAAGTAAAATGCATATGAGCCAGTGACAAAAGGTTGTAAAAAAGATGGGACAATGCACTCACAATTTCAACTCAGAAATTTAACTAAAATTTCTCCAAAAAAGCACACCCAAAAACAAATTACACAGAAAAGTTAACTGAGACAAGCCTGTTAAGTGAACATGATGTTTTCCCAGCTTCCCTAGAGAAAATCAGTTGTGATAAAAGGTTGGTTGTGATGATCGGACATGAAAACAACAGTGTTGTTTTTCGACCTTTTGTTTACAATTCTAGCTGTATTTTGAGGAAATAAAGATTTTTTTAAACTTTAATCACCAATCATAAATAATCTGAAATGTTGGCTTGTCTTCTCTGCAATGATAAAGAGAAAGGGAGAGGTTAATAGCAATGCATAAGTGGACATGACAAATCATGTGTAAATGTCCCATTTGGACCTTGCCAAATTTGGAAGATTCTGCATTTTTTTTTTTTTTTAGCTTTATTTTGGTGCTTACACTCTTTATTCTGTTGTAAGTATCTCTTCAGAAAACAATCTAATAATGCAAACATCAAACACATTGAGGATGTACATGGTAGTTTATTATCAATTTAATACTTGTAGTGCACTGTATTATCACCTTTTGTCACTGGCTCACATGTACAACAGAGTCCCAAGGCATCCCTAACTGATCTAGTTATGAAGATCCAGCCTGTTGTATAAAAACATGTTTCAGAGCCTGTCCCTAATAAGCCTTATGGTTTCAGTGGACGTTAAGCACCATGTTTACTTACTTACTATATAGATTCAAGAGGCACTCAACATGGAAACCTGCATCAATCACTTTTGATGATGAGCAGAGTGATCTGCTTTATTATGATGGCCCAAATGAGAACCTGCCAAACCTTAAGCAAAGAAAAAGTGAAGTTGAATGGACTGGGAAAGCTGAAATTAGAGCATGAGAAAATCCTTGCAGTAGGCAAAGGAAGCACAGGCTTTGAAAAGAGAACCTTTGATAGCTCTGGATTCTCAGCAAAGGAAACCTTACCTTCCATATCTGCAGTACCTTACTGTAAGATGAAAAGCCTAAAAACTCACTAATACTGAAAGGATGATGCACCACTGGAACAACAGAGGTTTAGATCTGAAGCACCTGTAAAGCAAAAATTCCAAAACATGGCAAAATGTACAGGCATTTGGAGTGTTGGACCAGTGACTGTTAAGGAACTCAAAAGCTGCAATGAAAGTTTCTCTACCATGTCTAGATGGTTGGGTGGCAGGCCTCCAACTGATCAGTAGATAGACTGACACTTCTGTGTGTATGGGAATGAAGAATGCACATATGATTGTAATGTGAACATGTATTGTTTAATATTGACAAATGTGGTCACCTGTAGCTGCTCCAGCTGCACAGCAGACTTGAGGTTGTCAGCAGACATCATGCCAAGTGTATCCTTTAACAATAACTGTTCATTTCTGCATTCCGCTGTTTGCCACCTTGCAACTGCCTTCTTCTGCTGTTGGAGATCCTCTGAAAAGACAAAACCATCCAATTACATGCAAAAGCCGCAAGCCTTTAGTCATAAGCAATGTACCACGATAACAGTGATAGATAGGAAAAAGAACACTGAACAACCACTTCATTATAAAGTTTAAAACAACCAAATCCAATCATGTCCACATAGTCAACAATGACCAAGCAACTGATAGAACAATATTTATTTCCTGAACACAGCCAAAGTCAATTAAAGCATTATATGTATGAACTAGTCTGAACATAGCCAAAGTCAATAAAAGCATTCTACGCATGAACTAGTCTGAGAGTTTATACAAAGTTTGAGCAGGATCTGAGAAAAATGACTGAAGTATGCAACTTTGAATTTCTGCAACAGTCCAATACTGCTGTGACCTTGAAATAAGGCCAAAGTCACTGGTGGTGGTATGACTGGGTAAAGCTAAATGGTTATTATGAGTACACCATGGAGTTTGACCACTGAGCATTTACAGTGTCCATGAGAAAAAATTCAGTGGGCCTGCTAGCTAGCCTGTAACACAACCATCACACAGACTCACATCAAAAAGCAAGCTGGTGGTCTAGCTAGTACAAATTCTATCAGGAAATTGGAAACATCAATAATAAACTACAACCACACCACAAATGGAAAATGACAATAAGAATGATTACAAGCAATTCAAACCACAAAAGGCCAAACAGCAAGACCTACATCACACACACACACACACACACACACACACACACACACACACACACACACACACACACACACGTACAGACATACATGCATGCATGTGCCCCCACACCCCAAACTTGTTATGAGGGGTTTAAATAGAACTCTATAAGATCACCTTTTCAAGAACTTCATGAAACAAAGCAGACAGCTAACCAAACACTGATCATAACAAAAAATCTGAAACAAGGATGACTGCTAGCATTCTAAAACAAGATCCGAACATATAAAAGGTTAAGATACCAACATTCTTCCAAACACTCAAAACACCACAACTGAAGCCACATAAGTACATTTTAATTTTTCACTGTTTAACTGTTGTTTAACTGTTGTTTTGTCACTTGAAAAAGGGGCTTACCCCCAAAATTTGCACATTTTATATTGTCATATTAATGTAGCATTCCTTTTAACCTTTTATGTGTTTGGATCTTGCTGATCATAGATTCACAATTAATATGTGAGATTGTGACAAAAGGTGCTGATACACTGCACTACAAGTATTAAACTGACAATAAACTAACATGTACATCTTCAATGTGTTTGATGTTTGCTTTGTTGGATTGTTTCTTTTCTAAGGAGACACAAACAACAGAATAAAGAGTGTAAGCACCATACTAAAGGTAAAAATGATTTTTCTTTGCAAAATCTTCAAAATTCAGAGAGGTCCAAATGGGACACACCTGTCTACTGCATTTTAAATTGATGCCAACTACATCATAATCATAATCACATATCTTATATAATGAGAAAACAAGAGACAATACATTTGACTACATTTTCCGCTCACAACTGAAAAGATTGCCCCTAAACTTTTCAGATTATTTGATCTGAAATTTTGCCCAGTTGGTTGTGACTTGTCATGTCCGCTTATGCATTGTTATTAACCACTCTCCTTCTCTTTATCATTGCAGAGAACACAAGGTAATATTTCAAATTATTAATAATAGGTGATTAAAATAATAATTTTTCTTTATTTCCTCAAAATACAGCTAGAATTGTAAACAAAAAGGACAAAAAACAATACTCTGTTGTTTTCATGTCTGATCATCACAACTGACCTTTTACCACAACTGATTTTCTATTGGGCGATTCAGGCGGGGTTGTTAACTCCCTTGACTTTTGCCCGGCATCGCTTAAGTCCCTTGGCTGCTTTTACTTCCAGTGCATACTTTCTTCACAATGGAAGGCGGCGACAGTGAATTTGCGAATTTTACACTGCCAACTTTAAAGACAGAATGTGTCTGGCAACAAGCAATAACTTGTTGCTTGTGCTATAGGATGCCCCAAAATGCATTTTTTCTACGAACTTGTTCAGCCAAAAATTGATGCAAAGACACTTGTTTTCTCCACCCTCCATCCCCTTTCCACAGTAATTTTTGCAACTGCAACAGTATTGGCATTTGTACTGCTTCGCGATTCTAGATTCAACTTCCACTGTTATACACAGCATGAAGCAACGCCTACTCAGAAATCGGCCCAGAAGTGCACTGTGACCTCTTGCGACTTCTTGCGCGAAAGATTACAAAGCGCAAACACTCTAGCAAACCAGCTTCGCTGAATCGCCCAATAGGGCAGCTGGGAAAACGCCATGTTTACTTAACAGGTTTGGTCTCAGTTATCTTTTCTATGTCATTTGTTTTGGAAGTAATTATTTTTTCTTTCACTGAGAAATTTTAGTTAAATTTCTGAGCTCAAATTTTGAGTGCTTTGTCCCATTTTTTATACAACCTTTTGTCACTGGCTCATGTGAGCAAAAAGTTATCTGCATTATTTTATAAGTGCAGACAAGATTACCTTCCAGGCACTGACACTTGTGTTGCAGATGCAGAATAAGCTGTCTGTCCTGTTCCCACATGCTCAGCTGGTGCTGGTGAGATGTCACCAAGTCACCGAGTTCTTGGTCCCTTTCGCGCAGCTCCCTCACCAACAGTTCCATTTCTCTGCGCTGCTCAGCCACCACAGACTGCTCTACATCCCTGCTACACACCTATAACAAGATGTCAACGTACACTCAACTAGGTAGGTTATAATTATATTGGGTTGCAACATTCACCAATGGTGGGGATCAACATTCAACAACATGATACTCTTCTTTTAAATACTGATTCAAAAACAACACAAAATGCATAGAACTTTGCTGGGTTTCAGAAAATAATAATCACTGTCCTCACCTTTGCACAATTTAGGCATGTGAACAAACTGAACAGAGTCAGTGACATGACAAAATGAAAACTGTGACAAGGCTTCCATGCAAGCATTGTTTCACTGAGCTGCTTCTCTTTTTTAACTGAAGAGAAATTGAGTTTTACGAGGGCATGGTTTACTGTGCATCACAGAATTGCAAGTTAGCTTTGTCCAATTCCCCTGGCCACTGGGAACATTGTTTTAATCAAATAAAAAAAGAGTCTGCTCTAATTGGAGCACAGCTCTCCCCCCCCCCCCCCCCCCCTAATCAAACTTGGTGATGCCTGTCTGTTGTCAAATACAGTAAGTGCACAGCCTCAAATGCTCAGCTACCTCTGTATCAGAGTGAATGCAATTTTACTTAATATCAGCTTGATTGAAAACAATGACTAAAAACGAGAGATGTTCAGGTACCCAGTCAATGAGTCACTGTCCTCAAACCTGAAACCATCAATGTTACTTAACAGGGTTACATGTTTTATTCTCTGGTACAATGATGATGTCAAACACACCGGTCACATTTACATCTTCTCCCACCATCCACCACCACCCTCCTCTCTGTCTCTCCCCCATGCCAGTGCCATACCCTGGTACAGCAGCAGAATAATCAGCTGTGGCCATCTATTAGAAGAAGCAGAGCTACACACCATCTCTTTACTTCCTTCTGTATCAGAATCCGAGTCTCTTCTGTTGTAATCCTCAGCAGCATGCCTCAACTCTTCTCCAGTGCTTGTATGTCACAGATTGGGTCAATATGGCACTGCTTACAGATGTTTTTTTGTGACTTTAAATGTAAATTTTTAAAACCTTTTCTTCTTCCATTAAATGTCCAATTTCAACAGGCTGAAGATTCTGACAGCATGTGAAGTGGTTTGCTGTATGGGAGCACATTGTAGAGCTGTATGGACATATGTGGATGTACGGATCAGAGACAGTGGGGGAAGGTGGGTGGGGTGGCTTTAAATGGGGTAGGGGTGAGTAGGTAGTTGGGTGGGGGAAGGATAAAGGTAGGGGAGTGGTTTGGGTCAGTTTTTCATATGGGGAGTGAGCTTGGACTTAAGCAGTCCAGGGTGGCAGCTGTCGTGAGCTCCTGAAGCAGTCTGTTTTAGTCTGGAATTGTTCTTGGGAAGAATAAGATCCGTCTGTATTGTTTGAGGCTGTACTTGTTGTTGTGCTTGTGTGACGTCTTTTGAGCACTGATTAACTCCCTTGTGTTGATTCTGTCTACTGTGTTCTGCTGGAGGCAATGTCACAAGTGCAGTCATTGTTCTTTCTTGATCTCAATCTGCTGCATGATGGTTTTGGCAGATAGCCTGAGTTTATGGAGACATGGCTGTGGTGGAACTAGTAAAATATCTCCAGCTGGGGTTTTCTGTGTTGTTGTAGTGTTGGCTGTTCCAGGAAGTCCATAATGGTGCTGAACCTGGATGTTTGGTTGTACCAGCTCTTGATCCATCATGCCACCCAGCACTGGACCTTCTCAATGGTGCTGACCTCATTTTCAATGGGTCACAGACTGTGACTGTATACTCACAGACCTGTTAAACAAGGGCTCTGTTCGCCATTTCCTTTGTCTTCTTGTTTCTGATCTTGAAGTTGCACCAGAAACTAGATCAGAAATCAATTGTGTTCAACAAAGAAACAAAAACAAAAAAAAGTAATTGTTATTCCAGCCCTATTGGCAGGACCTGTAAAAATTCTTCATTGCTTTGGGTCCCCTTTAAATATTCTCTTTTCTTTAAATATCCCATTTCCTAGTCTGAAAGCTGCGCAGTAAACAGTCTGCTTTCAAAACATCAAACCATGCATGACTCTTTCACTGAAATTCATAATTACACACTAACCTTCACTGGAGTGCTGTGCTTAGGGCCAGGATCAAATTTGATGCCTGAGATATCTGGATCAGACAAATTTCAATGAACATTCTGGTCTGAAAAATTTGAATTCAGTAAATTACACCTCAAAGCACTACTTGCATATATATATATATATATATATATATATATATAGAGAGAGAGAGAGAGAGAGAGAGAGAGAGAGAGAGAGAGAGAGAGAGAGTGAGAGAGAGAGAGAGAGAGAGAGAGAGAGAGAGAGAGAAAATATATATATATCAGATTCTAGATTTAGGTATAATATATATATATATACTGTTTAGGTTAATATGTTGAAGAAAAAAAACAAGCAAGTGATTGATCAATTGTTGAGGATTATATTTGGAAGATCTTAACCTTTCCCTTCCAAAGTGTTTGTTATGTGAGTTCCGATTCCTTCAGAGAAGTATCTAAAAAAGATGCTTATCAAGCCCAAAGTGTTCATTTTGTGATGTTTGCTCTAAATGAGAATGTACAAAAAGTTCAAGCAGAATGTTACGTGATATCAAATAAACAAATCTTTGTTTTAAATGTTGCATTTAGTCTGAAAGTACCTTGCTGAGAGAAGTAATTCTGCAAGCAAAAGCACATCCTTGACCTATGGATCCCAAAACAATGCTTGAAAAATCTTGATCTAGACAACAAAAAGAGAGAGAGAGAAAGAGAGAGAGAAGAAGAAAAAAAAGCCCCAAAGGTGTTCATACAATTAAACATGTTAGGTAAGGAAATATAAACCTCAACAGTAATTATCAGTGCTTGGATCCAGTATATGGTTAATAGATGCAATCTTCCATGAAAGTTCTAGATTTAGGTTGAAATGTAGACAGGAAAAACTCCACTGATTGCTGAGGCATTATATTTAGGTCTGAAAGATCATAAAGAGAGCATCCGTCAGCTCAGAAAAAAATGTTAGTAAATGGCTGGCCAGCTGGTCTAAAAATAGGTAGGTCCAGCCAAATTTTTAAAACTCAGACAATACAACCCATTCAAATGACAAATTAAAGACATCACAAAGCAAGTGCACATGCCAAATTCAATTAATTTATCTCTAATACTATAATAGTTTTTGAGATATGATCCCTCAAATATCAACACATTTAGGCATTTTATGCACATTTTACAAAATGCCAATTGTGCATGGCTCCAACATAAAAATTATCATTCATATAATTATACCTACAACTTCAGTTATTGAGTGTTTGCACTACACAGAAAAGACAATTTTTGTTGTACTGCTCCTCACTCAAATATTGCAAGTACAGCATGCCAAAAATGCAAAAATGTCTCATTTTCATATTGTCCAATCTTCTGTCCTTGGTGGTTGCATCATACAATCAATTATAACTATAAAATGGAAAGAGCTGTTGTCATGATTCTGTTACAAACATATCCAGCATTAATCAAAGAATGCATACCGTCTGACAACATATGATGTAATGTTTCTGTAAACATGAGAAGAAAAAGAAAAAAGTCAAGAGTTAGGCAGTATTCAATGGCAGCAGCATTAAACCAATGATAGCCCCAGAATAAGAAAGAAACTGAGCTAAGGTTCCGACATGTATAGACTCAGCATTAGTCTATCATTTTGCTATTCTTCCACTTTTCATGCCATTGTGAATCAGAGTGTATTGCTTGACATTTCTGTTCACTATTCTTGTGTTCTATTACAGTATTAGTCCCTGGGTGATTTCTGAATGCAACTACTTTCTGATCACACTCTTCTGACTGCCAATGTCAGAACCACTCTTAGCGCAATAGCGACTGAGATGTTTATTAAAACTTTCTCCAAACTCATAACACATCATTCAGACAAATAATGACATGCTCAGGATGTAAAATGATCATGTTTTGTGACACAGTAATGCTTACGGACAGACAGCACAGAACAAAGCAGATACGACAAGTTGAAAATGAGCATTTCTTTCTTTGCGACAGTGATGTTACACAGCGCTACAGAGAGGCTGGACCTACCTACTAACAGTTGTCACTGGGCCAAATTTAAAAAATACCAGTGCTCACAGTAATCTGACCTATTTTTTTGTGTGTGAACCCTGATTTTATTTTTAACTAAATGCTCCCCCTCCCCCATCCACTCACCCCCCACCCCCAATAACAACAGCAAAATGACTGCAACTAGTGTGAAAATTTTGTTTAAATTTAATACTTTAAACAAGAAAGAAAAGAAAAAGTTCTCTTCTCCCTACCAACCCATATTTTTTTCCTTGTGCAAGGTGGTGGGTTGATTTTCTTTTCTTTTTTTCACTGACAATTGTTCATGAGTCAAGAAAGCTGATTACCTGTGATAAAATAACAGACTTGTTGCCAAAGTGCCACAAGTTTTGAAATATCTTTATAAAAACTTTAACAAAATAATAAATGCACACAATATAACTATGGACAAACAATACTCTTTAAAAGCTGTTTGCATGTAAAAAAAATTAAAAAAAAGAGAGAGGAGAATGACTCATTCTAAGTTACTAACAATAAGGAGTGCTAACCAAGTGTTTTTTCTCTTTAAAAGTTTAACATCTTTACCATAAGGCATTTTCTGTTTTCAAACAAAAACCTCACCCGACTCATCTGCAGACATCCTCTGGTGCCCTTTGGGAAACTGGGTACACACAGCACCTGAAACTAATGCAATAGTTCATTTTCTACTGGCCCACAACAGGATGGTGAGAGCTCTGCGACAGGTTGTATGATCTCTATAGTTTGTATAACCAACCATGGCAAATATGTGGGGGGAGGGGGTGGGGGAGGGGGCAGGGGGTGGCAGTGTAGGATGGTAGTTGACACTTGGAGACTAAGAGTAGAAGAATTGAAAAACAAACCATCACCAATTCAGGTACAGGGATTGAACTCTGACAACTAGATCTACACTACTTGTAGTGTTGGCAGTGTGTGTGTGTGTTTGTGTCCTTTCTTGGGGTGTTGTAATTATATACATGTGCATGTATGTAACATGATCCTATGAGTGTAGGTGTTTGTGTGCGTGCACAATCGTGTAAGTGTATGTGTGTATGTCCATCATCTGCCATGTAGCGTCCAACTTCGATAATTAAAGACTCTTGACACTTTTTGCACAAGCTGGTTTATCAAAATGCGTTTTCATATATATATGATACAATCATAATCCACCCTACTGTGATGTGGACTACAGGATCTTTAACATGTTTATAAATTTATGCTTGTCGTGATCTTTATTGCATGCACATGGAAGATTCTGGTTTATAGTCTAACCCAAATCACTTTTGCAGTCTGTACAGAATTTGTTGGAATGTGTGGTGCCAAATAAAAGCACTCACTCTCAAAAGAAAAGTAGATCTTTATATGATCGAGTTTGGTCCCATATGAATGGGTGACCAGTTACATGCTAGATTTTGTGATCACCCCAAGAGTCAAAGTATTATGGGTTGTTGTTTTCTTCTGTGTAAGATGATGTGATTTTCATTAATTAAGTGAAGTGCTTTGAGTCACCGAATGCATTCTATAGATTCCCAGCAAAGGTGAAGATCATGTCCCCCTACCCTTGCTTTTACTGATAAGTCACAAATGGATCTCATAAATTGTCCACAGTGATCTGTTCTTTCATCTGGCAACCAACATGTTTATGGTAATTGGCGTTAATGTAACAACTTCTGTATTTTGCTTCCTTCACTGATGTGTTGTTTTCCACAGTAATCTATGCTTTGATCTGGCAACCAAAAAATTGATTGTAATTACTGCTTTTGTAATGATTTCTTTCATGTTTTGCTTCCTTCACTGATGTTTTGTTTTTCATTGAACAGAAAAAAAAGTCAGTGACCGAAGCAAGCAAACAGAGAAGAAATTGTCGCAAAAACAGTGATTATAATCAATTACTTGGCTGCTAGATTGGAGTGTAGATCATTGCAGAGTTGTGAGATTCATTTTGTGACATAGAATCAGCCAAATCTGCAGTAAAAATGAGAGGGGCCATGATCTCCAACTTTGCCAAATTCCAAATCATTGTGACAGTCCTGGGTGCTTTACCCAACCATTCTGAAACTCCCATAAAACAGAAAACAAAACAAACAGCAACAAAACTCCCAGCTGTAAATCATTTGTCTGAGAAATGCATAACTTATGACAAAATTGGTATTCAGCATCAAATATCAAACCCTAAAAATTGTGACAAAACAAACATCACACACTCAAAATACCACTCTGCCACAATTACATAACCCCACTAGACATGAACAAAGGTAATTTAAATTATGTGTAGCTTAGATGAGGGGAAAGGTTAATTTAAACTGCAGTGAGAATGACCAGCAGTGGCAAGCGGGTTGGGGGGGGAGGGGTGCGTGCAGAAGCATGGTGGGCATCAAGAGGAGGATCGAGTGATGGGAGGAATGCAAGGGAGGGGGGCAGGGGAGGGAGAGGAGTAAGAAGGGTAAGGAGGGAGGGGGCAGGAATGAATGAAGGTTGAAAGTGGACTCCGTGAGACTCCGCATACGGCAGCAAATATCAAGGCTAACACTGAAATCTAAATCTTGTGTTCTTGACTAACTTCCACGCCTGTTCAAATGTTTGTTTGTTTTTCCGAGTTTTGCAAAGAGTTCCCAAGTGGTATTGTCGAAGCGCTGGAGGAGGATGGACTCCATGAGAAAGCAGAGGCCGGTTGCATTGCAGCACTCAGCGCACGCAGAAGCAAATATCAAGGCTAACACCGAAATCTAACTTTTGTGTTCTTGACTAACTTCCGTGCCTGTTCAAAAGGAGTTCTCATTTTCCGAGTTTTGCAAAGAGTTCCCAAGTGGTATTGTTGAAGTGCTGGAGGAGGATGTCTTTGACAATCTGCCTGCCCTCTTAAGTGCCGATCGCCAAGACACTGATGGCCAGAAGTTGAAGAAGGGCCATGTTGCCGTTGTCCATGAGGCAATAAAAACAGTGCAGCTTCAACACGGAGAAGGCCCTTTCCGTACCTCTGTATCAACTGGTCGTGGGTATATGGCGGACCCTGACCTGGCAAGACTCCTGGGGTCTCTCACCGTCACAGTGGAAGGGGCACAGGCACAACAACGCACTGCAGGTGGGTGCCATCAGATCGTCAACTTCGTGTTGTCATCCCTGTTTGCTGAGGAAGAGGTTGCACTGGGGGGTGGGGTGACGCTGAAGCTCAACCCCAAACCAAAACTGGACAAGGTGTCCCCAGCCATGTGGATTACTGCCAATAGCAGAATTATGGGGCAGGTGCTTGACGAAAGCAGCAAGAATTTTGATGTGAGGGCGTACCTGCAGTACACCGAAATGGTGGGAGAGCTGGCAGCGCGCTACACATGGCAGTCAGTGCTCCTTTTTGACGATGAGTACAGACAACAGCAGCCCAAGCAAGGCTTCCCCTGGGGGACCAACGCCCCACACCTGGGCACTGTCATGCCGCGGGACAGTGGGCCACAGCTGGCACCACAGCAGAAGGCGACAACAGGGGGCAACGCCAACCGTAGCCATCCCATCGGCGGTCACGTGGGCTGTCACCATCAGGCCACGTCGCCTGCATCAGCCGTGGCGACAACCGTCAACAAAAGCAGCAACGCCTAGGACACAGTGCAGCAGATATGTGGCACCAAGGTAGGCCCCACCCACTGTAGCCCCTTTCCTTCCACTGATCCATTTATGTCTAGCTTCCTAGGGACTCAGCAATCAATTAGCACTAAACTTTCTAGCTGGGAAGAAGAGCTTGTGAATGACACAGACAAAGAGTTCCTTCTTGACGGCATTCACCACAGTTTCCATATTACTGATAAACATAGTGGTGGAAGTATAAAACCAGTGCATCAACAAAATCATGCTTCTGCATATCAGCATAGTGCTCAGATCGAAAAAGAGCTTTTAGATCAAATCCAAAAATGACACTTCATCAAAGCAGACAGAAAACCAGCAGTGGTTAGCACAATGGCAGCTATTCTTAAGAAGGATGGTTCTGTTAGACTTATTCATGATGGCAGTAGGCCTATAGGCGCAGCCATGAATGACTGCTCTCAGCCTGATACCATAAAATTCCAAATGTTACAGGATGCGTCAGCTGGCTAAGTCCTTTTATCATTGTGCAAAAATAGATCTACAGGCTGCTTATCGCTCTGTTCCCAATCATTGCTGTAATGTACAGGAGTTTAGAGCTAGTAAAAGTAACTATGTAAAGCGCCTATGCTTAGTGGTTCCTTTAGTGTCTAGACCGTAATGTCCTTATTTGGTAAAGGCTTCAAGACAAAGGTACGCGTTTCCCCGCCGGGAGGGCACTTGGCATTCCACCCCCAAGCAGACCGCTTCCTTCCTTCTCTTTACTTTTACCATAGCATTATTTAGTAAAATACAGTAGTAAAAACATGATGTCCGCAGTTCTTTTATTGATTATGTTGTACGTGTAACTAACAATAGAAAGAACATAACAATTGCGATGACTAGAAAGCAACGGGTTTGCAATGGCACTTTGAGAGTGAAAATAAACCTACATTTCTTTTTGACAGTAGGGTGCCATTCGGCAGCAACAAAGGCCCATCACATTTTCATCAACTCTCAGGCAATTTGTAGGTGTATGTTGCGCAAAGGTTTTAGAAGAGTTGTAGCCTACACTGACAAGTTCTTTATCGCAGCAGCAACTTATGAAGAGTGTAGAAAGTGGATGGACATTCTAATTAAACTCTTAAGAAAGCTAGGATTTTTGATCAGTTGGAAAAAGGTGGTGGGGCCGAGCCAACGCATCACCTTCCTGGGTGTTGAGATCGACACAACAAGCAGCACCCTGTCCTTGGGCAAGGACAAACTCCAGCAACTCCGGCAGCAGCAGCAGTGTTGTAGCATGTGATTGGCTTGCCAGTGCAGTTAAGCCAATCAGAAGCTAGCTCTCTTTATTTGTGGCAAAGCATGGCTCGCATTCAGTTAGCTTTGGTATGAGCTGTTTAAAAGGAGCATCGGAGGAAGGGGGGGGGGGGGGGAAAACAAAATAAGTTTGAAAAGCAGAAAGTTAACAGATCCCAGTCAAAAGAGAGGAAGTTTGTTCCCAAGTGCAGACGAAAGAATTTGCTTGGGGTGTTTGCAATGATGACATGGGCCACAACTATGCCAGTACTAGTGGGAATTTTAAAGCAATTTCTTCGTCTTCTCTTTCTTTTCGGGGAGGGATAGGGGAGAAGGGGGTGTCAGATCCAAAGTGTAATCAATGAGCATTTTAAAATACCTACTTGTGGCCACTAAAAGGTTTAAATTAATAATCATGTTCTGATTGGGAATGTCCGTTCAGCAAAGGGACACTACTCCGACTCGCGATCTTGTTTTACTGTGGAAATAGGGGAAACATTGGACCTTAAAAATGTTTTCTCATTCTTAAATAACAGATAATGAAGGCAGGAATAAACTAGCATAAATCTAAATCCTTTATTAACACAGAAAAGAAAGAGATATATCTGGTGCAGGTTTAGCACAGTTCCCTGTGTTAAAAAATACCACCACTGATCCAAGCTGCCCGGGCTATGTTGGGTCATGGCTTGGGGCATGCATGGCAGTTTGGGTCATTAATAATAATATTAACAATAATTAAAATTCAGAAATTAGAACTGTTACAGTGTTAGAATGAAATGAACAGTAACTGCGTGTTGGCTTTCACAGAAGTCACGACACATGACAGAATGAGGCAGAGTTATGCTCAGTCATATTCTGTACTGCAATGCTGATTCATTGCTGATACCATGAGTACTGAGACAGGTACCACTGTAGAATTTTTTGTTATTATAAGCTTGAGTACTTTACTGAATTTGATCTCTTTCAAGCATGGACCTGGCAATTAACAATGTTACAAATTTATGTAACTTTGTGGGGAAGTTGGTTTGTGTGTGTGCGTGTGTGTATCAGTCTACTTAGTACTTTTATCACACTTTCTACCCTTCAAAATCCATTTGACAAACATATCACCTATTTTAATCAAAATGGTTGATTTTAAGAATCTGGCATGGGCAACTAGTTTTGCCACTCAGGCAAGCAGAAATTCATCTACTTGCCCTAGTGGGAAAAAAAGTTATTGTCATACCCTGGATTGATGGGAGAAATGCAAGTGAGGGGAGCAGGTGAGGGAGAGGAGTAAGAAGGGTAAGGAAGGAGGGGGTAGGAATGAAGGCTGAAAGAGGACTCTGTGAGAAAGCAGAGGTCAGTTGCATTGCAGCACTCAGCGTGCGTGGCAGCAAATATCAAGGCTAACACTGAAATCTAAATTTGTGTTCCCACCACCATCCCCCACCCCCAACCAGATGTCTGCTGCCTGTATAGAAGTGAAACTGGTGTTGCCTGATACTCCAGAGCATGCTGATAATTAGTCAGTAAACTATGTATGTTCAGCATATATCACATGGTATACATGTATTTGAATTAATCCTGCTAGCAAGCTGGAGGGAAAAAATAAGGGGTATCATGTGTTAAAACATTTCTGTGTGTCTTATAATTAATTATGTGCACCTGTTGGGAGAAATACACAAAATGTTTTGTATTATTGTTGATAAACATTGTTGTGTTTTGTGAAGGAACAATTGTGTTTTGTGAAGGATTAAATGCCCCCTTATTGTTCAGCCCAAACTCACTCATATATATATATATATATATAATATATATATATATATATATATATATATATATATGTGCCAAAAGGTGCTGCTTAGAAGGTGGACATTAGGGTGAAAAATAAAAGCAGAAAAGTCATTTAGCAAGTAACACCATTTAAAAGATAGTCTTTTTTATATACATTTCAGGTCTGAAAAAGATAACTTGATGAAGCGAGTCTGAGAAAAAGACATTTAAAGACGGACACCTGAATCTGTCGGATGCAACACAGGACACAATGTTTGTTTTGATTTAATCCTTGAATTTAATGATTGCTATCAATCTGTGGGGAAAATAAACATCCATCATTTATAACAAGACAGTAAAACTTAAATTGACTCAATTCACTTTTTATTTCATATTCAAAATCATAACAATGATGTCCTGTGTTACATCCGACAGACTGCCACCTTTTATTTTTTTAATAAAATGAAAATGAAACACAACACTGAATCAAAATAGGATGTGTTTATTAGAATTTATGAAGCATAGTTGTTTCCATGACTGCAGCATGAAATAAGGTCATCAACGACATTTTTTTACATTTTATCTGTTGGATGTAACGATTATTATTATTATTATTGCTCACAATAC
Organism: Alviniconcha marisindica; assembly: GCA_018857735.1. NCBI lineage: Eukaryota > Metazoa > Mollusca > Gastropoda > Provannidae > Alviniconcha > Alviniconcha marisindica. The sequence continues at coordinate 93,511 of JABMCL010001678.1, forward strand.
ACAGCTTATAAAATAACATTGCTGATTTCCCTACACTGCAACAAAATGTTACCAGCTGATTTAGTAGTGGTTTTAATGACTGCAACACTAAACAAGTTGCTTGTATAGTTGTAATTTTGTCAAAGGCCCTTTTTCAGCATTTTATCTGTTGGATGTAACAACTCTATGGTGGACACAACACTTCCTTTCCTGTAAAACATATGCACAGCTAATAAAATCACTTAGTTTCCTACATCTGACACATTGCTGTAAATACTGAACAAGGCCAAAACCATTATTTAAAGTAATGCACTGCGGATGCCTCGCACATCAGAGGACACATGGAATATGTAACACTGGACAGTCAGTAGTGACTTAGAAAAAGTACAGCCAGTTCATTATTATTCTTTCATTGACAAAACAGAAAACCATGTGAATTACAAATGTACATTCACCCTATACCCTATCGTTAACAGCAGGTAAAATTCAATTATGAAAGACATTGATTTGGCATTCAAGTCTCACTACCTGGAATAACAACTGTAACACATTGTAAGTAACCAGAAACAGTAATGCAAAATCTGGAAACTGATGACAAAGCATAGAGAATTTCCCATGTTAACACTAATTCTTCCCATCCTAATAAATTTAAAAGATTTGTTTTCAGTGAGTTGGCACTTCAGCATTGAGACATATCTTTATTTCTCTGCTGTTCCTAAGTACTGCAGTGCTTCCCAGGACGAATCTGGCTTCATGCTCCACTAATGTTGTCCCTGCTGTGTCATGAAAAACACTTGCTCTTGCCCTTTTGGAGCATCGACCTCTTTAGCCTGAAAAGAAACATGAAATGTGTACAAAATTAGGCAATATAACAACTGTCTTTGAGGATGTCTCCTTATTTATAGGTATGCAACTCTGGAGACCTACATTCATATAAGATATTGTGTGTGTCTGCACGCGCACGTGTGTGTGTTTTGACTTTCCCCCGAATATATATATCTATATCAGACATTAGGTAATATTACTAACATATATAGTGCTGTAGTTGAAACATAATAACACAAATACCAGGTTACCCCCTCCTTTTTTAAATTTCTGTTCATTTGGTCTTTCCATCCCTACTAACTTCCACCCCCACCCTACATTGTGCCACAGTGTATTGTATTTTGTGTTGTATGAATTTTTTGTCTTCATGTTGCATATTTATAGTGAATTGTCACAATAATTCTACTTTATATGCTGCACTGTATTGTATTTGTACTGCAATGCACATATAAAACTACATCAGTTAAGAAATTTTATTCTGGCTTTCACTAGTTTCAGCACACACTTTAGAATGCATCTGTCCTGCTAGAAATAGAATCAAAAACAATAACAATATGCTTTATTCATCCCAGGGAAATGGGAAGGCCTGGGAAGATAAAATAAAAATAAAAAAACATCTCCCTAATCACAATGTTAATGTCATGGTAATGCTTCTTTTCTTTTTTCTTCTTTTTGTTGTTGTTGTT
>JABMCL010001678.1:100000-112931 GCA_018857735.1 Alviniconcha marisindica
TGTGTGTGTGTGTGTGTGTGTGTGTGAGAGAGAGAGAGAGAGAGAGAGTCAGTGTGTCACGGCACGGTGTGTGTGTCAGTGTCAGTCAGGTTCGGCAGTGTAGTCCGCCACTAAGTTACTCAGTGAGCGTGAGTATGTGTGTGCCGTGTGTGTGCGTGTGTGTGTGTGTGTGTGTGTGTGTGTGTGTGTGTGTGTGTGTGTGTGTGTGTGTGTGTGTGTGTATGTGTGTGAGTGTTAGTTTGTCACTGAGTGTGTGTGTCAGTGTGTGTTAGTGTCGGTGTGTCAGTGCTTGGTGCCGGCGTGTTCACTGAGTGTAACGTGTTCAGTTCTACCTTCATGTAGAAGAAAACAACTGCAACAACAAAACTATGATAAAAAAACCGCAAACGAAACTGTACTACCCTGCAGAAGGAACTGAACCAATCTGACACTCAGTGAGACTCAGTGACTTCCGAGTGCCAGTCAGTCATGTCGAGTCACGTATCTTAGTGACCGTCTCGCGGCGGCGACGGCCAAACCAAGTGATGCACACAAGATCAGTGCTGTTCTCAGTCTTGACCCAAAAAAACTGAGCATAGTACAGACAATCGAACGGACCGGCCACTGTCAACTGAAACTGATATTTCTGAGCAACTTACAAAAACGATTGAACTGTACACAGCCGCCGCGGCAGCGGCGACATCAGTTTTGGCGAGTCCGAAACTACTGACATCACCGTTTTGAAAGAAAAACGCAGTTTTCAATAGAGTCGGAACGTAACCAAGCTCGATTCAGGCCGTTGGCATATTTTGTTGTCCGAAGATCATACTAACACTGTAATCTTCGGAACAGAGTCAAACGAGGGTGGTTTCACGCGGCAACTGAGCCGCTTCATTATTTTCCCTCAAGTACCTTCATCTCTTCCCAGAAATTGGGAGTTGTTTCCCTTCGGTCGTCTGCTACAATAACCAGTAACAGACGATTACAACTAACCCAACAAACACCAGTTAGGGTGAACAGTTTTTGTTCTCTTTTCTCCATACTACACTCCGCCTAGTCGACACTCAACGTGTCCTACCAGCGATACTACAGCAAAATCAGTGTAGTGTAGTGTAGTGTCTCCTGGTCCTACCAAGTCCGCAGCGGGTTCTACCAAGTCAGCAGGCAAAGTCCAAGCACTGGTTTACGACATCCTTCCTTGGAGGAAGGTGCCGGAAAGCGATGCTCGGAGTGTGGGTCGGCGGCACACTCCGAACACCGCTTTCCGGCACCTGCCTCCTGAAGGAAGTATGTCGGAAACCACTGTTTGGAGTTTGGGTCGGCGGATCAGCTGTGTCGCAACGCTCGAGTGCACTGGCCACGTGCTCTTCTCGGCTTTTCCGAAGATCTAAAGCGCTGCACTTTTAGTTCTTGTGAAAAAGGGCCGCTTTATTAAGTTATTTAGAGTCCAGGCGAGATCAAGAGGAGAGAGGTAGTGCCGCTGGACCCTCAAGTTAGCCGGCCACTGAGAAGAGATCAAGAGCAGGGAGGTGGCCGAAATGGGCTCTGAAATGGTTGGACTTCTTTTCAGCTTCGGTTGTTTTTCAGTAGCGGCGCTATGGACATTGTCTTTGTGACTGCTCGCACAGCAATTGAGACAGGAAAGTTGCTTTGAAACACTCAATGTAACAAATGAATGAACAAAACTGTTAAGTAAAACAAAAAGAAGAAAAAAACGTGTTTAAACAAATTACAATTATAGCAATAACAACATTCAGTGACTGATATATTGTGAAAACACTGATATGCACACTGACACGCCCCACCACAAGAGACTGAGAGAGTCTCAGTGAGAGCCAGAGAGAGAGAGAGAGAGAGCGTGGCATGCCTGTGTACATGTACACACGAGTGCATATATATACACATACATGCATACATACACATGCACAGCTGCAACTGGCCACTTTTCTGTGACTTGACACACATGCACAACAACAGCATCACACTCTCATGAACATGCATGCATGTACACAGTCTGACACAGCATGAAAGATCTGCAACATGCAGCCCGAATCTAGCTGTGAACTCCCACACACATATGGGCTAGGCTTATATTTATAAAGCACCACAATCAGCAAAAGTGAGCTGCGGCAATACAAGATAGAATTTTGCATACCTTTGTTCTTCCGTTTCATGTACAACTTCAACACTGAAGACAAACACTTTTAGTGCATGCTGGGCTATTTTGTTGTTTCCAAACACCAAGCACAAGTCCAACGCCGAACTCCAACATGGTGACTATATGATCGTTAACGTGTATATGTAATCTTTTTGCGCATGTGTACACACATGGGGGCCTGTAAGACTTTTATAGTAATCTCAGGGCTGGTGTAACAGTCACCCATCCGCGTTTTGTGACCATGCTTGATCATGCTTTGAGAGCGAGTGCTGTTGCTCAGTGCCACCAACTCTGCTGAGTCACACACATATGCGTGTGTGCCCCCTCCCCCCCCCCCCCCCCCCCCACACACACACATGTGCATACACTGGTGCACTGGCTTGTACAGAAGAAATGTTAGCAACATGAATTTGTTTCAAGATCTGTTAAAGACAAATGAACAAACAGTACTGTTTGACATGCCTCTCTGAGGCATCCCCCCATCAGTGAGAAAGAAAAAGGGGGGGGGGGGGGGGGGGAGTGAGCAGACATGAACAAGGCGTGTTTTTTCCCTCGGTTGTTTCTGTTCTTTCATCCACATAAAACCTTTTACGCCACATATCAAACCCAACACAAAAATGTCGAGTGAAAAAAAGGGCAGCTTTATTTATAACAGGCCAGAAAACAAACAGTTTAACAATTGATTGTCCTACTTTGAGTGTCCTAAACACTAGGCAACCAGAACCGATATACCTTTAGACAAATATTTGTGACCAAACTTTAAGCATTTAGAATTTTGTGGTCATCAAAATACCAACATTTGACCCATCACTTGATGAGTTGATCAATAGTGGTCAATAATAATACTCCCAAATTATGTCAGTTACCCCTCCCTATACCAATTTAAACTCTTCTGCAGTGTGGGAGCTGAGGGCTACAGTTGTGGATTCATGCAAGACACATCAGCCCCACACTAAGCGAAAATCTTGGGAAACCCACCCAGAGCGGGGTTGTCTCTCTTGCACTGTCACATTCCCCCAATACAATGTGCATTTTAATTGCAATATGTGTTAATCCTGTAGTTTGTGCATCCCTGAGTGTATACTGCCTGCACTGCTACTCATCAACTCCACTGCTTCCCTGTCAAAGCTGGTATCTTTCACAAATAAATTGCCTGCCCCCGTTTCAGTTCAGTTCAAGAGCCCATAATTATGTGCTCCACCCTCTCTCAGAAGTTTCCCCAGCACTTCGTCTGAATGATGATGACCCTCTCTCGTCTTTTCAAGGAAGATCATCTAGCACCTCTTCTTTACACACCTCTCTGCTCCAGGTAAACAATGGTGTGATGTCCATGGCTTTGTGCTCGAAGATAGTGTCTCAAGCTCCTCAACACTTCAGACTCTTCCAAGATGCAAGCCTCTTGTGATGGTTGCTTTGCCCGCCAGTCTATCTGCTTGGTCATTTCCCTTCACTCCAGCATGTCCAGGGCAGTACACCCACAGGAGTTTTCAAAGGTGGATGTCAATCATTGACACATTCCAGTCTGGGCTTCCCATTTCACTTTTAGTAGCAAGTTTATTGAATCTGTGAGGATGATAGCATGTGTGGTCTGGCTGTCACCTCTGGAGGCAATCCAGGGTGTGCGACTGCTTCCACCTCCATCGTCAAGCTGGAGGTTGAGACTGTCTAGGCTGCACTGTGTTCATGGATGGTGGTCTCACCTTGCTTGACAGTAAAGCCCCAACCTGACTGGTGACTGAGCAATCAGTGTACAATCCTATGAGATCTTGTGGTTTGCTGTTTTCTTGAATGAGAAGCTTGATCTCTGACTCTGTTTTACCTGCTGGCCATTCTCCAGTTTTCTGGTGGGAGTGACCCTAGAGACGCCAGAATCAGTTTGGGTACTTTCCCCACTCCTTGGGTTGCTTGAGCTCTGTTAGCTGGCATACTTGCAGTATTGAGTCCTCAGCTTGACCCATACAAGACCTGCCCTGTCCCAGTCTGCATCCCTTTGTGTCTTTCACAGTTTCATGGAGTGGGTTGTGGGGATTTGATGGCACTAAAGTATGAGATTCAAACACATAAAAAGAAAATATGAGAACAGCTAATCTGTTCACATGTTCAACTTGAATTCATTAATGTTAAACTGAATAAAGTCAAATCCAATTACCGACAACATTTCAGCCGGTTGACATTCTGTCCATCAAAACAGTCCTTACTGACCTTAAAACACAGAGGACTTTAACGACATGTCACAGTGTTAGAAATAAAGCCATCCAGACTACTGTTCCATGACATTATATCCTCACTACTGTTCCATGATATTTTATCCTCACTACTGTTCCATGACATTACATAGTAAGTTGTTAAGGAGACTTATGCAGAGTGACATGACAGCTTGTGCAGCCAGTCGCTCCTCCACTTTGACGGGACGTAGTGACAGACACTGCATTGCTTCCCATGTTGGCTTCATCACACCAACCACCCTGTAACACATTAGTCAACCAGTGACACTTTGTGTGTGTGTGTTTGATTGTGTGTGTGACTGCATGTGTAAATCGGCTCCGATTATTAGGAAGTACATGGAAAGCAAAAAGGTCAATCAAACAATTACCCTAGTGGACAGTGGCTCTGTTCATTATGTCTGTATACACTTTTCTAAAATTTTAAATCATTTCGGCGACAAAGCCCGCCCACGTCAGCAGTGACCCTGGCAATCTGTCAGTGTTGGAAGCTTTGCAAGCACAGTTCAATTTTTATATGTTTCAGTTTTGGCGGCAAGATAAAGGTAAAAGTCAGTGCCCATACACTGATGATGTAACCGAGTGCATTGTGTGTTCTGGGCCGTGACCTTTTCACCTGTCTTTCTTTCTTCTTCTTCTTTTTTTTTTTTTTTTTTTTTGACTGGGCAAAAGTTTTATGGCTCTAACATACTAAGTGTCAAAACTTGCACGCTGCACAAAACGGGTCCAGACGAGATCAAGAGGCGGGAGGTGGTGCTGGACCCACAAGTTGGCCCAGAAGAGATCAAGAGCAGGGAGGTTGAGCTGGGCTTGAGAGTTGGACTTCTTTTGCTTCAGTTGTTTTCCAACAGCTACGGACATTGTCTTTGTGACTGTTCTGTATAACAGCTGAGACAGCAATTGGCGTGGTGCGGTCAGTGGTTCTGCGCAATGCCGGGCGGACACTGCCTTAACATTTTGTTGTTCTGGTGGCACGGTCCACGGCAGCCTTGGTCTTCCGGGTTAGCGCCTGGGACCATTTTACTTTACGTCCACAGAAGCTAGGTGGCTTATTAGGACGGGGACTGGGGGGGGGGGGGGGGGGGGGGGGTACAAGAGGGTTCCAGGCGAGATCAAGAGATCTTAGAGGAGGGAGGTGGAGCTGGACCCTCAAGTTAGCCCAGAAGAGATGAGTAGGGAGGTGGAGCTGGGCTGAGAAAGTTCCTTTGCTTTGAGTTGTCCAAGTTGTTCGTCAACAGCAGTGCAACGGACATTGTCTTTGTGACTCTGCCCAAGCACAGCAGTTGAAACAGCAATTGCGCAGTGCACAAGTCACTGGGCAATGGCGAGGGACACCGCCTTAACATTTCCATTGTTCTGGCGGCGGTCCATGGTCTCTCCGGTCTTTTTCGGGCGGTTTCCGCGGTCGAGCCTTCACTCTTTCGTCCCCTTCCCACTCTGTCCCCGTCCCTAATAAGCCATCTCGCTTCCGTGGTAGTGTTGCTTAATGTCCTCAGATGTCAGTTGACATATTAGGGACAAGCTGAGACCAATGCCGGAAACCGTCCACGTCCACGGAAACCATAAGGCTCGTTAGGACGGACAGCCCAGGACGGCCACACTGACTCTCTCACACAGCTCCTGAACTATGTTGGCTTCCGTGGACGTAAAGCAACAAAGAAGAAGAAGGGGGAAGGGGACAAAAGAGTGAAGGCGCGACCGCGGATACCGCCCGAAAAAGGCCGGAGAGACCGTGGACCGCCGCCAGAACAATGGAAGTGTTAAGGCGGTGTCCCCTCGCCATTGCCCAGCGACTAGTGCACGCACAACTGCCGCTTCAACTGCCGTGTTTGGGCAGAGTCACAAGGACAATGCCCGTTGCACTCTGTTGAGAAACAACTCGAAGCGAAAGAAGTCCAACTTTCGCAGCCCAGTTCCACCTCCCTACTCATGATCTCTTCTGGGCTAACTTGAAGGTCCAGCTCCACCTCCCTCCTCTAGATCTCTTGATCTTTTGATCTCTCCTTGAACCTTATAGACCATGAGCCAGTCTATACCCCCCCCCCCCCCCCCCCCCCCCCCCCCCCGGGGTTTCCACATGGTAATTTCTGGGTACCTTGACCATCAAAGTACACAGTTCAGGTTGTCTGCAAGTGAGCTGTTGCTGTGGTGTCTGGGGTGCTGGTTCTAATAAATGCACTATATGGAATTCAAATTGCGATGACCTGTCTCTTAGCAACTCATTTATTATGACAAAAAGGCCATTTCCATATATTGTTTTATTGTTTGAACAGTTTAATATGTTGTAGTTTTCCTTTTTCTCTTTGTCTTAAATGTGTCCTTGTTATTGGGCACTGGCGGACGCAGAAATATTAAGGCCCCCTCGTTAAAACCCCAGAGCCGAAAGATGTTTTCCCTTAAAAGCACGGAGTAGGTCAGAATATAGCCACGTATGCTTAGTCACTGCCATAATTTCTTCTTGTCCTAATTTCCACTTCCCCGGTCCATTCACTTTCATTTATAGGCGATAATGGTAATTTAAGCTACAATAATTAAGGTTCTGTTTGCTGAAATATATGCTAATGTAGTTTTTGTGATAAAATGTTTGTACAGCGCAGTGAGTTTAACTCTGGTTAAAGAACAGCGCTTTATAAGAATTATTTATTATTATTATTAAAATAAAATTCTTCTCCAAATCGTCTCCATACTTTTCATTTGCGTTAGTCTTGGCTGAAGCGAATTCCCGCGTTAGCCTGCGAAATAAAATAGGTCATACTGCTCAAAGTCAATTGATTTAAGCAGTTCTCATGTTGAGTGCCTGCAAATATAAATAGGCACCAAAACGTGTGTTCTGTGCCTCAAAAAGGTGATTTATACATACTTGTGATCTGATCAATGTTCTTTAATTTTGTACTGAATGCGTTACAGGGAATCTGTCTGGAAGTACCCTTTGCATTTGTAGATAGTGATATGTGCAAATTTATTGACTGTTTTGGCTGGGTTTTTTGCTATTGATTGTGTTTTGTGAACAGTGAGCCAGTTTTTTGCTCGTAAGAAACTGTGACTGTGATATGTCCTGAAGTGACCTTTGTGCGGTTGACAAGGCATACAAATCCATGAACTAAATAACTTAAGCATGTGCAATGGTCCAGTCCTGATATGGTGGATGAAATATATGATATATACCGAATCTGCATGGGAACACACATTGTGCTACTTTTGAACGACAGCAGAATTATTTGAAACAAAAGAACCATCGGAAGGGAGTAATGTAAATCCTCCAAAAGCAGAACAGCAAATCCGCCAGCAACCACAATGCTAGCTGTTGCCCAGTGACAGATGTCTTTTTTGTGAAAAGACTTGAATACAAGGAAACAACATGTTGAAAACATTGGTCAAATGTATGGCAAAAACAGCTGAGGATTCTGCCAAAGAAGCAACCAAAAGAAAACAAGATCAGCACATCCTTTTGAAGGTGCAAGATACTGACTTGGCTGCTCAAAAAGCACATTACCATGCCACCTGTCGGAGAGATTACACTCGAGAGGATGACAGACACCAGGAAACCATCAAAGACACTAAAACCATTGAAGAGCAAGCTTCCAACATGACCATATAAAACATTATTTTCAGTACATCGTTCAGTATGTTATGGGCAGAATCGCTTAGAAATAAAGAGTTAAGGAAAAATTATGAAACTGGAACATTCCATGCATCTTTCTGTAGAGGTAAATAAGTGATAGATGTCAACAAAATGTGTCAACACACCTCATCCTTGTTGAACAGTCACAATGCCACTATGCAGAGATGCATTGACAATGCACATCGAAAGGGCCAGTTTTCAAGCACTCTTGATATTCCGCAGTTAAGGCAACTAAAACCATTCCTCGAGCAGATGGGCCCTGGCTTGCATACTGTGAATGGAAAAGTGGGAGGTATATTGGACAGGCTGTTTCTTCATGCCGCAAGACCTGGTTGAAATCCAGGTGGAGCAGCCCCAAAAGGAAGATGACTATCAAGAATACACAGGCTTGAGAATCTTGATGGCTTCAGGTTTTAGGCTGACATATATGTGTAAGCTGGACATGCATTCAGTGTCACTCAAAAATAAGGGACATTCAGGTTTGGCAACCTTCTATGGCACCGGATTTGGTATCTTTGGCTGGGAAAAATACCCCAAGCTTAACGATAAGCAGTGAGAAATAAAAGTAATGCATTTAAAAAATGTTTATAAATCAAAATCAGATAACCAAATTTTAGAAAGTCAATAATGATTTGTCGAATCATTGACAGTGTGGACAATCACTTTGGTGAATATCTTTAAAATTTCCTAGCTGTTCGTCTGTATTCTTGGCATAATAGCAAAGAGCCTGCTAACTGCAAGCTGATACATGAAACTGTCCAGCAGTTTGCATGCTGAATTAAGCCAAACCCGAGATGTGATCCGGTGGCGTCAGGCTCCTAAACCTAAACTGTTTTACTGAGACATAACAAAGGCAAAACTGGGAAGTTTTACATACATCGGGCATGTTCTTGCCTATCTTCCATGGGGGTATAGAGGGACTGTGAAACTGATTTCAGGTTAAATGGAGGTAGACCAGTGAATAAGCCCGCACCTGCAGCGGTTTTGTGGAAGTAGTTTATTGAGTTTGAACATATGTGCATTTTTGTAAAAGGTTGCTTAACTTTTGAACTTGAGTATATTCTATTCTGTGACGTCATCCATTAATGCAGGTGTTAATCAAACATTCTCTGTGACTCTCTCAGTCGCCGTGATACATTTGGTGGGAAATGAAGCACTTTTGTTCAATATTTTTACACGAACATTGTACAACATTATGCAACGTGACATTTTTTTCTTTTTCAATCTTTAAATCCCACACGCGTAATTCAGGCCACCATACCTGGGTAAGACAACAGCAGCCGCAAGCCGGAGGAGGGTTTCGATACTTGGCCCATGGACTATTAGGTTAGCGCCCGTTTCGAGGTTTCACTCTTCTGTCCCCCCTTTTCCCACTCGTCCCCGTCCCTAATAGGCCTACTCGCCTCCGTGGACGTTAAGCAACAAAGTCTCTCTCTTGCACGCTGGGCCCGCCACGTCCTCATTCCCCCAGTGTCCCTGCAGAAGCAGGTCGTTTTTGCGGAGCTGCTGGCTGGGCACCCATATGTCTGATTCACTAGGGGAGAGCCTGTAAGCAGTTATTTTCTATGGCTTGATGTTGTTATTCTATTGTTTCTTATTGATGTAAATGATGTATGTTACCATGTTCACAATGCGCCTTGATTATGGTTCAAACCGTGACATCGGAGATTTTTTGGCACGGTTGCAGTCATCGCGCCAGTGTACATTGTATGTGCATTCAAATTTCAAGCCTTTATGCCGCAAAGCGACCAGTGCTTCCAACATGTATGGAGCTTATCCTGGTTAGCTGATATGTAGCTAGTACGTTATATAATTGCCATTGCTAAATGTTCAGTTTCAGCCGATGCTTTGCCGATGCAAAGTTATCCCTCTAAACTCTAAAGTATCCTTCTTTTGTGTGGCCGGCCATACAGATCTCTGTGCGGATTAACTTGTTTCCTACCGATCTATTTTCTGCATGAAATTGGTGGTATATGTTGCCTTCGCCGGCATCACTGGATATTCATTTTAATAGTTGAGTATATGGTTTAGTGCATAGGGGTGATTATAAACTGTGAGATACGCCGAGTCTTTGGCGCACAGACTCTTTCACTCTGCCTAGCTTGTAAGCCCTTTCCCGGGCTTTGTGGTGTACCCAAATGGCCGGTGATGCACGCAGCAACTTTCTCCAAACACTGGTTTTCGACCCTTCCTTCAACCACTGCCGTATTTTTGTTACGCCTAAACCCAAAAACTGTCAGCTAACGAGCATTTTTTTTTTGTTGGTGCTCAAACAGCAGTAAGTTTGTTACAAACAACTCAAATTACATCAGACGTTTGTTAGCAGTATTGCCATGTCGTTGCTTACGCCGCCAGCTCAAATAAAACCAAAAGAGTCGTTTGAATCCAGGCGGAACTTTTTTTGTTTACCTGGGGTGGATGCGTCTCATGTTTACGTGCGTGCTTGGGCGTTAGGTTGCTTCCACAGTCTTATCAGTACCCAAACTCCAAGCACTGGTTTACGACATCCTTCCTTCAACCACTGCCGTATTTAGTTACGCCATAGGGTCCAGAAAACTGTCACTGAGCCAACGAGAGCCGTTTTTTGTTGGTGCTCAAACAGTAGTGGGTTTTTGTTACAAACAACTCAAATAAAACAAGGCGTGTCATTTATAGCCGCCAAAAAATCTCAGTACCCCAGCACAACAAACCACAATCGTTTGACTGAATCGGACGAACTCTTTTTTTTTTTTAACCCGGGGTGGATGCGTCTCGTTTTTTACGTGGTGCTTGGGCTCTAGGTTAAGTAAACTGGTGCTTAACGTCCCACAGGTTGCTTCTACCTTTCGATTGGCGCTGACCGCGTCGCTGGACAGCTGTGCGGAAAAAAAGGTGCCCTTCAGCGGCGTAACTAAATCTGGCAGAGTTTGGAAGGGTGCCGGAAAGCGTGCTGGATGTGATCAGTACCCAAACCTTTCGGAGGGTGCTGACCGCGTCGGTGGACAGCTGCACGGAGATAAAGAGTTCCCCTTCAGCGGCGTAACTACATCTGGCAGAGTTTGGAGGAAGGTGCCGGAAAGCGGGGATAGCTCAGTGGTTAGAGCGCCGGACTCGTGGTCGAAAGGTCGCGGGTTCGAATCCCTGCTGGAGCGGCGGGAGAATTTTCTTCTCCAGGGTCAACTTTTTGTGCGGACTCTTATTTTGGTATCCGTTCCACCGCAGTAGCACGTAAAAGACCCCGGTCAGTCATTCTGCCAAAAGAGCAAGTGGCAGGTTACAGCTACTGAAACACGCATACACCTTACGTATGTGGCTTTGCATGAAGTGACATGGTGCATGGTTGTATGGTGTACACAAAACGCGCCGAAAATGGCAGCAGTTTCATGTTGCACCAGCCATGCCAGCGCCGTGTAAGTACACCACTTCATGGATATTCCAAAACGCGCTATAAGAAAAGCTATTCACTCATGTAGAATCACATGCGAGCGCAGTGAGTCTGGTCGAAAGCGGAGAATAGCGCTATATAAAAGTCAGTAGTGGCAACTAGGTCAACGCAGCGTCTTTGTTTCTGTTCCGAGCACTGACCGAGCAGACCGCTGCAGCCAGACTAGCGGCTATTATTCTTGATGCGCCGCTCGCGTCAGTAAGGCCCCTGACTATCCCTTGGCGGGGGCTCCACAAGTATCATTTTTGTCATGACAAACACATGTTTATTGTGACAAACACATGTTTGTCGTGACAAAACACGTCTTTTGTCGCGACAAAAGTATGCTTGTCACAAAAGTATGCTTGTCACAAACATTTTTATCAGGACAAAACTTGTCGTGACAAATATTTGTTGCAACAAACATAATTTTGTTGTGACAAAACTTTTGTCACGACAAGCTTACTTTTGTCACGACAAAGTGTTTGTTGTAGCAAAACACTTCTTTTGTCGTGACAAAAGTATGCTTGTCGTGAGAAGACTTTTGTCATGACAAATATTTGTTGTGACAGTTGTCACAAACATTATTTCAAGTTTTCGTGACAAACATTATTTTGTCGCAACAAGCATACTTTTGTCGCAACAAAAGACATGTTTTGTCGTGACAAACACGTGTTTGTCATGACAAAACTTTTGCTGCAACAAAAATGATACTTGTTGCAGCTCCCGCCAATGATACTTAACCTTGTTCCCGGATATGCTCTGCTAGGCAGTAACAGTGATAGGCTGTAGCCTGTTTGTACACATTGTGGGTACAGAGGCTGGAGTCAGTCAGTTTATGACTGACACTTCCTCCCGCTTACGGCCTGGTCCCAAGTACCACCTGTGTCACTGTCAGTCTCTGTGTGCTTAAGTGGAACTGCTGTAACAATCATCTCATTCTCCCTGTTTAGCTAATATTGGTAATCTGCATTTCTCATTGTGTTACTTTATTGTATACTATTATATACTCAGTGGTTATGTAGTCAGTTTGCCATCATCAGTTAATTGATACTGGTTTTGAGTGCAAGTCATGCACACATTTTGTGTGCTTGATTATTAATTATTTTGTTACCATCATGTTTATAGTAGCTTACAGGTAAACCACATAGCTGTTCTTATATTAGATAATTGCTTTTGTTTAGTCCTTACTCTTGCTTTCATGTTCTAAATATTTTGTTTTCTTGTGTCTTTTCCAACACAGATACTGTTTCCTGGTTGGTAAAGTAAGTAAAGATGATGCTTAACGTCCACAGAAACCTTATTAGGGATGGGGAGAAAGGGGGAAGGTTTATGGAGGTGGGGGAGAGGGAGACTATTATACCTATCGCTACACTGTCACCACCAGAATGACTCCTGCATTAAGATGGGCACCGATGAGAGCCATTTTAATGTTTTATTGATTGTGAGGACAAAGTCACAAGACGGGTCCACAAATTTTTGAAGGAAAAAAGGGGAAACCGAAGCGGATTCGAACCAGGGCCCCCTGCTTTCCAGCCTAACGCCTT
>JABMCL010002447.1:0-111320 GCA_018857735.1 Alviniconcha marisindica
ACAGAACCCAGTGCATGAAATTACTTGGATGTAGACTAAAGGAATGTTATGTCCATGTACTTCTCGTTGCATTTGTAAAGATCTTTAGGCAGTTGGAAAGAAAAACAGAGTGTAAGTTTTACTGTGTAAAATCCTCATTTCATCACCATATGAACATTTGAATGTCCGAATGTCAATATTCAGAGTTGATTTACAAACGTGTCAAACTTCCCCTTCCTAGGTCGTTGAATGATCGTCACCTTGCTCCAGGGCTGGAAGACGGACATGACGGGACGGGGAAGGGGAGGGGGGGGGGGGGGGGTCTGTACGTGTGAGAGTCACTGTTCGTGGAAGGACGTGGAGGGCGTGGGTGTGACTGGTGGTGGTGAGGGAGGTGCGTGCCTCAGCGGGCGAGGGTCGTCAGGCTGACGGACTGCAGTGCTCCATCCATCATGATGCCACTGGGAACTGGACACTACCGGGTGTTGGGGCGGTGCGAGGGATACCCCCCCTCCTTCTGTCAACAGGCTACTGATGAAGGTGGTGATGTGGATGACAGCAAGAGAAATGTGATCACCACCACCATTATGTCGTACGGAATGTCTCCCGAGACACTTGCTCTACTTACATCATTTAAATAGAAAGCAAACTGTGCGTGTGAATAAATCTAAAACAGAACGAGGCCCAGATCGCTCGTTCAGAATCAACACACAAGGGAGTTAATTAGCGCTCGAAATACGTAACACAAGTATAACAACAAAGACCTGATTCGCCTACCGTAACTCTCACCTGGCATGCGTGTAAATCCGCACCTCTACGTCTGGTGGAGTTTATGTACCTTGTATTTACATGCATGCCAAGTGAGAGTTACCATAGGCGAATCAGGTCTTTGTTGTTGTACTTATGTTGTGTTACGTATTTCGAGTGCTAATTAACTCTCTTGTGTGTTAATTCTGCGCGTGTGAATGCATCTGATGTACGATCTCAGAAATATGGAGTTCCCCAAGGTTATGTTCTTGCATCGTTAATCATCTATTCATCTACTCTATTCATCAAAGAATTCTGTGAACTTTTCTTGGGTGACACAATAATCCACAGCAGTAACTCTAATAATCTCAAAATGCTATCGGAGTCACTACAGGAGAGTGTCACCAGTCAATTACAGTAGGCGGAGTTTAATCATATGTCTTTCAATCTTCATAAGACCAAATTTATGCTTATACCAACCAACAAAATTTAACTTTGAAACCACACTGTTAATGAAGTCAACAACCACAAAGTTCTAAGTATGACGATTGTCAACAATCTTTCCTTGTCCAGTCATGTGACTGCTTTCTGTAGAAGTACTCCCAAAGAAATTCGCCAGTTATCTAAAAACTAACACTTTCTTAACCTACCTGCCTGAAAATTATTCTTTCATGCCCATATCCAATCCATCATCGACTACGGATCGACGCCTTGGTTAGTTTACATAAGGGAGTGCTCAGTGCAATTTTCTCAAAACCACAACGCTAGAGATTTCAGACTATAATTGCCCTCAAAGAAAGGCTTAGCTGTAACAAGTTTCGATGATGCACAAATTTGTGCCCAAGAAAGTCCCACTCTCTCTTACGGTAACAATTTCCGTAAATCACTGCACGATATTCCGGAAAGCTCAATATACCAATCCCTAGGATGGACCTTTTCAAGTCTAGCCTAGTATATTCTGGCAGTGTTCTTTGGAGCAGTGTTCGGTGTTCTCTGGAGTGTTCCCTGACTCTCTTAGATAACCATCCAGCCCCGAAACGTTTAAATCACGTCACATGCCATACATTATACGCTGATCGTTAAACACATGTTAAACTTGTTGATTGCAACCCGCATGCAACGTTCTACTTTACCGTTTCCCATTCTTCACGCAAATACCGCCAGTAATGTTTGCTACTGATGATTGCAAAACTCTATATATCAACCCCCATCCCCCTCTGTCTCATATTATGTTTAATGTCTAAATATCAGTTATTCCATGTGTGTAGCGGTGTGTGGTAGTTTTTAAAATGTGTACATTCTCGTTTGCCCAGGCTTTCCAGTAGAATCTAAAGAAAGGTGTGACTGTGTGTGGTTGTTGAATGTAGATGGATGCATATGCGGATAGGAAGAGGGGGGAAGGAAGGGGGGAGGGAGAGAGCGTGAGAGATCCAGGCAAGAGAAGGAGGCACGGTGTGGGTGGGTGAGAAGACAGACTCAGTTTGGTGTTGTTATTGTTGAGATCATTTATTAGTTGTTGTATCTGAGTGGACGATCGGAGATTGGTGTGCGCATGTTACTCTGTGTATGTGTGTGCGTGCGTGCGTGCGTGCGCGTGCGTGCGTGTGTGTGTGTGTGTGTGTGTGTGTGTGTGTGTGTGTGTATATATAGTTATTGTTTGATAGACAATAATGGTAAACAACAATATTTAATGTTCTGTTTCTTGAAATGCATGTTAATGTGGTTTTTGTCATAATATGTTTGTACAACGCAATGAGTTTAACTCTGGTTAGATAGCGCTTTATAAGAATTATTAATTATTTTTTATTACCTGTGTCGTTAGATCTAGAATAGTGCCTTGTGTGGGCGAGGGCTGGATGTGAAAGAAACATACATGCTTATCTATTACCCTTGTAAATAAACAATTTTCTCCTCTCTCTCTCTCTCTCTCTCTCTCCTCTCTCTCTCTCTCTCTCTCTCTCTCTCTCTCTCTCTCTCTCTGAGTTAAATATAAACCGACATCGACACGCAAATAAACCCAACAAAACATTTCTTTGTCATGTTGTTTAATACGATTTCAACAGTCTTCGCTCTTTTCTTTTTTTGTCAGTTTCACATGTGGGGAAGAAAAGTACACCTGTTTGTGGGTTGGGTTTAGGCTTACTGTGGATGTTTGTCACAAGATGTTGACCGAAGGCCTCCCCGCAGCCGCTGGGCTAATCCCTAAGGCGGTCAGAAAACCAGCGACCACCGGACAGCGCTGCGGGGAATCCGATCAGACGACAGGCACTGTGAACGCCCCGCTGCCTCCCTACACACGTTTCCCTCTGAAACGGAGTTCTCTGAGATTAACTCGGTGTCAATGCGTGTGTGCGTGCGTACGTGTGTGTGTGTGTGTGTGTGTGTGTGTGTGTGTGTGTGTGTGTGCGTGCGTGCGTGCGTGCGTGCGTGCGTGCGTGCGTGCGTGCGTGCGTGCGTACGTGTGTGGTGTGTGTGTGTGTGTGTGTGTGTGTGTGTGTGTGTGTGTGTGTGTGTGTGTGTGGTGTGTGTGTATGGTGTGTGTGCGGGCGTTCGTGTATGTGTGTGTGTGTGTGTGTGTGTGTGTGTGTGTGTGTGTGTGTGTGTGTGTGTGTGTGTGTGTATGTGTGTTCTCGGTTCAGTTTGAGGCATCATCTTAACACGAACACCTGGCGCGGCGTGTTTCAATCCCTCGCTCTCTCCTTGTCTCTCACGCAATGCTCCTTGTCTGTCGCCTGGGGCCCCTTGCTAACCGGACGGATATTGATGACTGAACTCATTGCAGTTGTCATCTCGCGTCTTTAGCGGTACGTACAGGTTAAAATGCACGCACTGAAGACGCACCACTGGCCAAGACTGACCGGACTGCACAGTTACGATTTGGAGCTGGGCTCCAAGACGCGTGTGTAGGATATGTGTGTGAACAAAAAGCCTGTCTCTGTGGCTATGGGGTTGCTTGCATGGCTGACGTACTGACTGCGGAGCCTGACGTCGGTAATCAAGCCCAGTCAGCACACAACGACAGAGGTGATGAGGAGTGAGAAACACCGCTTCGCGCATCACTGCACTTCGACACGGCGCGTAAGGCTGACCCTGGACCCTACGGTATCACCGCACTCCGAGCCGTAAACCAGTGCTTGAAGTTTACGGTATCACCGCACTCCGAGCCGTAAACCAGTGCTTGAAGTTTACGGTATCACCGCACTCCGAGCCGTAAACCAGTGCTTGAAGTTTACGGTATCACCGCACTCCGAGCCGTAAACCAGTGCTTGAAGTTTACGGTATCACCACACTCCGAGCCGTAAACTAGTGCTTGGAGTTTTCGGTATGACGTCAACAATGCCAGTGACAGCAGGCTGATGACGTGCATTGGCTAACACTGCCACTACACTGCCGTACAGTGCAGACACGGACAGGCGGTAGAAACTGAAGCCCGTCGCTGTCACCTCAGCGCTAATTCAAAGCGTCACGTGACGAGGACTGACTAACGGTGAATCTGATTTGGTGAGTGTAAAGGATAAACATGATAATTATAATCATTTTCAATGTGTAAAAATTGTTTCAAAATCGATGTGAAAACTGATTTGAGTAACAGCAATAGTAATAATAGATTATTTATGGCGCCCCATCTCATAACAACCCGGAACGCTTACCAGGACCTACTGATGCACGCATTTCACCCACCCACACATGCAAGCTCACACACACACACACACACACACACACGGAACACATGAGCACACGAGCGCACCCAATTGCACACACGCTCGTGTACTTTGTATTGTACTAAATTCTTCTTAAACCAAAACGGTTGACATACATACACGATAAAATTGAAAAGACTGACACCGACGCCTTTAAATCTCTCACGCTGTCTCACAAACCAGTTCTGTCAGTGACTACAATAACCATCTCTGTTCTGTCCTTGACAAGCACGCCCCTATCTGCCGTCGCACAGCACGTACGAGGAAGCCGAAGCCCTGGTTCAACAGTATCGCGGAGCAGTTCTATGAACTGAAACAGGAGCGTCAGCAGGCGGAGAGACGATGGCTCAAATCTAAGTTCACCGTCCACAAACAAAAATGTTGCCCTGATACTTCTTTCGCCGGAAATCCCTTGATAATTTTTGAGCCTGTCACTGACGAATTTGTCTTAAAAATAATCAACAGTACAACCGCCAAGTCTTGTAAACTCGATCCCAGTCCCACCATGATTCTTTTTAAAAACCTTGACATCCTCTTGCCGACTATCACGAATATCATCAACACATCTCTTGCCACATGATCTGAAGACTGCCATCGTCAAACCCCTGTTGAAAAAGCCATAACTTGACAAAAATCTTTTGAAAAACTACCGCCCCATTTCTAATCTTCCATTTCTGTCCAAAATCCTTGAAAAGATCGTTCTCCACAAACTTCCAAGAAAACAACTTCAGCAATCTCTTTCAGTCAGCCTATCGAGCAGGACACAGCACCGAGGCCGTTTTGTTATGTATTGTAAACGATATTCTCGCCGTTCTGGACAATGACAACATTTCTCTTCTTCTTGTGTTGGATCTTTCTGCAGCTTTTAACACTACTGACCACCAAATTCTCCTCTCTCGCCTGAACTCTGTTTTTGGCATTCAGTCTACTGCACTCCAGTGGTTTCAGTCATATGTCTCAAACAGATATCAGTTCACTTCAGTCAGTAATTCGTCTTCGTCACCATCACAGCTCATGTTCGGTGTGCCTCAGGGCTCAGTATTGGGGCCCGTTCTCTTCGTCCTGTACACTACACCTCTCTCCGATATCATAGCTAACCACACTGTAAATCATCAGTTTTTCGCGGATGATGCACAGTTCCAGAAATCCGCTCCTCTCAGTGAAGTAACCAACCTCACCAAAGAACTCAATGCATGCACATACGACAGAAAAACATGGATGACCACCACTCAACACCTGTCCTGGAAAAACTGCACTGGCTTCTTATTTCAGAACGTATTAACTATAAAGTCACTTGTATGTGTTTCAATGCTATAAATGTTTCTGGTCCTGCTTACCTCTCTGAACTGCTACATGTCTACACTCCGTCTCGTTCTCTACGCTCTTCTTCTGATGGGTGTCAGAAGAGCATGATGAAAATCCAGCGATACAAACGCAAGACTCATGGCTTTCGCACTTTCTCTTTCTTAGGACCCCACATTTGGAATTCATTCCCACAAGACCTTAGACACTGCTTAACCCTTTCATCTTTTAAGCCAAACTGAAAACCTTCCTCTTCTCACAGTATTTCCGCCCCAACTAATATCAATATGCAGTTTCTGCTACAGTCAGTGTGTGTGTGTGTGTGTGTGTGTGTGTGTGTGTGTGCGTGCGTGCGTGCGTGCGTGCGTGCGTGCGTGCGTGCGTGCGTATGTGTTTCCATATAATACTTTATGTAAATTGTTTTGGTAGGACTGTTCTCTACGCATGTACAGAATATTTTATTAGGTTAATATGTATCATGTGAGCGCTCAAGGCGTTGTTGAGCGCATGATAAATGTACTTTATCATTATTATTATAATAATAAAATGGTATACATACATACACGATAGACTGCCATACACATACACGACAGAATGGCATATAGACTGTAAGCCATACACGATAGTCTGGTGTACAGACATAAACGATAGACTGGTGTGTAAAAATACACGATAGACTGGTGTACACGATAGACTGGTGTACAGACATACATGATAGACTGGTGTATAGACATACACGATAGACTGATGTACATGATAGACTGATGTACAAACATACACGATAGACTGGTGTACAGACATACACGATAGACTGGTGTACAGACATACACGATAGATTGGTGTACAGACATAGACGATATACTGGTGTATAGACGTACACGATATACTAGTGTACAGACATACACGACAGACGATAGACTGGTGTATAGAAATACATGATCGACTATTGTACAGACATACACGATAGACTAATGTACAGACATACACGATAAAACAGACGGACTGCGGTACAAAAACACGATAAAACTAAATCTGTCAAACAAAGAATCATTTTCTCTTTGCGCCAAAGTGGCTTTCTGTCTGACATTCGCTGCGCGTGTTTTGAACAGTGCTCAACGTTTATTTGCTTGTTTGTTGAAATTTTGAGTTAAGTAGTCAAACAGGAAATTCACCCACTATTTGCACGTAGTGCAACCGTTTCCCTGAACTTGCAAACCCACCATTATGGCAAGTGCAGTCCGACTGAAGAGATTTGAAAATTGAGTTTGTCGTGTAAGAGAGGCTGGAAGTAGTCCTGAGATGGGAATCTTACCAGTGCAACAAACCTGTAGCTGTAATCCTCATGTGCGGACCGTAGCAAGGATGACTGAGAACCGGACTGACTGAGGACCGGACTGAATGAGGACCGGACTGAATGAGACCCCCCCCCCGGGCCACATGCAGTGTGTCCGTTTGGAATGGCGGACTGACTGCATCCACTGCGAGCATTCATTATTTACACCGTGTTCTTGATTAAGAAGAAGAAATGTAAAATTTTAAAAAGTCATCATCGTCAGCTTCATGGTTTACCAGAAGCAGATCACTGCGAGCAGAGGATTGAAGCCAGTTGCTCTATTCCATCACTCGCATCGGATTGTGGATAGCAGTCGACAATCTTCTCCAGGTGTCTCACCTAAAGATTGCTTCAAATATGGTAAGTTCTGAGGTGTCGATAATTTCTCGTATAAACTGATGCCGCGATAGATCGACAACTCTGTGTTGTGTCAGCGTGAAGCGATATGTCCATCAGGACATTTGACATCAGGAGGGTAGTGTAAACAACAAAAACACTACCCCCTGTTTACATGCACCTCAGCAGCGAGTGTGTACCGTTAATTAATACAATATTCACTGAATTTGTTCAGATTTAGAGGTGGTACACTGTTAGAAAATAATGACTTGAAATTAAGAAATCACCCAGAAATAGATCTAAGGATAGATCAAAGTGTGCAACTAACTCATAACTCATGTAAGTAAGCAGAATAATCTACCAGAGAAATCTGCATAAGCAGACCAAAACAAACATAATAACAACATATAATGCAGAATTTACTGGAGTTCGGTGTAAAAAGTCACGAGGCCTGACTGAAAAGTGAGTTTTATCATATTTGTCTTTCAGTATGCTTATGCGCCATTGACGTTTGGTCTAGATCTAGTTTCCGAGTAACACGGTGCAGGCTTCCTCAGTGCTGATGTCGGCAAAACAATTGATCGTGTACTGAAATCTCACCTTTTACAGACTGTAATAAAACTCACTTTTGTTGCAAATTTTGGATTCATTCATTAGATATGAAGCCGTTTGATTGGTTTAAATGATATAAGTGACTCAAAATGGCATTTAAAATGTCGCAGGAATTTCCGACCGCCTCCTTGGATATTACCGAAGATTTTCATATTTTACACATTTGTTATTCCATCCTCAAAGCAAAAACATACAACTGGCTCCCTAACACACACACACACACACACACCACACACACACACACACACACACACACACACGACCAGCAACAACTACAAACAAAAATCAACTGGGCCACGTCACATCTCTTGCTAATGGTCATTTCACTGGCTCAGAAGCTCCTTTCGTGTACGAAATTCGGACCGCTTCGAGTAATATAAAAAGATATAATTTTGCTGACATTGGACTGACTTTGCTCCAGCGAAGGCATGTTTGAAGCGTTCGCGTTGGTTTGGCAAACGGCACAAAACGGACGCCTTCACAAAACTGGGGGAACCTGCTATCAGAGCTGCATGTACCCCACAAACAGTGCTTGACCGGCATTTCTAACGCCGCCTTTTCTGCTGTATCTGCCCATCTTTCCCGCGGTTTTAGTGTACCCCCAACAAAGCGTGCCTACTCTGCGCTACACCCGCAGTCCCCTTGATTTCAGAAGATCGTCTACTAGCGCTGGAAAGACGTCACACGAACACAACAAAGACCCGAGTCGCCTACGCGAATAGACCCCTTTCGTTTATCTCGCTGTTGCACAGCGACAACCAATCAGAGTCGGCTACAAAGTTCTACAACTCCTTCAAAGCGGATGTAGGGGGGAACGTGGTGATACTGACTTAGAGCGTACTGAGATTTGACCGGGCTGAATCATTTTAGATGCCAACACACTTCGTAAAATTTCCAGTTAATTCAACACGTTGACTAACAAAGAAGCTCCGGCACCTGGCTGGCCGTTGTTGTTATTATTTTAATTCCCCCCCCCCCCCCCCCCCTTCAGGGTGAGCCGGTAGGGTGGGGTAGGGGGTAGGGGACATTTAGTGTACGCCAGCACAAGTGCGCGCGATCCGCCTAGGTGTGTGTGTGGGGGTTGGTGTGCGTGTGTGTATGTGTGTGTGGGCGCGTGCACGGAAACCTGTGTGTGTGTGTGTGTGTGTGTGTGTGTGTGTGTGTGTGTGCGCGCGTGTGCGTCAGTGCGAGCGCGCGTGCGCGCGCGTGCAGGCGACTATGAGTGCGGGGTGTTTGTGTTTCAGTGTGCGTCAGTTTCACTTTGTTTTGTATGTCTAAGTATGTGTATTGATGTATCATTATGCTACTGCTTTTGTGTGTGAGTATTTATGCATTCCATACTTTGGAGAAGAAGAAAAAAACGGGGGATTTTTTTGATTTTTTTTTTTAAACAACAACTTCATTCTCAACAGACTGGGCCGGGGATCATTCTCGAGTCAGCGCCGCGGAACACGATACTTTGCCTTTCTACTGAAACTAAATGACAGACGTTTCGCGGGATTCCTGGCTTTTATTCGACCAGTGGTGCAGTGGATTGCACGGCAGTGATCTTTTGCGCCCATCTTGTAGCCGTCAAATAAACAGTAGCCGCTCACATCTTCAAATATGATTAATAGGCTATATACTCAGCACAAGTATAATCACTATTCTCATCCTGTCCGCCTTCACACCCACACCCATACACCATATCACCGCCTCTCACACTTCCACACGCACACATACATACACCCACCCTCATCTCTCTCTCTCTCTCTCTCTCTCTCTCTCTCTCTCTCTCCTCTCTCTCTCTCTCTCTCATAGACTAGTGACACACACGCGCGGGCGCGCGCGCATACACGCACGCACAAAAATAACGGACCAAGCCGGGTAGCCTCATAAGTTATTCTAAAACAGGATGAAAATCGGCATGAATTAGTGAAAACTGTTACAGAGAGAGAGAGAGACAGACAGACAGAGACAAAGAGAGAGAAAGAGAGTTAGCCTAAACGATTGTACATAATTATAGTAAAATGTAAGGTCAGAAATGAAAGGTTTCAACACAGCAACACATGCACACCGCGACACTAGTGACACGTCCTGCCGGCAACCGACAGCCTAATCACTGTTAACTTTACCACAGTTACTCCCCCGCCTCCCACACTCACACACATTCTCTCGTTCTAACAACAGTGGTATATACTATAGTAATTAAGTGCACAGCCGGTACACTTGAGTAAGATGGAGAAGAAAAAGAAAAAAACGTAAAAAAACTAAAACTTCATTCTCAACGGACTGGGCCAGGGATCATTCTCGAGTCAGCGCCGCGGAATACGATACTTTGCCTTTTTACTGAAACTAAATGACAGACGTTCCGCGGGATTCCTGGCTTTTATTCGATCAGTGGTGCAGTGGATTATACGGCAGTGATCTTTTGCGCCCATCTTGTCGCTGTGAAATGCGAGGTTTTCACTACTACTAGTACTAGGGAAATACAGCTATGCGCTCGGCCAGCAACCCAGCTGACGTGTTCCCCCCTACTTCCGGCAGATTCACACGCCAGTCCATTGCGCATGCGCGAAAATCTAAGTGAAAGGGGTCTATTCTCACCTGGCTGACTGACAACCGGATTGACTGAGGACCGGACTGACTGAAAACCGGACTGACTGAGGACCGGACTGGCTGAGAACCGGACTGACTGAGGACCAGACTGAGGATCGGACTGACTGCCTAGTGCAGGGGAACCCTTTATGATGGACCACCCTCTGTCACGAATATTTGTCTAAATCCTTTTGCCTATTATTATTTATTCCCTTATACTCCTGCTTGGTTTTTAGGGTGGTCCCAAGCAAGGATCCCACTGCTCTAGCGGCGGCTCAACCCGTCTGCCTCTTAATCGACTACAAATTACGAAAAACATTAATAAAGGCCCCCACCCTTACCCCGCCACCCCAGGCAAAAGAAGAAGAAGCAAACGGTATTCAGTTCTGCACATAGGTGACATGCTTTACAGTAATTCTTTAATGTAGTAGTAAGGCAGCAGAAGCAGCAACAGCAGCAGCAGTAATGGTGGTAGTTACGCTGTTGTTGTTGATTATGAAGACATCGACTTCCACCAGGAACTAACTGCTGTTCGCCTGAACCACACTCTGGATTATTGTTATGTTTATGTGTATGTTCTTGTGGCTAAAAACTGGTCAGTGCGACACAACAAACTAAAAACAAGCTCGCGTTTCCTGCAACAACAAAACAGCAAAACAAAAGAAAGAGTGAAAGAAAGAAAGAAGACATTTTCCGCAAGCGAAAAAATAAAATAAAATAAATGTCTCCTATAACAAAGAAGAATCCACAAGCGATGCAGTAATATATATATATATATATATATATATATATATATATATATATATATATATATATATATATATATATAATGAGCAAATAAAGTTAAAACCGGATGGCCCCTAATCCCGATTTGCTAAAGAGTGCACAAGTTAGGTTCTCTTTCCACATGCACGAGTCACCAAAAGGCTCCAAAATAGCTATTTGCTTATGTTTATTTTTAGATCGGGACAGTCCCATGTTTTACTAAAATGCAACGCGAGCGACGTCGAAAAATCGAAATTGAATGGACACCAGCACATGAAAACGGTCTCTCAGTTTCAGTTTCAAAGTTCAGCTAAAGTCCACCTCGATTGCAGCAGATGTCAGTGAGCCAGTGACCCGTTCCTATTCGAAATTTTTCTGTCTCCTCTTCGCCGGCTGTGTTGATTATGATGCGTGCATACAAATTTCTTGAATATTATTAGTTAATACTATTAATTAATCTTCAATGATGCATGGAGTGGCATCGGTCCGTACAGGTGTTCGTTTTCTTCTCAATAGCAGCCTCTGTCAGTAACGGAAGCATCAGAACTGCCATTTTTATACGGCGTAAACGCAGAAACATGAGTGTATAATTTTAAACGCGATTAGGCCGGCTGAATATTTACGCTTTACACGTGCCCATTCAGTGTCGTTACCGTTTGGAAGATCATGCGACTGACTGACAACAGTGGAGATGAAGGTCGTGTACGTGCCGTTTTTTTCCAGCGACTCGGCTAACCCGAGTGGGAGAGAAAGTGAAGCTGGGCGGTGGAAACGTCTCAAGAAATCCACGCGACAGTACAATGCCTTGGCAACGTTAACTGCAGTTCGGGCCGCCAGTCCGACATGACATTCAGACACGCCCTTGCCACTATTACACGACCTTACCAGATGACATGACTTTGAGACACAACCATGGCAACATGACACGACCTTGCCAGACGACATGACCTTGCCAGCACGACATGGCTTGCAGTGAAGCATCAGTGGTTGCCTGTGTGCTTGCAGTGTAGTATGGATGTTACGTATTTCGAGCGCTAATTA
The DNA here is from genome assembly GCA_018857735.1 of Alviniconcha marisindica. Taxonomy (NCBI): domain Eukaryota; kingdom Metazoa; phylum Mollusca; class Gastropoda; family Provannidae; genus Alviniconcha; species Alviniconcha marisindica. The sequence continues at coordinate 12,394 of JABMCL010002447.1, forward strand.
ACTCCCTTCTTTGTTGATTCTGCACGAGCTCTCTGGGCTTCGTTCTGTTTCAGACTGGTGTAAAATAATATTGACTGTGTGATTCGTCATGAGGTGGCCCTATGTTGTTGACCGAACGTTAAAATCGAAAACTAATGCCGTTATCTGTGTTTTTGCAGTGAAGTGTCGGTGTTGTTTGTGTGCTTGCAGTGAAGTGTCGGGTGCTTGTGTGCTTGCAGTGAAGTGTCGGGGTGTTGTTTGTGCTTGCAATGAAGTGTCGAGTGTTTGTGTGCTTGCAGTGAAGTGTCGGGGTGTTGTTTGTGTGCTTGCAGTGAAGTGTCGGGTGTTTGTGTGCTTGCAGTGAGGTATTGGGTGTTGTTTGTGTGCTTGCAGTGAAGTGTCGGGTCTTGTCTATGTGCGTGCAGTGAAGTGTCGGGTCTTGTCTAAGATCTTGCAGTGAAGTGTCGGGTCTTGTCTAAGATCTTGCAGTGAAGTGTCGGGTCTTGTGTAAGTGCGTGCAGTGAAGTGCCAGTGGTTGTTTGTGTGCTTACAGTGCGCTGATCCACCATGCAGACTGCCAACGAGTCCCTCTTCTCGCTGACCACACTCAACTCATTCTTCACGGGCCGCCGCAAGTCGGAAGTGGCCTTCCCGGACGGGTCTTCCGAGACCGGAAACCACAATGTCGGCTTTGTGCGAATGGCCAAGCTTACTTCCGGTAAGAAGACGCGCTGTTACAAAATACCAGTGTCGTTTTCCCGTAAAGGAAGCGTTCATAGTGCTCAAGATATGACTAGGATGGGGTATTTTTCAGTTTTGAAGGTCACAGCTGACTAGTCTGGGAATAATCTACAGATCGTTTTAGTTTTTCTTATAAATGTTAATTGAATTGGAATAGTAGTGTCACGTTCGTCAAGTAACCTCAGCTCTGCCAGAGCTACTGCAGTTAAAGTAGCACTGACGTTGATGGCTCATGTTTGGCTTTGGTTTTTGTTGGGGTTTTTTTGGGGGGGTTGTTTGTTGTGTGTGTGTGTGTGTGTGTGTGTGTGTGTGTGTGTGTGTGTGTGTGTAGTGTGTGTGTGTGTGTGTGTGTGTGTGTGTGTGTGTCTTTTTTTCGGGGGGGTTTTGTGAGGGGGTAAGCTGGATATTTGTCTTTAGAGATCTTTCTTCTTTTTTCACGAAGATTTTTTCTACGATCAAATCACCGGTAAAACCCGACGGGCATCACTTACCGAGAACACACTTTATAAACTCTCTGTCTGTCTGTCTGTCTGTCTGTCTGTCTGTCTGTCTGTCTGTCTGTCTTCTCTCTCTCTCTCTCTCTCTCTCTCTCTCGTTCGTTCGTTCGTTCGTTCGTTCGTTCGTTCTCTCTCTATCTCTGTCGGTGGTCAGCAAGAACACCGGTAGCGTTCTTTGGAACTCACTCCCTGACTCTTAGATTACCACCAAGCACTGAAACTATTAAGTCACATTACATATCATACATTATGCGCCGATTGGTTGGCATTGCATGTTATATTTGGTGATTGTAACCCGCCTTAAACGTTTTACCATATTGTGTCTCCCATTTATCACGCATTTACCCACCAAATGTTTGCTACTAATGAGTTCACAGCCCCATGTATCCACCTTCATTCCTGGCTGTGTCATATCATGTTTGACGTCTGAACTTCATTTATTCCATGTGTGTACTGCTGTGTCGTAGACAGGGCTCCCATTAGTGACTATTTTGAGAGGGTCCTTGGGACCCTCTACCACAAATTCTAGGAGGTCCCGGGGAGTTTCTAAAGGGTCCAAGCTACACAAACTAGCAGTGTCACAGATGAAGTATACAGTAATTTTCACATACCCGTTGCCCTTTTTTACACTCACTTTCTCTGTCTTTTTTTTTGTGTGTGTGTGTGTGCTGAAATGCAGGCAATCGCTGGCAATAGTTTCTTCCTCCCTAAAATCTGCCCTTTTACTTTCGTCCTTGATACGCATTTTGTTGTCTACTGCCTTCACACTCAGTGAACTGCGAAGTGGTGTATGGATCATGTTTTGAGAGGAAAATCCCCTCTCACAAGGCACTGAGGTGATAGGTATTGTTAGGGAAATGTGAGCCAGTGTGCTAAACTCTGGGAACAAATCATCACACTTAGTTATGATGTGCTTGCACATGTCTTTGAGTGACTTTTCCCTGTGATTGCCAAGGACTGCTTTGTATTGCCTGAAGGAACTTCTCGCTTCCTCTGCGTTTAGTTCAGTGTGCCTTGCCAACAATCTCTCCAGTGCTTCTCCATGCCCTTGTATTTGATCTTGTGCCTGTGGAAGATGACTAGGATCTAGAATGGTACCAAGATCTTTCAACACTTGCATATTAGTGGGAGGGAAACGCTTGTTGACTTCAGTCTTCAGGTTCACAACAAAGGCTTTTGCTATAGCGGTTACTCCAGCGACGGCGGCATCACTGAATTGAAGAGGGATCCCTTGAAATTCTCCAGCTGTTTGACACTGTGTGTAAAGGTCTTGCAAGGTTGCTGCAGGGTGATCAAGGAGGTCATCAGCTGTGGCTACTGATGCAGTCAACATGTCCAACACTTGGTGAATGTCAATTTCATCTTTCTGAAAGACCTTGCTGCATCTGGTCAGAATGAGTAGTACATCACTGAGGAAGCACAGAACTGCAATGAACTTGAAGGTCTTGATGACTCTCAACATCCCCCTGGCTTTGGCAGCTCCATCACCTGTGCTGTTTGTAGCCTCATGCCCTAGGGCGAGGTACAGACATCCCCATGTAGAAACCATGGCCTGTACACTGTCATGCAGACTAAGCCATCTAACATTGGTGGGCTTCTTAAACTGCCTAACCTTGGCATCCATGATCTTTTGTAGCTCTCGGATTTTATTGTACCTGCAGGCAGAATACTTGTAGAACATGTATATGTCTACAAGAGTGGTTTGTACAGTCTGCAGATAGGCAACTGCTTTGGCATCCCAAAAGCAGACCAGGGCCAATCGGTGAGCAACACACCATGTTCCAACGATCTTCGAGTTCACTTCTTGCAACCTCACAACTAGCCCTGTTTTGGATCCAACCATTACATTCGTCCCATCAGTGCCAATGCCTGAAACTCTGTCCATGGGAAAGTCAACTTCTGTCAAGAAATTTGTCAATGCAGTCTTGATAGTTTCTGCTTTTCCATCAGCCACCTCCACATTAGTACCGAATGTAGTGACACTCTCTCCTTTCTCTACAGTTTTTCAGAAAATTGTCATTTTTTTCCTGACAGCAATATCAAGAGACTCGGCCAGCATCAAACCAAGCCTGCGGCTGTCTCTAATTCTCTGAAAAGCTTTCTCCTTGCAAACAGAAGCAAGTGATTCCTGCATGTCAGCTACTGCAGTATGGCTGGTGTAGACTGGGCGTGACACAGTCTCCTTGGAGTCCTTGTCCTGCGTTTGAACAAGGGCCTGTAGAAAAGCATGAAAAATCTAAAAGGACCTTGTGGAAACTATGATAAAGCACACGTTTGAAAACCTGTGTGTGTGTGTGTGTGTGTGTGTGTGTGTGTGTGTGTGTGTGTGTGTGTGTGTGTGCCATGATATGTATGTCCATGTTTTTCTGTTTTCAAGTTCTTGTGCTGCATTTACATCAGGGCTTGTAAACTGAAAGACGTCCCAAATCTAAAAAGGTCCCTCTGAGAAAGTATTTCAAAAGTGGTTGTCATGTGTTTGTGTTTGTCACTGTGTTGTGTGTGAGAGGAGAGAGGGAGGGGGGGGGGATAGGGGGGGGGGGGGGGGGGGGCACTTGTTACAGAAAACTCAGTGTCAGTTTAGATCTAACGCCGGGGTCGCTGTTGGCTCGCCGGTCATTTAACAGAACGCTCACTGAAATACCAGATGGTTTGACTGAAATGGATTACGGGACATGCACTGAAGTGAACCCTCACCTGTGCTCGCAATAGGCTTGATAACTTCGTGTCTGGCAAGTCATCCTGCGCCAAGATCATAGCTGCTCCAACCTGCGCGTCGAGAGCACGTGAATTCATCTGCTGTGCGCTGGTTGTAGCCACTGCCATTTCCTCCTTCCCCCTGGCTGCCGCTTCTGCTATGATGTGGTTCGCACTTTCCTCGTGCCTCACTAGAGCCGATTTTTGAAAGTTCGATGCACCTGACACAAATGCGTTCTTTTCCTTCGAGTTGCTGGTTGATCTTAGCGAGTGTTTGGTACAAGTTGCGCACTTCATCACGTTCAAAGACTTATCGTACTCAAGCCACGAAAACTCTTTGTTCCATGTCACGCAGTAGGATCGGCTCTTTGTTTTGTTTTCTTGGAGGGTGGGCCGTCATCATCAGTACTGACCGCCTTTTCTACAAGGGGTGTCTCTTTTGGTTCTGGTTTTCGTTTTCCGAGCCTGCTTAGAAGCGACATTTTTTCCATGATTCAGTCGGAAAACATCGGCAAATCTCGGGAATTTCCGATTGGCGTTCTGTCGAAGGGAGGTAATTCTCCCTACCACTAAGTTCGCTACCACATTTTGATTGAACGTAGTCCTACATCTGCGAACAGAACTATTAAAATCAGAGCCGATTTCGATGTGTAAGGCTAATCTGCACGGATTTGAAAACAGGAAAAAGTCAAGTACAGAACCTGGCAATTTTTAGTGCGTCCCACGGGACCCTCGAGACGTAAGTCTAGTGCGTCCTTTTCAGTTCTAGTGCGTAAGGGACACACATATGTGCGTTAATGGAAGCCCTGGTAGATTAGATGTGTACATGTATAATTAGATCTAGAGTAGTCCCTTGTTTGGGCGAGGGCTGGACGTAAAAAAGCATACATGCTTATCTGTAGCATAAATAAAGAATTGTATCCTGTCTCTCGCTCTCGCTCTCTCTCTCTCTCTCTCTCTCTCTCTCTCTCTCTCTCTCTCTCTCTCTCTCTCTCTCTCTCTCCAGGATGGTGAGCTGTTCTCAAAGCCACGTGCAGGTCGCTTCGAACTTCGCTCCGATAATTGTGCACAAATTAGCGTGATTGGATACGCTTTGCGTCTTGAGTTTGTTACGGATCGATAGAGATTGACGAGCTGATCGCGTTGGTACTAGTTACTTGGTTGTGTGTCTAGGGTGGCCTGTGTAAGTGGACTTTGAAATGTAGCATCACAATGTACGAAGATTCTCGATCGGTGTGTTAACCGTCAGCACACAAACATGCCTTCGGACTTCACGACTTTTCGTGCCCAGTGTGGCTTGTTCTACTGTACTGTCACGTCTTTTATGACCAAAAGGACGCATGTGCTTCGCTCACAATGCAGGTTTGTGAAACTTGATCCTCGCCTCGGTTATTTCCCTTCCCCAAAAGGCCTGTACTTTTACTCTGACTGTGCATTGTTCAACTTCTCTTACGTGACATATACATACTGGTAGCTGTACCCACAGGAAGGCTCGCTTCGGAATCGTCACCGCGGTATGCGTGTCGGTGTTTCTAGCGCGCCTTTTACTCATGTGCATGGACGTGGAGAGCAACCCCGGCCCTGGCCTTAGGGACACCCGGCCCGGAAAGCTAACGGAGCAGTATGCAGGTGGGTTCGGTGTCCATACGCCGTTCCATTTTGCCCGGAGCGACGGAACCCTTCAGAACCCCAGCACCGGCACGACGACCGACCAGTACCCCCCTCCCCCAAACCCCACCACAGGGACATGTTCCGGTAGGGTTACCAGCCAGTACCTGCACCCCCACGCTTCCAATACCAGCTTGAGTACTGGAAGGACTACTGGTCCTTACGACTACTACCGAAACCCCAACATCGGAACACTTACAACCATGGCTACCATCCCAACTCCCAGTACCCCACAACCGACACATCTACCAGAGAGATCAATGACCAGAACCCCAACCCCCTGCGGCCTACCACCGGCACAGATACCGACACCCAGCATCCCATTACCAGCAAGACCACCAAAAGGACTACTAGTAATCAGACCAGCTACCGGAACCCCAGCTACCAGGACACCAGCTACCGGAACCCCAGCTACCGGAACCCCAGCCACCAGGACGCCAGCTACCGGAACCCCAGCCACCAGAACGCCAGCTACCGGAACCCCAGCCACCAGGACGCCAGCTACCTGAACCCCAGCCACCAGGACGCCAGCTACCGGAACCCCAGCCACCAGGACGCCAGTCTCCGGAACCCCAGCCACCAGGACGCCAGTCTATGGAACCCCAGCCACCAGGACACCAGTTTCCGGAACCCCAGCCACCAGGACGCCAGTTTCCGGAACCCCAGCTACCAAGACACCAGCTACAGGAACCCCAGCTACCAAGACGCCAGCCTCCGGAACCCCAGCTACCAGGACACCAGTTATAGGAACCCCAGCCACCAGGACACCAGCTATTGGAACCCCAGCTACCAGGACACCAGCTACAGGAACCCCAGCTACCAGGACACCAGCTACAGGAACCCCAGCTACCAAGACGCCAGCCTTCGGAACCCCAGCCACCAGGACACCAGCTACCGGAACCCCAGCCACCAGGACGCCAGATACCGGAACCCCAGCTACCAGGACGGCAGCTACCGGAACCCCAGCCACCAGGACGCCAGCTACGGAAACCCCAGCCACCAGGACGCCAGATACTGGAACCCCAACTACCAAGACGCCAGCTACGGGAACCCCAGCACTGGAACATCTGCCGCCATGACTACCGGCCATTACCCCTACCCCTAGAATCCCATCACCAGCAAGGACACCAAGAGGAACCACATCTACCTGGACCAGAATCCCGGAACGTTTATCGCCAGGGCAACAGACCAGCGTGAGCAGCCGAGCTACAAGCACCAGAACCCCGGAACACCGACCGCGATGACTACCGGCCTGTACCTCAATCCCCAACACCCCACTACTGGAACGACTACTGTCGACCCCCCCCCCACACACACACAATCTATGCACACCTCCTAAAACAACAGCTGGCCACTACTTCCCCAGTGATACAGACAGCATCCTCAAAGAAGTCATCCAGAAATTGGATGCATCCCAAGCAGAGCTGATATCCTTGACGAGCGACATGCAAACCTTGAACGCCTGGTGTAGGTAGCTCCAAACCGAAAATGACCACCTGGCAGTAGACGTCAAGTACCTGGCTGCCACATGTGAAGTTTTGGAGCTGCAGGGTGGCAATCTCTGCGACTGGCGGGACTACCTCTCGAGAGCAACTAGTGACCTCGCCGACCACATCGACAAGCTGGAAGCCTTTTCAAGACGTAACAACATCAGGTTCTTCAATGTCTGTGAGACCCCCAATGAAGACTACAACTCGTGTGCAAGGAAAGTGGTACGGCTGCTGAACGAGTTCTACCCTTTCAAAACGTGGATGGAGGAAGATGTGGAGCGCGCTCACCGGGTTGGACCAATGGGCAACAACCAGCCACGCTTACTGCTAGCTCGAATGCACCACTGGTCTGACAAGCTTTCCTTGCTGTCAGAGAGAACGTGCAGACAAAACATGGCGAACCAGGTAGGAGTTGGAGTGGCAGCCGACCTGACTGACCGGCAGCAAGAGGAACTCAGGAAACACAGTGAGCAAGGCAGGACAGCTTACTACAGAAGCGGCCGTCTGCACGTAAGGGAGCGGCAACCGAAAAGACGGGACCCTAACAGCGAGGTCGACAAGCGACTTCTGGAAAGCCAGCTTCCCCCGTTAGCAGACATGGACCACTATCCTGCCCTTTGCAGACAACAGTCACCTACTGACTACCATGCTGCAGCCAGCAGTTGCAGTTGGGATCGTTGCGTGATCCAGATTTCACCGACGTCTGCGATTACGAGGGGCCTGCCTCTGCGAGGAAATGCATCCGTCAACGACAGCTATGACGACACCAGGGGCTCCGACGCCGTACCGGTTGTCATAGTTGACCACCACCAGTCCCACATTGTAGCTGACAAATAGAGTCGGGATCATGGCGTGATCCAGACTCCACCAATGCCAGTGGCTACGCCTGCGACCACGGGTGGCTTGTCTCTGCGCGGTAACCCACCCACCATCGACAGGGCTGATGACGTCGAGGGTCCGGACGCCGTACCGGTTGACAGTGCTGCTGGCCACCACCAACAGTCCCATGTTGCAGCCAGCAGTGAGGGTCAAGACCGTGGCGTGATCGAATCTCCGCCGATGCCAGTGGCTACGTCTGTTGCCACGGATGGCCTGCCCCTAAGATGCAACGTGCCCACCAGTGACAGGTCTGACGACACCGAGGGCCCAGACGCCGTACCTGTTGACAACGATGATGGCGCTGACAACGCTGATGACAACCACCAGCGGTCCCAAGTTGCAGCCAGCAGAGAGAGTAAGGATCGTTGTGTGACCCAGTTTCCACTCATGTCTACGACCACGGATGGCCTGCCTCTACGGGAAAATGCACCCACCAGTGACAGTTCCGACGACACCAGGGGCCCAGACGCCACACCGGCTGACAACCTTCATGGGAACATCCTCGATGCTAGTCAGGAGACTAGCGACGAGAAGGAGAGTTGTGCAGCTGCTGCTGGGCCAACGGAAAAAGTGAGGGTGAAGTCACAACGGCAGGGAGCGACCACCTTCCCCCATGCACGGCTGCCGGGGAATCAGGTGGCATAGCGGATGTAGCCCAACAGGACCACTCTTCTACCCCAAGTCGAGGCCCAGAAACCCGCAGCCAAGGAAAAAGACAGACGCACCTCACGGACAGTTTTACACGCGTGGGCTCAAGTCGGAATACGCCGAGGAACTATCGCTAGACTAACAGCATCAGCTAGGAATTCGGCCCTGCCCGTGTCTCTGCCTCAACCAGTAAGGGGCCATCGCGCTCCCTGTCGTTCCTAACATACAATGTTGCGGGGCTGTCATCCACACATTTGCCATGGGTAAGATCTTTTATGTCTGATTTCGATTTTGTGTTTCTCACGGAAACATTTTCAGTTAATTTCCCTTCTCATCTATTTCCTATGCACGACGTTTTTCTGTCGCCTGTTATAAGATTTTCAGATGCTACGACGGCTAGAATATCAGGTGGTGTTGCACTTTTGATCAAAAAAGAAAAACCTGTTTTGTAAAACAAATTCATGTGGAATTGGACAACTGTGTTGTTCTTAAACTCTCGCGAGACTTAACGGGCTTGGATACGGACAGTGTGTTCTGCCTCCTTCGCAAAGCCTATATTACACCGACACGGAGATAGACAACGGAGTTGCCCTACTTGAGCAGTGCATCATTGATATTTTTGAAGAATTTGGTGAACTCCCCATCATTATTTGTGGAGATCTAAATGCAAGGACTGGTGGTATGAATGCGAGAGATGTGCAGTTGCTGGATGACGTTGTTGAAGATGTATGCAATGAAGATATTATTGACGATATACACTTTAGAAGAGTGTCCAAAGATGTTACCTTGAACGAGTTTGGCCGGTATCTCCTTTATGTGTGTGAGCAATTTAATCTTGTTGTACTGAACGGTTTATTACCAGGAGATGAAGACGGAAATTTCACATACATTTCTCACAGTGGCTTAAGCGTAATTGACTATTTTATTATGTCAAGATGCCTAGTTCGTTTAGGATTACAGTTAAGCATTGTCCCTTAAATTGATTCCAAACATATGCCAGTAAAAATGAGTTTAAAGCTTCCAAGTATGGTGAGTAGTACTGATGCTAAACCAAAAACGTATAAGGTTCAAAAGTATATTTTGGAATACAGAAAAAGCACAACAATATTTTGATACTTGTTCATCAAATGATGTTTCTTCTCTGTTTAAAGACGCCACCGGCTTAATTGATGTAGACATTGAGGCTGCACTTTCCAAATTCACGGATGGAATCCGTAAAGCAGGGCACTGTATGCAAAGAACCGTTAAAGATAAAGGTAGCCCTTGGTTTGATGGTGAGTGTAAAAATAAACGACGCCTCGTACGGCAGTGCTTGAGAAGATATCACAAATCAAACGGAACTGATGCTAGGGACCAGAGGATTGCTTACACAAAACAAAGGCAAGAGTACAAACGCTTTTTGAAAGAAAAGAAAGCAGAGCATAAAAATCAGATTATTAAAATTCTTGAGGATAGTGGAAAAGACCCCAGAAAGTTCTGGAGTACAATTAAATCTGTTAACAGCAAAGGTTCTGTGCCTAGTGCGATTACTTCGGATGAATGGTTTCGTCACTTTTACGAAGTTTTTAATTTGGACTATACTGCTGTAGAAATTAGTTTTTATGTCAGCATCAGAAACGAGGTTGATATAGAACTGCACGGTATTTCCGATATATTAGAGGTTGACATAACGCAGCTAGAGGCGCTTGATGCCATTAGAGTCTTAAAGAACAATAAAGCCCCAGGTCCGGATGGCCTTAGCGGTGAATTCTATGAGTATGCAGTTCCATGTGTTGTTGAGTTTAATAAGCTTTTTGATACAGGAACGTTCCCATTGGGCTGGTCTGAAGCTGTAGTTCAACCAATACATAAGAAAGGGGACATCAATTCTCCCGACAACTACAGGGGTATTTCTCTCCTTAATGTTAGTGGAAAACTGTACAGCTATATTTTAAATAAGCATTTAACAACATGGCTTGAGGATAATAGATTGATAAATGAAACACAGGCTGGGTTCAGAAAGGGTTATAGTACAGTCGATCATGTTTTTACTCTTTTGGCCTTGATACAGAAGCAATTGCTAACTCATGGCAAGCTCTATGCTGCCTTTGTAGACTTCAAAAAAGCCTTTGATTTCGTTGATAGGAATCGTCTCTGGGATGTACTTCGAAAAAAATGGTGTGAAAGGAAGAATGTATAGAGCTATAAAAAGTATGTATAGTGTCGTAAAAGCAAAGGTTCGCGTCGGTGGCGACCTCAAGGAATTTGATTAGATTTAGACTAGGAGTGTCTTCTCTTAAGGCCCATCCGAGGATGATTTCTTTTCTTTTTTAACAGAGGCGGTATTGAAGGGATTAGTTCTTCTAGAATGTGGGTCTGATGTTTATGAATGTATTTTTTTTGTGGTTGTTGTTGGGTTGGTTTGTTTCTTTGTCTGTGTTTTTTGTTTGTTTGTTTGTTTGTTTTTCTTATCTGTGTTTGGGCTGATATTGAAGTAAGAGTTTTGTATAAATATGAGCAGTTTTGAAATGGTGTGGACATAAGGCAGAGTTTGGTCGTCTTCAGGTGACCCATGCAGTTGATAGGATATTAAATTCCAGTTACTTAAAATCACGCACAATGAAGCTAACGATACAGAAACGTGAGTAACGTGTATAGAGCTAAAATTGTCCGTTTAATTTCTTTATTTAAACCCTGAAAGACATAGAGAATAATATAATAACGGTACATTAGGCAGCGCTTACACTACACCCCTAGGCGCTTTTCAGCCACACACAACAGCCATACAGGCTACATAGGAGCATACATATTCAAAAATTCAAACACGCGCACGCCCTCAAGCATGCACACACACGCGCGCACGTGCTCACACACACACACACACACACACCACACACACACACACACACACACACACACACACACACACACACACACACACACACACACACGGATTTAGCATGTGGGGGGCAGGTGGTTAGGGGGCGCTAAAAGAACAAGTTGTAATCACAAACTGAAGGAGAAGTGTTTCGACAGGTGAGTCACCGTGGCAGACTGGGTGGTGACTGTAATGGCCGGAATGTGATAGAATAGTTATACCAAGATGAAATGGCGGTGAAGATGCGAGAAACAAGCGGGAGGCCACACCGCACAGACGAGAAGTGTGACGGGCGTGAGGTAGGAGGCGGGCTGGCGGTCTGTTCTCAGCCGCCTCTACTGGACGGTGCCTTCCTGTTACTTCTCAAAACACCCTTCTGTGTCACACGTGACCCGTCCCTCATTCACTTCTACTCTTCAAACTGAAAGGTTTGCACTGCAGACCGCCGTTGTTCTGGCCTGTCAAATGACGAGCATCCTGACGCCCAAACAACATGACAGTTCTATACTTATACTCTTGTATTTGTTGTTGATGGTGATAATTGTCAGTTTGTAAAGCGATCCGCGATCCGATCATCCATAGTAAAGCCATGCTTGTGACGCATACTGGGACAGTCTCAGACTGGGATGTCTGAAATATACAATAATCTACTACTCTCGTCTCATGAGATTACTTCAATACTTGAGAAGATTGTGTATAAACAAGTTGAAAAAAGTAAATTTGTGATAGGCCTTATTGTTTAAGATATTGAGCAAGAGTAATATACAAGTTACGTCTAAACTCATGGAACACTAAATATTTACAGAAAGAATGTGACATGCGTTTGTAAAAATATCATACTTGTTAAACACATACTGCTTGAATGTCCTATTACCACAGAGTTATTTTAGAAAAATGGATATGACTTAAATGATTGCAACAACGTAAAAGATATTTTGTATAATACTGATTTTATCAGTCATATTGCTAAATTGATTGCTCATAGTCCTATGGGTAAATTAGTATAATGTATGTTGTTTTTTGTTGTTGTTGGGTGTGTATGTGGGGGGGGGGGGTCTATATCACCTCGATGTGAACAGACATAAAATAAAATATTGATTGATTGATTGGGGATAGTCTCTTTCCCAAGTGGCAGACACTTTAGACGGTTTATTGCGAGAGAGAGAGGGGGGACTGGGGATGAGAATGTGTGTATATGTGTATTTGTCAGCTGAGAGAGAGATTAGTATTAGATAAATTAGTATAAATTAGTATAATGTGTGTTGTTTTTTGTTGTTGTTGTTGGGGGGGGGGTCTATATCACCTCGATGTGAACAGACATAAAATAAAATATTGATTGATTGATTGGGGATAGTCTCTTTCCCAAGTGGCAGACACTTTAGACGGTTTATTGCGAGAGAGAGAGAGGACTGGGGATGAGAATGTGTGTATATGTGTATTTGTCAGCTGAGAGAGAGACTGAGAGAGAATATGTGCACATGTGTATTTGTCAGCTGAGAGAGAGAGAGACTGAGAGAGAATATGTGCACATGTGTATTTGTCAGCTGAGAGAGAGAGACTGAGAGAGAAAATGTGCACATGTGTATTCGTCAGTTGAGAGAGAGACTGAGAGAGAATGTGTGCACATGTGTATTTGTCAGCTGAGAGATAGACTGAGAGAGAATTTGTGTACATGTGTATTTGTCAGCCCGAGAGAGACTGAGAGAGAATATGTGTACATGCGTATTTGTCAGCTGAGAGAGAAACTGAGAGAGAATATGCGTACATGTGTATTTGTCAGCTGAGAGAATGTGTACATGTGTATTTGTCAGTTGAGAGATAGACTGAGAGAGAATATGTGTACATGTGTATTTGTCAGTTGAGAGATAGACTGAGAGAGAATATGTGTACATGTGTATTTGTCAGTTGAGAGATAGACTGAGAGAGAATATGTGTACATGTGTATTTGTCAGTTGAGAGAAGCGGGAGAGAGAATAGGACATGTGTGTAGGCAGAGAAGACGAGAGAGAGAGGGGGAGGAGGAGACGTACAGGTGGGGAGAAGCGTAGAGGCAGAGAGAGAAGGGTACAGAAGAGAGGAGAAGCGTAGAGGAGAGAGAGAAGGGGGGGGAGAGACAGGGTAGAGACAGAGAGAGAAGGGGTGGGAGAGAGAGAGAGAGAGAAGTGGTAGAGGCAGAGAGAGAAGGGGGCGGGAGAGAAGCGGTAGAGGCAAAGAGAGAAGGGGGGGGAGAGAAGCGGTAGAGGCAGAGAGAGAAGGGGGGGAGAGAAAGCGGTAGAGGCAGAGAGAGAAGGGGGGGGGGGGAGAGAAAGCGGTAGAGGCAGAGAGAGAAGGGGAGGGGAGAGAAAGCGGTAGAGGCAGAGAGAGAAGGGGGGGAAGAGAAAGCGGTAGAAGCAGAGAGAGAAGGGGGCGAGGGGAGGGGGGGGGGAGAGAGAGAAAGCCGTAGAGGCAGAGAGAAAGCGAGATGCAGGTAGGGGAGGTTGACTGATCTCAAGGATGAAAGTTTTAGGCTGAAGCCTCCTAGACTTACCAGCTGTCCTTTCTAAAAAAAAAAAAAAACAGCAACAACAAACCACACACACAAAAAATGCAATTCTAGTGATATAGCCAAAAAGCCAAAAGGAAAAAGAAAAGCCTAGTCATGCCGGTTAAAAATTCACCTAGCTAAAGCTTATATATATATATATAGATCTTGTAACAAAGTCCAAGCATGTTTTGTATTGGAAACCTTTTATTCCGAATGTTCACCCTTGAGGGCTTTGTCAAGGCCTGCCCGGTCGGTTTGACTGATTCCTATAAAAGCAAAATATGGATTTCTGCACTATGTTAGTGCAACATCTTATTACACTCTTGGGTATGAAACACTCTTTCCTTCTTGACCGAGCTCTGTTTGACCTCGAAAACTTTCCGGCAGGAAAAAAAACTGCTCTCTGCGTGCGTGGGGAGGCTTCTGGCACCAATTCTGGCACCGTCACTGTCATTGGTCGAGAACTCCCCGCGCACCCAGAATGCCCCGCGTCCTGCTAGTATAAAAACGGGTCTCCCGCCGAAAAGGGCGCACACATGGTTCAGGAGCTGTGTGAGAGTCGAGGTGGACGTCCTGGACTGTCCGTCCTAACGAGCCTTCTGGTTTCCGTGGACGTAAAGATTTATTGCACCGTGCTTCGGCATTGGTCACAACTTGTCCCTAATATGTCAACTGACATCTGAGGACATAAAGCATCACTTCATCATCAGAAAAGGGCGCTTTTTGAAATACTCGCTCGCTCCTCCAGGCAACGACCGGGCAACAGTCGAGCCCTTGTTTGAAACAATAGCAATGGAGTTAAATGGTGGAACTGTGCCAGATGATTTGCCTGCTGCCGATGCGGACATGCAGGTCAGGCTGGAAGATTCCGACTTGTCGGAGTCAGTTTTACAGAAGATTTGTGACATTGTCGCCAGACTGGTGTCGCTAGCCATGAACTGCACTCAGCGTACCCCGGGCTCGGTACCTTTTACCCCCACGGAGGCCGCTACGACTGCCACGGCTACCACGGCTTCCGCCAGTCAGGCACAGACCGTGTGTATGCCACAGACTCAATGCCCTCCTGTGACATCTGCCTTCGTGCCTCTGTCAGCAGTGGTGTACAGTCTACCTTCACCATCATCAACGCCGCGGACTTCGGCGTTGCAACATCATTCAGGTCAGGCCGTTTTTTCCTCCTCCTGTCAGTCACGGTCTCCCTATGCCTACCCTCTCCCTTCCTACACGGGGATGTATGGGGCAATCCCTTACTTTCGGGCATCCGACTACCCCCTCACCCACACCTCTTCCTCTCGCGGGGCTGGCTTGGCTTCCGAGGGCCCGACTGCAACCCCCACCCAGATATCCCTCTCCCTGTCCGAGTACCAACCACAGGCCCACGACTGCGCAGCTTCATCGTCGTCGATGCAGTTTGAAGATGTCAGATCGCCCCACAAGCCCTTCGAGCATATACCCGCTCTTCGTAATTTTCGTCTGTCTGGAGCGCGGGTAGCACTCTCTAGATCGAAGAACACCAGGGTGCCCTCAGAGCAGACGCTGCAGCTGTGGGCGCATACCAGGGGATTGATGGAAGGGGGAAACTGGAGGGGGGTGCGCGCAGATAAGATCACCT
Organism: Alviniconcha marisindica; assembly: GCA_018857735.1. NCBI lineage: Eukaryota > Metazoa > Mollusca > Gastropoda > Provannidae > Alviniconcha > Alviniconcha marisindica. The sequence continues at coordinate 27,983 of JABMCL010002447.1, forward strand.
CTCTCTACACTGCTGACAGTCAGGTAGCCACCTTCGCTGCACAGTCCCGTCCCTCTGTCTTTCCACTGAACGAATCGGCTGCAAAGAGGGACGACTTCCTGGCATCACAGCAGACGCGGCTCGGCGCTGCAGCCCACGGCCTCTGTACGGCCTTGACCAGGTTAAATGACGTCACGGAAACTACCTTATTAGGGGGTCCCTCGCAGGCGTCGGAATCTTTTCCGTTGACCCGGTGACCCCTGACGGCCGAGCCGAGTTCGCGCGGCTGGTGAGTGACCAGGTGGCTATTCTCCTCGGGCATGTCCTGCGGGTATTGGCGGCGGAATGCTCCCTCCTTTGTAGAGACCGCCATCAACTCTGCCTGGACACAGTGGTGGACCTTCAAGCCAGAGCGGACATTGACAAAATTTCACCATCCCATACATCCCTCTTCAATGGTGACATTGATGCTGTGGTTCAGACCCTGAGACACCGGCGGGAAGTAGGGGGAGCCTTCAGACCAGTCCATGCATTTCCCAGGAAGCACGCCAGGGACCGAGGGCCACATCATCAACACCGCCACGACAGACAGCCACTCAAGCGGGGTTACTCAAGCGGTGTGTCACCCGTACTGGCCAGAACGACAACGCCAGTAACGGGCAGTCCTTTCGAGACAGCCCCAGGGATAGCCGGAGCTTTTCCTATGGGAAAGGTCGCTTTCCCAGGGGCAGGGGAGGCGGACAGCGGCCCTCCTTCCAAAAGAAGAAGGCTTGACTATCCCGCCCCAGTGGCAGGCCGCCTTGCCCTGCATGCCGCCGCCTGGAGGGACATCACGGACAGTGCGTACGTACTCCAGGCGGTGCAGGAATACCTGCTAGACTTCCACACGAGACCACCTATTATGTCTGCACGCCAGGCCAACGCCATGGAGACAACTATGAACAGTGGCAAAGCAGAACTGCTGGATGCTGAGGGGACGGAACTTCTTCGAAAGGGGGCCATCGAAAAATGCAACAGGGGACCGGGTTTTTACAGTCGGATGTTCCTTGTCCCCAAGAAAGGAGGCAAATCACGTCCGATAATCAACCTAAAACCACTCAATCGGTATGTGCGAACGCCTCATTTCACCATGACAACCCTGAAGGATGTGAGCCAACTCATCCGGCCGGGGGACTGGGCCGTGTGTTTGGACCTGAGAGACGCTTATTTTCATGTGCCGGTCCACATACGTCACAGACGCTTTCTCCAGTTCATATGGAAGGGACAGACGTATCGATACAGTCTTGCCCTTCGGCCTGTCTACCAGCCCCTTTTGCTTCACGAAAGTGACAAAACCAATTGTACAGTACCTACGCTCACAGGGCGTCAGGGTAGTGTTCTATCTGGACGATGTGTTGCTGTTAGCTCAGACCAGACGCGGCGCACAAGAGGAGAACCGTGCATCTGTTGGGCAAACTCGGTTTCTCTCTAAACCACGAGAAATCAGACTTCGTGCCCCGGCACTCTTTTTCTTACCTAGGACTTCAGTGGGACACTCGTTCAATGTAGGTTCGCTTGCCAAGGTGTCGGAGATACGCTTTCTGGCAGCCAGTCTTTAAGACCGGCGGGTTGTGTCGGCAAGAATCCTGATGTCCTTTTTGGGGAAGGTGACGTTTGCGTCGTAGGGTGTCGAGCTGGCTCGTCTGCACTCGCGGGAACTGCAAACTGCTCTGAGGACAGTTTACAAACGCCCACGGGACATTTGCAGGACAGTACACCTACAGAGGGAGGCTCTCCACAGTCTCGACTTCTGGAAACAGCTGACCCCCTCCCCTCTCCCTCTGCGCCGCCCTCAAGCGGGGATGGCAACAGACGCTTCGTCATCGGGATGGGGCGGCAGTCTTCACGCATTATCGGCCAGCGGCCGCTGGTCCAGGGGTCAGAGGTCACGCCACATAAACTCCCTGGAACTGATGGCCGTCGAGAATTCGCTTCGGTCATTTGAGGACAGGGTGGAAGGGAGGACTGTGTGCGTCCAGATCGACAACGGAACTGCAGTGGCCTACCTGGCGAAGTAAGGGGGCACAAAGTCGGTACTTCTGTCCCGCCTGGCTTGCCGAATCCTGTTGTGGTGCCAACGGCATCGGATAACCCTGATCCCTGAATACGTGAGGGGGATCGGCAACACAATTGCGGACGGAGGGGAAGGAGATACAATGACACCTGTCACCAACGATGGTGGACAGGATCTTTCAGCGGTACGAGACCCCCCAGGTCGACCTCTTTGCCTCCAGGGAGACAGCTCAGTTACCCCAGTACATGACTCTCCAGCGGGGGGACAATCAAGCCCTGGCAGTGGACGCTGTCAGTCAGACGTGGGACTTCGACCTGGTGTACGCCTGGTGTACGCTTGTCCCGACGGTGGCCAACAAGCTCAGGGGCTCCAAGACCAGAATGCTGCTGATAGCACCTTGTTAGTGCGACGCTCCGTGGATGCCAGTCCTGACGGAACTCCTGTTCGACACGCCTCGCCGGATCCCCGTGTCTCCGAGGCTCCTGATCAACACGGCGACCAACTACCCGATGGGCAACGTGGAGGCTTTGAGGCTGACTGTATGGCCAATATGCGGTCAGCCACAGGCCTCAACCTCCCGTCTGCTACCTTCGCGCTTCTGGAGAACAGCTGGAGACCCAGTACCAGGCGGTATGGAAGGAGTGGTCAAGGTTCTGTCAAAACGAGTCTATGGACCCAACTTCCATATGTGTAGAGAGCATGTTGGGCTATCTTCAGTACCTCTTTGATAAAGGTTTTGCTTGGCGTTCTATTGGTGTTCATAGATCAGCCCTATCAAGCATCCTAGAAGCACACAAGCCCGTTCCGGTCGGCCAGCATCCTCTTGTGTGTAGGTTTGTCAGAGGTGTGTTCAATAAGAGACCGCCCTCTGTTCGTGTGGTGCCCACTTGGGATATAGGTCAGGTGTTGTTGTACCTGGCAAAAGATCATCCACCGGCGGATTTATCTCTCTTCAAATTAACGGCGATAGTGTTGTTTCTGCTAGCCGCTTTTACAGCAAAGAGGGTTAGCGATCTTGTGCTCTTCTCGGTGGATAGCAGTTTGTGCCACGTGACTGATGAGTGTATTGTGCTTCAGACTCAGTTCGGGTCGAAGACGGATAGACCGGGGCATCGCTCCCCCCGCCCCAGCCCCCCCTCCCCAGCCCCCCCCCCCCCCCCCCCCCCCCACCTGTTACTGCGGAAATGTGAGGAGGAGAGCCTTTGCCCAGTCCGGTATGTGTCGGCCTACAAAGAGCGAACGGAGCCGTTACGCCAAACCAGCGGCACTCAGCAGCTGTTCATCTCGCAGTTCACCCACCGACCCTTTGAAACTGGCTACACTGAGGCGGTGGATGGTGAAAGTGATGCGGGAAGCAGGAGTGATTGCATCAGCGGGTTCAACGAAGACCACGGTGACCAGCTGTGCCCTGCTGCACGACGTGCCCTTACAACAACTCTTGAACTCAGCGGACTGGATACGGGAAGACACGCCCTTCCGTCATTACGTGCGTGTTCTACCAGAGAGAACTCTTCGTTCCATTTCGTCTCAGCGCTCCTTGCAAGACGCTGTGTTAGCTCAGCATGAGCGGTAGTGACTGTCGGGTTTGAGGTCTTGGTGACAGGCAAAGGTTTCACGCACCTATCTTTTTAAATCATCTGGGGCCTCAGCCCTCTGTCAAGACTCGTTCTAACCTGCCGAGTGTGTACATACGTGTATCGTTGTACGTGTATATTCTGTTAATATGGCTGTTTATAAAGGTGTGTATATACGTCTAAATTCTTGCGGCGTCGCCTCCTTTGCCGGTTTTATGCGAGCTTGGAGTGAACGGTTCTCCCTTCCAGGCCTGTTTACAGCGGAGAATCATGCGATTGACAAACAGTCACCCAAGAGTGTAAGATGTTGCACTCACATAGTGCAGAAATTGTAGAATTTTGAAATTCTAATGCATAAAATTAGAATTTCTGCACTATTGTGCAACATCTTACACTTCATGGTCGCATGATTATCTGAGTAAGAGATGAGTAGTCTCGCTCATATTTCAAAAGCGCCCTTTCCGGCAGGAGACCCTTTTTTTTATGCTAGCAGGACGCGGGGCACTCTGGGTGCGCGGGGAGTTCTCGACCAATGACAGTGACGGTGCCAGAACTGGTGCCAGAAGCCTCCCCACGCACGCAGAGAGCAGTTGTTGTTTTTCCTGCCGGAAAGTTTTCGAGGTCAAACAGAGCTCGGTCAAGAGCGAAAGAGTGTTTCATACCCAAAAGTGTAAGATGTTTCACAATAGTGCAGAAATTCTAATTTTATGCATTAGAATTTCAAAATTCTACAATTTTGTTATACTCTCTCTACATGACACCATACTTCCTGCACGGTACGGTGCCCAGGAGTCACAGAGAGCCTTGTTTTTCTGTCTATGGGACTGTAAAATCAGAGGCGATATATTTTATGAAGTAAAGTATTTCATATCATGTATAGGGGTATTGGGATCAAGTTTTGCTGGGTACCGTCTCATTGTGTCTTTATTGGAATGAAATATCAGATAAATTAGCTTAACAAGGTGCAATTAAAAACATGTCTAAAATATAATACAATATAACCTACTACTCTCGTCTCATGAGATTACTTCAGTACTTGAGAAGACTGTGTATAAACAAATTGAAGAGAAAAAAGAGAGTAAATTTGCGATCCCTTCTTGTTCAAGGTATTTTGCAAGAGTAATATACAAGTTACGTCTATATTCAGGGAACACTAAATATTCACAGAATGTGACATGCGTTTGTAAAAATATCTTATCTGTTAAACACATACTGCTTGAATGTCCTATTACCACAGAGTTATTTCAGAAAAATGGATATGCCTTTAATGCTTGCAACAGCGTAAGAGATATTTTGTATAATACTGATGTTATCAATCCTACTGTTAAATTGATTGTTCATAGTCCTGTGGGTAAGTTAGTAAGTTAGTATAATATAATAATATATGGGTTTTGGTTTTTTTTTGCTGTTGTTGTTGTTTGTTTGTTTGTTTGTTTTGTTTTGTTTTTTGTCTACTATCACCTCGATGAGAACAGACATAAATTAAAACAGTGATTTATATTTAAAAATTAAATGAAAGTAAGTAACTTGGTGTTTTACGCCCAGTCAATCAAAATAAAAGGGAAGTGGGCAGATCCAAAGAAACGTAAGACAACAGACACGCCAAACGCAAAAGCAGTGCTAATAACAACACCTGAGCAAAGCACAAGACACAGCCAAACTACACACAGTAACAAATTAATTCTGATCAGCACACAGACAGGGCATGGCATACACATATATGCATGGTTTCACATACGCATGTACGTATATGTATGCCATGGTTTCACACACGCATGTATGCCAAATGAGTTTGTGCACACACATATATCTACATGCAAATGCAAGCACCTATGCAAAATAATGAGAGAACAAAGTGAGCATAGTATTGGTGAAGTGTACACTAATATATACATGCATACACACATAGACATACAATCAAATATACAGTTTTGACTCGTAGGCGTATGGTGCAGTCTGTTTAATAAGCATTCTCATTAAATCAGCTGAGAAGGATAATAAATAGATAACGGTTGGGAGGTTAAATGGAAGTAAGATATTATGTATAAAATTTGTCTTTTGAAGCATCGTATGGTTCGCAGGTTTTTTGATGGAGGGTGGAAGAGAGTTCCTGATTGATGATCCCGAAAATGCAGGGACGTGGTGGGATGAAGGTGGGATTTTTTTTAACCATACCTACTCGTGGACCTGGTAAAGAGCGAGCGATATATACTCGGGAGTCTCTCCAGTGGGTACTTTAAACAACATTACAGCTTTGTTATATTTGAGTTGTTTCGTTAATGAGAGAGAGAGAGGGGGGGGGGGGGGGGGGAGGGGGGGGGGCGGGGGGGGGGGGGGGGGGGGACGCAGTTTTTACCACCTACTCCAAAGTTCTACGCAAAGAGTTAAACATCACACAGCTGCGTCAAGGGCGAACTATTTGATTTGATATATTACCCACCCCCAAAACGGCTATTCAAATACGAAAAAAACTTGAGAATACTAAACACCGTCGCGACCAGCGCGGGACAGCACAGGATATCATACGCGGCGTCAGACCAGGAAGTCAATCGCTAGAGCTGCACAGCCTGTTTTGAGAGGCCGCGTGTTTCATTCAAGTGTAGCTGTGTCACACACACCCTCTGGGCCAAAACTCGGTTAGTGTGTGTGTGTGTGTGTGTGTGTGTGTGTGTGTGTGTGTGTGTGTGTGTGCGTGCGTGCGTGCGTGCGTGCGTGCGTGCGTGCGTGCGTGCGTGCGTGCGTGCGTTCGTGCGTGCGTGCGTGGGTGCGTGTGTGTGCGTGTGTTCCCGGGGGGCTGAGTATACACATTACCATTTGGATGTTCAGTTTTTGAAGTCCGGACTTGATAGCTGACACACACTGTGAATGTGGCTGGCTGTACTGCGTGTTCTGTGACACGACTGTGGGTGTGTTGGGCCAGGAACGGCAGCACTGGGTTTCCCAGTCACGACGTATTTTAAGAGAAACGTGGATTTGTGAGAACCTGGTAGTTCCTGGGAGACTCGTGTTGAGACTACAACAAGAAGCGGTCTCCGCACTCGGCCGGTATAAGTGAACCAAGTGTCTTGTGAAACAGGCAGGCCTATGTGTCAGCCATGTGTATGGTTGCTTCTCTGTAAACAGGTATCTGTCAGCCACATGTATGGTTGCTTTTCTGTAAACAAGCATGTGTCAGCCACGTATATGATTGCTTCTCTGTAAACAGATATGTGTCAGCCACATGTATAGTTGCTTTCGGCTGTAAACAGGTATGTGTCAGCCATGTGTATGGTCGCTTCTCTTTAAACGGGTATGTGTTAACCACGTGTATGATTGCTTCTCTGTAAAACAGGTATGTGTCCGCCACGTGTATGGTTGCTTCTGTAGACAGCAATGTGTCAGCCATGAGTATGGTTGCTTGTGTAAACAGGTATGTGTCAACCATGTGTACGGTTGCTTATGTAAGCAGGTATGTGTCAGCCAGTGTATGGTTGCTTCTGTAGACGTCAATGTGTCAGCGATGTGTATCGTTGCGTGTGTAAAGTGTGTATTGTTGCTTCTCGGTAAACAGGTATGATAATTCTTCTTTCATGCTGCTTTACGTCCACACAAACCTGATAAGGCTTATTAGGAACGGTATGATAATAAGTCAAGTCAATATACTTTAATCATCCCTGATAATAACGATAATAGATACCTACACAATGCAAAAATTGCCCGGGGAGACTATGCACGTGCACTCATATACATACACACAGGCACCCGCACACGATATAACACTACGCACACACACAGGACAAACTAAACAACTGCAGTCTCTCTAACAGAATTGAGTCCAAACCGTGATAGTCTAGTTTTTCTTTTTCTTTTCCTCCAACAACTATTTGAAATACAATAGCAATACAACAGCAAAATTGACAGTACTGTACAAGAGAGCCTAAAGGAAAACCCCGAGTCTATGCTGAGTCTGTAGCTAAGTCTAATCTGTCTCTAAAGCTGAGCCATAGCTAACCTGAGCTTAATTCATTCCTTCTCTTATACTCTCTCGCCGTATTTCCGTGATTATTTCCCCGTCACGATTCATAGTACCTCCTCCATCAACCGATGACAGTAGTTTCTTTGAAAGTTACTTACAGATTCAACATCAAAAGATGTTTCTTTGTCCAACTCAGCCCGTCTGTCAACAAGCCCAAATCGGACTGCAAGTGACCGTTGTCCGACCGTACCTGGCACTCGCAACAATCACTCCCCGTCGACAACAAGGAGTACGAGGATGATCGTTAAATAGTGTGGCCCCGTAGGGGCGCCGATGGTAATAGTCAAAGGCCATACCTGTCACCCACAACAATCACTTACCCAACAACAAAAAGCAAGCATGACCAATAAATCATATGGCCCCGCAAGACGCCCATCAGTCACGACAATCGGAGAGGGCACAACACAATTGTGTTACAACGTGTATATTGGCTAGAGAGAGAAGGGGGGGGGGGGGGGAGCGAAAGCGGTAGAGGCAGAGAGAGAAGGGGGCGGGGATGGGTGGGGGGGGGGAGAGAGAGAGAGAGAGAGAGAGAGAAATCCGTAGAAAGCGAGATGCAGGTAGGGGAGGTTGACTGATCTCAAGGATGAAAGTTTTAGGCTGAAGCCTCCTAGACTTACCAGCTGTCCTTTCTAAAAATTAAAAATTAAAACACAGCAACAACAAACCACACACACTGACATATTTTTAAAAAATGCAATTCTAGTGATATAGCCAAAAAGGAAAAAGAAAAGCCTAGTCTTGCCGGTTAAAAATTCACCTAGCTAAAGCTTATATATATATATATCTTATAACAAAGTCCAAGCATGTTTTGTATTGGAAACCTTTTATTCCGAATGTTCGCCCTTGAGGGCTTTGTCAAGGCCTGCCCGGTCGGCTTGACTGATTCCTACAAAAGCAAAATATGGATTTCTGCACTATGTTAGTGCAACATCTTATTACACTCTTGGGTATGAAACACTCTTTCCTTCTTGACCGAGCTCTGTTTGACCTCGAAAACTTTCCGGCAGGAAAAAAAACTGCTCTCTGCGTGCGTGGGGAGGCTTCTGGCACCAATTCTGGCACCGTCACTGTCATTGGTCGAGAACTCCCCGCGCACCCAGAGTGCCCCGCGTCCTGCTAGTATAAAAACGGGTCTCCCGCCGAAAAGGGCGCTTTTTGAAATACTCGCTCGCTCCTCCAGGCAACGACCGGGCAACAGTCGAGCCCTTGTTTGAAACAATAGCAATGGAGTTAAATGGTGGAACTGTGCCGGATGATTTGCCTGCTGCCGATGCGGACATGCAGGTCAGGCGGGAAGATTCCGACTTGTCGGCGTCAGTTTTACAGAAGATTTGTGACATTGTCGCCAGACAGGTGTCGCTAGCCATGAACCGCACTCAGCGTGTAGTTCAGTCGAGGTGGCCGTCCTGGGCTGTCCGTCCTAACGAGCCTTCTGGTTTCCGTGGACGTAAAGCTATATTGAACCATGCTTCGACATTGGTCTCAGCTTGTCCCTAATATGTCAACTGACATCTGAGGACATTAAGCATCACTTCATCATTATCAATAGAGGCGGCAGTCGAAAAGCGCTGGTCTGTGACAGTATCAGACCTTCAGGCATGGACCTATACGATACTGGACTGTCAGATGCGCGCTATGCGCTAGAAACACTTTTTTTCTTCTTCTTTTTTCAGTCCGCGTACTACGGTCTTTTTGGCGGGGCCACATGCGGTGTGTCCGTTTGGAATGGCGGACTGACTGAATGGACTGCGCGCGTTCATTATTTACACCGTGTTCTTGATTAAAAAGAAGAAATGTAAAAAATAAAAAATCATCGGTAGCCTCTGCTACCGTCTGTAGCGCTTGCTCTATTTCATCACTTGCATCGGATTGTGGATAGCAGTCGACAATCTTCTCCAGGTATCTCACCTAAAGATTGCTTCAAATATGGTAAGTTCTGAGGAGTCGATAATTTCTCGTATAAACTGATATCTCGATAGATCGACAGCTCTGTGTTGTGTGTCAGCGTGAAGCGATATGTCCATCAGGACATTTGACATCAGGAGGGTAGTGTAAACTGAACAACAAAAACACTACCCCCTGTTTACATGCACTTCAGCGGCGTGTGTGTACTGTTAATTAATACAATATTCACTGAATTTGTTCAGATTTAGAGGTGGTAAACTGTTAGAGAATAATGACTTGAAATTAAAAAATCACCCAGAAACAGATCTAAGGATAGATCAAAGTGTGCAACTAACTTGTGTGTCATGTAAGTAAGCAGAATAATCTGCCAGAGAAATCTGCATAAGCAGACCAAAACAAACATAATAATAGCATATAATGCAGAATTTATTGCAGATGGGTGTAAAAAGACGAGGCCTGACTGAAAAGTGAGTTTTATCACATTTGTGTCTGAGTATGCTTACGCGCCATTGATGTTTGGTCTAGATCTAGTTTCCAAGTAACACCGTGCAGGCTTCCTCAGTGCTGATGTCGGCAAAACAATTGATCGTGTACTGAAATCTCACCTTTTACAGACTGTAATAAAACTCACTTTTGTTGCAAATTTTGGATTCATTCATTTGATATGAAGCCGTTTTATTGATTTAAATGATATAAGTGACTCAAAATGGCATTTAAAATGTCCCAGGAGTTTCCGACAGCCTCCTTGGATATTACCGAAGATTTTCATATTTTACACAGTGCTTACGTATACATTTGTTATTCTATCCTCAAAGCAAAAACATACAACTGGCTCCTTAACACACACACACACACACACACACTGCTTTGCTCCAACGAAGGAATGTTTCAAGCGTTCGCGTTGGTTTGGCAAACGGCACAAAACGGACGCCTTCACAAAACTGGGGGAACCTACAATCAGAGCTGCATGTACCCCACAGACAGTGCTTGGCCGGCATTTCTAATTCCTTTTCTGCTTCTCTTACCATCTTTCTGGCATCATTCCCGCGGTTTTACTGTACCCCCAACAAAGCGTGCCTACTCTGCGCTACACCCGCAGGCATTTACCGAGTGCAGTCCCCTGGATTTCCGAAGATCGTCTATTTACAGCCAACTTAAAAACGGATAATAAAATGGGACTTGAGGCAGAGGAAGGTAGCAGCGCAGAGCGGAAAACATGACAGATTTATTGCTGTAGGAATAACAATGTATTGAGATTAGACTTGGAGTTCAAGAGAGGGGTTTTGTCAACGAGGAAGGGGAAGGTATGTGTTAGCCATGTGCCTTGGTGTTTCTCTGTAAACAGCTATGTGTTAACCATGGGCCTTAGTGCTTCTCTGTAAACAGCTATGTGTTAGCCATGTGCCTTATTGCTTCTCTGTAAACAGCTATGTGTTAGCCATGTGCTTTGGTGTTTCTCTGTAAACAGCTATGTGTTAGCCATGTGCCTTTTTGCTTCTCTGTAAACAGCTATGTGTTAGCCATGTGCCTTATTGCTTCTCTGTAAACAGCTATGTATTAGCCATGTGCCTTATTGCTTCTCTGTAAACAGCTATGTGATAGCCATGTGCCTTTTTGCTTCTCTGTAAACAGCTATGTCAGCCAAATGCCTGGTCAGTTGCTTCTCTGTAAACAGCTATGTGTTAGCCATGTGTCTTGTTGCTTCTCTGTACACAGCTATGCGTTAGCCATGTGTCTTGTTGCTTCTCTGTAAACAGCTATGTGTTAGCCATATGCCTTGTTGCTTCCCTGTAAACAGCTATGTGTTAGCCATGTGTCTTGTTGCTTCTCTGTAAACAGCTATGTGTTAGCCATGTGTCTTGTTGCTTCTCTGTACACAGCTATTTGTTAGCCATATGCCTTATTGCTTCCCTGTAAACAGCTATGTGTCAGCCGTGTGCCTGGTTGCTTCTCTATAAACAGATATGTGTCAGCCGTGTGCCTGGTTGCTTCTCTATAAACAGCTATGTCTGCCATGTGCCCTGTTGCTTCTCTGTAAACAGCTATGTGTTAATCAAACACAAGGGCGCTCGAAATACGTAATATAAATACAACAACGAAGACCTGAGTTGCCCATGGTAACTCTCACCAGGCATGCGAGTAAATACAAGGTAAATAAACTCCCCCAGAGGTACACCCTCTATGTGTTAGACATGTGCCTTGTTGCTTCTCTGTAAACAGCTATGTGTCAGCCATGTGCCTTCTTGCTTCTCTGTAAACAGCTATGTCAGCCATGTGCCTTGTGTAAGCAGGTATGTGTCAGCCTTGTGCCTTGTGTAAGCAGGTATGTGTCAAGTCACGTACCTTGTGCCTTGTGTAAGCAGGTATGTGTCAGCCATGTGCCTTGTGGCTTCTGCAGACAGGTACGTGTCAGCCACGACTCGTGTGCCTTGTGTAAGCAGGTATGTGTCAGCCATGCGGTTTGTGGCTTCTGTGGACAGGTATGTATCAGCCATCCGGCTTGCAGGTTTTGTAAACATGTATTTGTCAGCCATGTGCCTTGTGGCTTTTGTACTTTCCAGGTATGTGTAAGCCATGTGACTTGTGGCTTCTGTAAGTTCCAGGTATGTGTAAGCCATGTGCCTTGTGACGTCTGTAAGTTCCAGGTATGTGTAAGCCATGTTCCTTATGACCTCTGTAAACAGATGCCTTACGTCTTCTGTTAGTCAGCCAGCGATATGTGCCAGCCATACGTGTCTGTGACCTGTCGGCCAGCTATATATGAGCGATGTACCGTATGGCTGTTGTAAACAAGTCACTACAGCCATGTGCCACATGTTCTGTTAACCGAACAGGTAGAAGAAGAATGAGGATATAATGCGCTTCGTCTCTAGATGGAAAAAAATGTATTAAAAAAAAATAGAAAGTCATTTCACATATTATAATAATATGAGAAGAGTGTGGAGTGGTATGAAATTGATGAGCAGATATGTAAAAGGTAACACACAGAAAATCGCCTCAGTGAACAATGCCGGCGAAGTCAATAAACTGAATCAATTCTTTAATCGTTTTGACTGTCACGATTTTTCGCAAAAACATAGGTAGATTCATGATATTTTGAACAGATCTTCTGCTGAGGAGGATGACTTTCAAAGGCTCAATACAAGCGAGGATGAGGTTCGACGCGCGTTTCAGCATGTGAATCCCAACAAAGCCACTGGCCCAAATAACATTGCACCACGAGTACTTAAGGCATGTGCTGAACAGCTTGCTTACATTTTTTGCATTATATTTAATGCGTGTTTCTCCACAAATACTGTTCCAACTACTTGGAAGACTGCATGCATTGTGCCTATACCGAAACGACCTGTCATATCGTCCATGAATGATCTTCGCCCTGAAGCGCTTACCTCTGCTGTGATGAAAGTATGTGAACACGTGGTCCTCTGTAAATTGGAAAAGTTAGTAAAAGATTTACCTCGATCCATTACAGTTTGCTTACAGGAAAAACAGGAGTACTGATGATGCGGTTTTATACAGTTTAGAAAATATTTACTCGCAATTAGAGAAAACAGGAAGTACTGTAAGACTTATGTTCTTCGATTTTTCCAGTGCCATTAACACAATACAGCCACATTTACTTGTTCAAAAACTTTTAAACATGAAACTACCGTCATCCGTTATTTCATGGATCTATGACTATCTTACAAATAGATATATCAGGCTAAATGGATTACTGTCATCTGCTATTAGAACAAACACTGGTGCACCTCAAGGTACAGTTTTAGCACCCTTTTTGTTTGCGCTGTATACAGCTGACTGTAGAAGCACTGAGTCATGTCCTGTAGTAAAATTTGCAGATGATACAGAACTGGTTGGAAAAATTAGTAATGATGAAGATGCAATATACCACAAGCAGATTGAAAACTTTGTGAATTGGTGTGATAAAAATTACTTGTATTTGAATGTTTCCAAAACGAAAGAGATGTGCATTGATTTTAGGAAAAATCAAAGATGCCCCAAACCAGTCTACATTAAAGGAGAAGCAGTGGAGAGAGCTGATATATATAAGTACTTAGGTGTGGTTTTTGATAGTAAATTGAACTGGAAAGAGAACATCAACTCTGTGCTGAAAAAAGTTAACTCGAGAATGTATTGCATGAGAAAGCTGAGATCATTTGGAGTAAATTCAGATATGCTAGTAACTTTTTATAATGCTTTAATATGTAGTATTGGTCCTGTCTGTTGGGGTGAGAATATTTCAAAATTAGATAGAGGGCGGTTGGCAAAGATGGTAAAAAAAAGCAGGTCATATTGTGGGAAAGCCACTGGACAGTTTTAAGACTTTACACGAATAGAGACTGTACAGAAAACTAATGCAAATATTAAACGACCCTGCACACCCAATGAGACACTACTTGACAGCAGGCGTAGCAACAGGAGTGGAAGATTTTTACTTCCGAGAACAAATACAAACCGTTATAAAGCCTCGTTTTTACCCTCGGCTCTGTCAGTTTTTAATGAAAATTATACAGTCATTAACTGAGTGTGCGCATGCGTCAAGATGTCTGTTGAGGATGATAGCTTTTTAAGAGAGGGTTGAGAGTTTTTACGTTTTGGTTTGACAGAGAAACCATTATTCCAGGAAATTTTGGGTTTGCTATTAGTGTATGCAGATTGAGAGAAAGGGGGCGTATGTCTAAGAGTGTGCATGTGCGTGTTTTTAATGACTTAGAATTATTGAGATATGTTCTTCGTTGTGCGATCGAACGACAGCTTTAATTTCCCGCAGGGATGAATGAAATATATTGTTATTGTTATTAGATTAGTTTAAAGTGTCACAGGGCAGGGAGTCATTTTAAAGCATGGAGGTTACTTGATGTGTAACTGCTGCCAGTGGGCGATACTTAAGATGGTCGACAGTGGTGGCTGACACAGCTGATGGTCCACAGTGGTGGCTGACACAGCTGATGGCCCACAGTGGTGGCTGACACAGCTGATGGCCCACAGTGGTGGCTGACACAGCTTATGTGATGGTCCACAGTGGTGGCTGACACAGCTGATGTGATGGTCCACAGTGGTGACTGCCACAGCTGATGTGATGGTCCACAGTGGTGGCTTACACAGCATATGGTCCACAGTGGTGGCTTGCACAACTGATATGATGGTCCACAGTGGTAGCTGACTCAGCTGATGGTCCACAGTGGTGGCTTGCACAGCTGATGTGATGATCCACAGTGGCCACCACTGTGGATCATCACATCAGCTGTGCAAGCCACTGACACAGTTGATGTGATGGTCCACAATAGTGGCTGACACAGTTGATGGTCCACAGTGGTGGCTGGCACAGCTGATGTGATGGTCCACAGTAATGACTGACACGGCTGATGTGATGGTCCACAATGGTGGTTAACACCGTTGATGGTCCACAATGGTGGCCGACACAGCTGATGTGATAGTCCACAGTGGTGACTGGCACAATTGATGGTCCACAGTGGTGGCTGACACAGCTGATGTGATGGTCCACAGTGGTGGCTGACACAGTTGATGGTCCACAGTGGTGGCTGACACAGCTGATGTGATGGTCCACAGTGGTGGCTGAAAACAAGCCTGGGTGGTGATGGTCCACAGTGGTGGTGACACAGTTGATGGTCCACAGTGGTGGCTGACACAGTTGATGGTCCACAGTGGTGGCTGACACAGGTTGATGGTCCACAGTGGTGGCTGACACAGCTGATGTGATGGTCCACAGTGGTGGCTGACACAGTTGATGGTCCACAGTGGTGGCTGACACAGCTGATGTGATGGTCCACAGTGGTGGCTGACACAGTTTATGGTCCACAGTGGTGGCTGACACAGCTGATGTGATGGTCCACAGTGGTGGCTGACACAGTTGATGGTCGACAGTGGTGGCTGACACAGCTGATGTGATGGTCGACAGTGGTGACTGACACAGCTGATGTGATGGTCCACAGTGTGACTGACACAGCTGATGTGATAGTTCACAATGGTGGCTGACACATGTGATGGTCCACAGTGGTGGCTGACACAGCTGATGTGATGGTCGACAGTGGTGACTGACACAGCTAATGTGATGGTCCACAGTGGTGACTGACACAGCTTATGTGATGGTCCACAATGGTGGCTGACACAGTCGATGGTCCACAGTGGTGGCTGACACAGCTGATGAGATGGTCCACAGTGGTGGCTGACACAACTGGTGTGATGGTCCGCAGTGGTGACTGACACAGTTGATGGTCCATAATGGTGGCTGACACAGCTGATGTGATGGTCCACAGCGGTGGCTGACACAGCTGATATGATGGTCCACAGTGGTGACTGACACAGTTGATGGTCCATAATGGTGGCTGATACAGCTGATGAGATGGTCCACCGTGGTGGCTGACACAGCTGATGTGATGGTCCACAGTGGTGGCTGACACAGCTGATGTGATGGTCCACAGTGGTGGCTGACACAGTTGATGGTCCACAGTGGTGGCTGACACAGCTGATGTGATGGTCCACAGTGGTGGCTGACACAGCTGATGTGATGGTTCACTGTGATGGGTGTTTGTTAAGGCTCAGTCAACCACGAAGGCCTATAACGGCGAAATTCAGAACAAGGTATCAACAATTGCTTTAACAACAACAACGGCAAAGAAACAATAAATAATAAATGAAACATACAGATAAAACACAAAAATCACAACATTAATTGATAATGTAAACGTATCTTACAGAGATATCTCTGCACAACATCCTCGTCAAATTTGCGTAAGTGCTTTCCTTCCATATGAATCAAACCTGAACAATACAAATATACAGTAAAGTACTTTTCGCGAAACCTGAACAATACAGTAGCAACGAAACCTGAACAATACTTATAGTAAAGGATTTTCTCTAATACCAGTTCCAATGTGCTGTGAATAAAGTAAATCGTTGCATGGGCTACAAAAGTGTGAATATCTCCCTTCGCTAAGAAAGAGTAAGCTATGCATGAGTGACCAACCAACATGTAATAATAATAATAATAAAGACAATTTTTAGACCACCCATCTACTGTACAAGATGGGAGCAAGAGGCGCTTTACAGTAATATTAAACTGCTGTCGGCTGTGGTACAGAGCTCAGGAGCTGTGTGAAAGTCGAGGTGGCCGTCCTAGGCTCCCGTCCCTAATAAGCCTACTGTTTCTGTGGACGTAAAGCAACACTCAACTAACGGCTGTGGGTAGCTGCAGGAGCTGGCCTTCCTGTTTAGTCATGTTGATCCAACTCCCAGAGCTGCACTTCTACACGACAGTGTCCATGTAGCTGTTGTTCGACACACACTGACACACATTCCACCACATACACAATGACGCTTCACACACACCACACACACACACACACACACACACACACACACACACACACACACACACACACACACACACACACAAACAAACAAACAAACTGACACAGATCCCCCCACAACTTGCTGCATTTACTGCGCATAAAGCGAATTGAGGTACTACGGAAGTGCGGTAGTGCAGATCACTTCCAGTTCTGTTGAGAATGAGGTATGAAAATGTCATCCAGCAATATTGCTGTACGGCTGTGTCTAAATCATTCAAGTGGAGGTTATAGGGTGTCAAATCAAAAGCTCTTTGTTGTGACGCCCAAAGCATGTGTGTGTGTGTGTGTGTGTGTGTGTGTGTGAGGGGGGCAGGGGGCGAGTATTACTAGAACGGAAGGTTTTAACAGCTTTTGCTGAGCCAAAAAGTAACAGTAGTGAGAGGGAAAGTACAGGACAAATATCTTGCACATTGCTCAATCTGGGAAACAACATTCTTCTATCATCAGCTTCAATCAATTTCGTCGGAAGTACTTGTATAAACAACAATACCGTGATGTTGAAAGGTCTTTCCTATTAAGAACGTCTTGTTCAGCAGCCCCAATAAGCAGCTGAGTGATAACATGAAGGACGCAATACTTGGAAAGCTATCTTTCTCTAAAATAGGTTTCAGTGTCGCTGATAATTCCAGTGTATTTGATCATCCGCACCAGTGACGTGTAAAGACGGCTGTTAGTGCAGGTTATCATGAGTTGTCAGTACAGGCTATCATTATTTGTGCGAAGATGACTGTCAGTTCAGACATTCATTACTAGTGTGAACGGACAACTGTCAGTACAGTTATTCATTACTAGTGTGAAGACAACTGTCAGTACATGTTATCATTACCAGTGTGAAGACAACTGTCAGTACAGTTATTCATTATTACTAGTGTGAAGACAACTGTCAGTACAGTTATTCATTATTACTATTGTGAATACACCTGTCAGTACAGTTATTCATTATTACTAGTGTGAAGACAACTGTTAGTACAGTTATTCATTACTAGTGTGAAGACAACGGCGTCCTCCATGCCTTCCAGTACAGACAACCCTGCTGTATGTGTAGCTGTCCATCTAGCTCTATGTGTAGATGGATATCTAGCTCTATGTGTAGCTGTCCATCTAGCTCTACGTGTAGCCGTCCATCTAGCTCTATGTGTAGTTGTCCATCTAGCTCTATGTGTAGTTGTCCATCGAGCTCTATGTGTAGATGGATATCTATTCTACGTTTAGCTGTCCATCTAGCTCTCCGTGTAGCTGTCTTTCTAGCGCTCCGTGTAGTTGTCTATCTAGATCACCGTGTAGTTGTCTATCTAGCTCTCCGTGTAGTTGTTTATCTAGCTCTGTGTGTAGATGTCTATCTAGCTCTACCTGTACAGTTATTCATTATTACTTGTGTGAAGATGACTGTCAGTACATGTTATCATTACTTGTGTAAGACGACTGTCAGTACATGTTATCATTACTTGTGTAAGACGACTGTCAGTACAGGTCATCATTATTTGAGGGTGTTTGTTTTTTTGTTTGTTTTTTTAAATTCACGTGTGTAAAGCTAGTCACATACTGAAGACAACTCAGTCTTTAGCTGTCTGCAGTTGTTGCGTAAAATAAAGGCTAAGAAAGTTGGTGTTTCAAGCGACACTCAAGTCAGACCAACAAGCCCTAATACAAGGGGAGAAAGGCTGCAAGGGGCTGAATGTGAGGGTCAGCGTGACATGCATCACTTTGTCCATAGACTGCGCATCACGCCTTGCCTACTTTCACTGTACCACTCACTCACATTGCAGTTGAGGAGGAGGTGAGGGAGACAAAGATGAGCGTGACTCACGCTGGCAATCCACCACCGCTGCCTCCCCGCAGTGGCGATCTGCCGCCGCTTTCTCTCAACCGCAAAGTGTCGGCGTCCTCCATGCCTTCCAGTACAGACAACCCTCCAACACCGCCGCATCGTAACACCTCGCTGCCCAAAGTAGACCACACCTTAGGTGAGTACCTGTATCGTAACATCTTGCTGCGCGAAATAGACCACGCCTTGGGTGAGTATCCACATCGTAACACCTAGCTGCCAGAAATAGACCACACCTTGGGTGAGTACCCGCATCGTAACACTCCGCTGCCCGAAGTAGATCACACATTGGGTGAGTACCCGCATCGTAACACCTCGCTGCCTGAAGTAGACTACACCTTGGGTGAGCACCCGCATCGTAACATCTCGCTGCTTGAAGTAGACCACACATTGGGTGAGTACCCGCATCGTAACATCTCGCTGCCTGAAATAGACCACACATTGGGTGAGTACCCGCATCGTAACATCTCGCTGCCTGAAGTAGACCACACATTGGGCGAGTACCCGCATGTCGTAACATCTCGCTGCCCGAAGTAGACCACACACTGGGTGAGTACCCGCATCGTAGCATGAAGTAGACCACACCTGTGTTGAGTACCCGCACTGTCAAGGAGGCTCAAGGCCGTCAGAAGGAGCTGAAACTGTATGTGTGGTACCCACACATACCAAAGGAAGCTGGGAGGTACCTGTACATGTCAAAGGAAGCTGGGGGGTACCTGTACATGTCAAAGGAAGCTGGGGGGTACCTGTACATGTCCAAGAAAGCTGGGGGGCGGGGGGTACCGGTACATGTCCAAGGAAGCTGGCGGGATGGGGGGGGGGGGGGGGTACCTGTACATGTCAAAGGGGCTGGAAGGTGTCCGTGTGGAACCCAGACATGTCAGTGGGGGCTGAAGACTGTCCGTCTAGCTCTACGTGTAGCTATCCATCTAGCTCTATGTGTAGCTGTTCATCTAGCTCTATGTGTAGATGGATATCTAGCTCTATGTGTAGCTGTCCATCTAGCTCTATGTGTAGATGGATATCTAGCTCTATGTGTAGCTGTCCAACTAGCTCTACGTGTAGACGTCCATCTAGCTCTATGTGTAGTTGTCCATCGAGCTCTATGTGTAGATGGATATCTAGCTCTGTGAGTAGATGTCTATCTATTCTACGTTTAGCTGTCCATCTAGCTCTCCGTGTAGCTGTCTTTCTAGCGTTCCGTGTAGTTGTCTATCTAGATCACCGTGTAGTTGTCTATCTAGCTCTCCGTGTAGTTGTTTATCTAGCTCTGTGTGTAGATGTCTATCTAGCTCTATGTGTAGTCAAATCAAGTAAAGTCAAGTTCTTCTTTATTCCATTTAAAGGAAAACGTGGGTGCCACACATGAATAACAAAGAAAGAAACAAACAAAATCTACATGTATAAACGATACACAGTTTAAGAGTGCAGTAGCGTACAGGCACGGTTATTATTGAAATAGAGTATATATTACTTATGGAAATGCAAACAGTGTCATACACATATGATTGATATATAACACAGTAACAGGCACAAGTACATTTATCACTATTTTCATCGTATCCCTTTACACCCACACCCACATTCATACACCCTCCCCCCACTCCCCACCCCACTAACGCATCCACACAGCCCTCCGCTCCAACACACACACACACACACACACACACACACACACACACACACACACACACACACACACACACCACATACATATATGCTTTTCTTCGTTTTTGTTTTTTGTTGTGTCGTTGTTTTCTTGTCCAACAACTCAAGAAAACAACTCAACTAAAAAAAGAAGGGTTCTTTCCTTTCTCATCTCATTTTTCATCGTTTTTAACCGTTAACATGTTTAAGTGTCGTTTTGTAGCTTCACGAAGGGAATTACCCCGAAAATTTGCAAATTGTGTCTGTCATAATAAATAAGCGTTCTTTTGAATCTTTTATGTGTTTGGATCTTGTTTTAGAACACTAGCAGTCATTCTTGTTTCAGACTTCTTTTTTTCAGAGTTTGAGTCGAGGTTTCGGTTCCATCCGTTGTCCTCCCTGCCGCCGCCAGAGCCGGTGTCAGACAGCCGGAAGACGTACCCCAGCCAGATGCAGAAGACGGTCAGACGACGTACGTACCACTACCGGTGTCGCTTTGTGAGGTGGCATTACCTCATCATCTTCTGCTGTACTCCCGTCCTCATTCTTCATTTTGTCACCTTCCTTGCTCCTCTTCTCCCACATGTTTAGGTGCGAGTACACGTACCTGTAGGCGCGAAAGGCAGAAAAGAATTATCTCGGATAACGATGTAACATCAGGGTAGATGAACTCGGAGAAGCCAATCGCGTTTTTACGATTGTTACTTGGATTTGTAGAGGTCCAGGACGCTAGCAGTCTTTCAGTTCTTTCAGTTACCTCTGTCCCCGGTCAGCCTACACACTGACCTCTATTCCCGGTCAGCCTACACACTGACCTATATCCCCGGTCAGCCTACACACTGACCTCTATCCCCGGTCAGCCGACACACTGACCTCTATCCGCGGTCAGCCGACACACTGACCCCTGTGCCCCGTCAGCCTACATAGTGACTTCTGTGCCCGGTCAGCCTACACAGTGACCTCTGTCCCCTGTCAGCCTATACTGTGACCTGTTCTGTCCCCGGTCAGCCTACTCAGTGATCTCTGCCCCAGGTCAGCCTACACAATAACCTCTATCTCCGGTTCAGCCTACACAGTGACCTCTGTCCCCGGTTCAGCCTACACAGTGGCCTCTGTCCCAAGTCAGCCTACACAGTGACCTCTGTCCCCTGTCAGCCTATACTGTGACCTGTTCTGTCCCAGGTCAGCCTACACAGTGACCTCTTTCTAGGTCAGCCTAGTGACCAGGCCTCCGTCTAGGTCAGCCTACACAATGACCTCTGTCCGCGGTCAGCCTACACAATGACCTCTGTCCTGATCAACCTATTAAATGACCTCGGTCCGGATCAGCCTACACAGTGACCTCTGTTCCGGGGGGAAAATGTGCTGTACAGATGTTGGCTTTGCGTTGTCTTGCTTTTGCCTTTTGTCATTTCCAGTCGCAATAGCCTGCATGCAGCCCTGTGTTGTTTCAGCCACCAGCCGGGACTCTCTGCCCTCCCCTCCGTCACAGCCGCCACCCCCGCCCCCGCGATAGGGATCCAACCCCAGGTCCTGAGCCTCCTCGCTGCTGCAACCTGCCGTTGGTGTGCACGACGCGTCCTCCTCACCACTGCCATCCACACAGTTGCCTGCAGCTCACCTGTGTCTGCTGGCGGAGCTCTCTACCTGCACACGTCACGCCGGTCGGTGGTGGGGGCCACAGGACTGCAGCATCACGCCAGTCAGTGGTGGGGGCTACAGGACTACAGCATCACACCGAACAGTGGTGGGGGCTACAGGACTACAGCATCACACCGGATAGTGGTGGAGGCTACAGGACTACAGCATCACACCGGACAGTGGTGGGGGCTACAGGACTACAGCATCACACTGGACAGTGGTGGGGACTACAGGACTACAGCGTCACGCCGGACAGTGGTGGGGGCTACAGGACTACAGCATCACGCCGGTCAGTGGTGGGGGCTACAGGACTACAGCATCACACCGGACAATGGTGGGGGCTACAGGACTACAGCATCACACCGGACAGTGGTGGGGGCTACAGGACTACAGCATCACACCGGATAGTGGTGGGGGCTACAGGACTACAGCGTCACGCCGGTCAGTGGTGGGGGCCACAGGACTACAGCTGCATCGCGCGACTCAGTACCTAGACCAGCTCGGTCAGGCGGTGTCATACACCTCAGCTTCATACACAGGCAAACAGGGTGGGAGGGGGAGGGGGGGGGGCGGGTCATCAAAAGATGAAATGACAATATTCAAGAATTATGACAAAACTGTTGGCTAGGATTCAACAGGAGCAAATTGCAAATTCACCCGGGCAACCTCAGCAGATTCTTTCGTTCTTGATTCGTCTAATATCACCTTGCTTATACGTTAGTCATTTGTGAACTGACTACAAAGAGCGCCATTGCATATCTTCCGCTGGTGTGGGTGGCAATATGTAGGCTACAAGCGGTCATTCGTTAGTGGGTGGCAATGTGTAGGCTACAAGGACAGACGGAAAGCGGTCATTCATTAGTGGGTGGCAATGTGCAGGCTACAAGAACAGACGGAAAGCGGTCATTCATTATTGGGTGGCAATGTGTAGGCTACAAGGACAGACGGAATGCGGTCACTCATTAGTGGTGTGTGTGTGTTGTTTTTTGCTTTGTTTTGTTTGTTGTATTTGTTCCTGTTGGTTGGTTGGTATTTAAAACAAATAGCGGATCATTTATTATTGTAGGACGCTTATTCAAATAACAGGCATTCGTCCATCAGTACAATGCCTACATTCATTCACTCTCACTCACTCATGCTCCTTTACATGCCTACTTTTTATGTCTCTCATAACAAATTCATTTCGGCAAACGTACTTCAATCACATGTTCCCCAACATACATCCATTCAATAAACTATTCTCTCAGTGCTGTAAACGTACGAGTGCGTGCATGTGTGTCAGTGTGCGGGGAAGGGGGTGGGGGTAAGTGTGTGTGTGCATATGTGCCTGGTGCGCGCGCGTGTGTGTGTTTTCCATTCATTGTTACAGTTACTGTTTTAAATAAAGGTGTTGTTTTTTAAATGTGAATCTACTACTAAATGCATTCCTAGCATTTGTTTCCGACTTAAAGCTGCTGTTCATACGTTATAGGCAAGCAAATCGGCGACTCCGTGTTTTAAAACAAATATACTAACACACATCTTGACTTGATCTGTGATTTTATTTCTATAATTCTCCCAACCACCACAACCTCTCTCTCTCTCTCCCCCCTCTCTCTCTCTCTCTCTCTCACGCAACCGAAAAAACAAACAAACGAAAGAAAGCCAGACTGACAACTTCAGCAACGTAGTACTTTCAATTCTGTGTAAGAATTTGATTGTCATCACACTGATGGAGTTTCCGAAAGGAAAGAAGTTGTTATGAGTGTTCCTGGCATTCTGTGATGATTGTCTGCAGTTGTTTCTCCACCTGGTTCACAAAGGCAGGGAAGGTAGGGTCTGTCAGAAACAGGCGCAGGTGCTGGATGATGACGTCATCAGGTAATGACGTCACCCTGGTACCGTCATAGGGTGTCGGCCTCGTCCTGTGCGCCGCGGGCAGCCGGTTCCCACTTCCGCCCAGAAAAACCTGTTCGGTCGACATAACTTCCGTACATCTTTCTGCACATATTAACTATCACCGCCGTCCTGCCTCTCTCTCTCTCTCTCTCTCTCTCTCTCTCTCTCTCTCTCTCTTTCGCCACACCACCACCCTCCCCGAACACCGACACACACACACACACTCCCTGGCTGCGTGAGGTCTGACCTGTGCCATGGTGCCCAGGGCGATTTCCCCCACCAGGGAAGCAGAAGCACTGGTACTGCCTGTTGCACAGTCCTCCTTCTCTCGGCTCTGCCAGCGCATGGTCGTCACGATCAGTCAAAACAGGATGAGTATAATGAAAAGGTGATATCTATAGAGCCCATCTACCACACAGGGTGGGACTCCAGAATGCTTTACAATAACACACACACACACACACACACACACACACACACACACGTCGGACGCGGGGATAGACATGGCCTACGAAAAAGACAGTTAACAAATAGAGACAGGTGAATCCTAAGGGCGGGTTTGAAAGAGGAAGAAGAATCAGAAATCAAAATGATTAATAATCAAGTGCCCAAAATGTGTGCATGACTTTCAACTCAAAACCAGTATCCCCCAGTGTCGCGGTGAGTATCAAAGACACAAACACTGAGAATCATGCAATTAAATGATGGCTAGCGGCGGCACAGTATCAATTAATTGATGAAGGCAAACTGACTACATAACCAGTATATTACAGTATACACTAAAATTAAAGTAACAATGAGGAATACAGATCGAGGAATACAGATTATCAGTATTATTCTTAACTGAACAGGGAGTGTGAGATGACTGTTTAAGACTGTGACATGGGTGGTGCAAGCCGGGGCGTGTATGTGTGGGTGGGTGGGTGGGCAAGCGCGTGTCTGTATGTGAGTGAGTGTGTGTGTGTGTTTGCCGTACCCATCTATTTTCATTTTTTGCTCTAGCTTTTGTTTTGATTAACGATCTTTTCTCTGGTTTCTTGTTGTTTTTGTTTTGGAAATGCGTACGATTTTGTTATTATTTTTGTTGCTGTTTGTTTCTCAGTTTTGTTGTATGCACTTGTATTTTATGTTTACTGCCGTGTCTTACGAGATGTTCTTTCATTGATGTTCTTTCATGTTCCCCCACTGGGGTTTCTGAAATAAACTACTTGCCTTGATCTGGCTGTCCATGGCTGCTGCAAACTCCAAGCACTGGTTTACGACATCCTTCCTTTGGAGGAAGGTGCCGGAAAGCGATGCTCGGAGTGTGTGGCTGCTGCCGCTCAGTGTCTGCTCGGTCAGTGAACAGAAACAAAGACGCTGCGCATGACCTAGTTGCCCCTACTGACGGCACTGGTTGGGTACACACACAAAGACCCGGAAAGGGCTAAAAGCACATAGTTCAGGAACTGTGTGAGAGTCCAGGTGGCTGTCCGTCCTAACGAGCCTCATGGTTTCCGTGGACGTAAAGCAATATTGAACTATGCTCACGCAGCTTGTCCCTAATATGTCAACAGACATCCGAGGACATTAAGCATCATCTGAAGATGGGCAGGCAGAGTGAAAGACTGAGTCTGCGCTCAGAGCAAACTCCAAGCACTGCGGTTTACGACATCCTTCCTTCCTTGGAGGAAGGTGACAGAAAGCGATGCTCGGACTGTGCGCTCTGAGCTCAGGAGCTGCGTGAAAGGCGAGGTGGCCGTCCTGGGCTTTCCGTCCTAACGAGCCTTATGGTTTCCGTTTCCGCTCACGCCGGCATTGGGCTCAGCTTGTCCCTAATATGTCAACCGACATCCGAGGACATTAAGCAACACAACACCAGCAAAGAGTCTGCGCGCCCAAGACTCGGCCATACAAAAGCCGGATCAAAACAGAAATCAGCGTTTCTCACAGTTTACAATCACCCCTATGCACCAAACCATATTTAACCATCAAAATTAACATCCGACAAATGTGAAGGCAACACTAAAGTAAACACCTAGTCAGTCACAATATACCACCGATTTCAGTCATGTAGAAAAATAGATCGGCCGTAAAATGCAAATAAGTTATGCTGCACAGAGAGCTGTACGGACACACAAAGAAACCGGCATTCTTTAGAGGCATAACTTTGCATCGGCAAAGCATCACTCAGACTGAACATCCAGCAATGGCAACATAACTACATTTATATCAGCTAACCAGTATTTGCTGCATACATGTTGAAAGCATTGGTCACTTTGTGGCATAAAATTGTGCGTGCGTGGCGTGCCGGCGCGCGTGGCCCGGTGTGTGTGCACCTATGTGTGTATAGACGCACATTGTTATCGTTAAGTATTTTGCTTTTGGATTTGAGCAGTTCTTAGCTCCGTGTTTTATTGAACTGTTGATGTTTTATTGTAAAATATATTGAATGTTTCATGTAAATGACGAGCCAGAAGGCAAATCAGTTTTGCTACACAGAGACAATAAAGTTGTATTGTAAAGGCTTGAAATCTGAACGCTCATACAATGTACACTGACGCCATGACTGCAACCAGGCGGCAATAACGCCAAACTTTCCCAAAGTCAAGGCACGTTGTGAACATGGTAACATGAGTACATAATTTACATCAATAAGAAACAACAGAATAACAAGCCATAGAAAATAACTACTTATGGGCTCCCCCCTGAATCACACATGGGTGCCCAGGCAGCACCTCAAAAATGACCTGCTTCTGCAGGGACAATCAGGGAGAAAGGATGTGGCGGTAAGTTACGAAGTAAGTAAACATAGTGCTTAATGTCCACATAAACCATAAGGCTTATTAGGGATGGGGAGAAGGGGAAGGGGTACAGAGGTGTTGATGATGATGATGAAGTGATGCTTTATGTCCTCAGATGTCAGTTGACATATTAGGGACAAGTTGTGACCAATGCCGAAGCACGGTGCAATAAATCTTTACGTCCACGGAAACCAGAAGGATCGTTAGGACGGACAGTCCAGGACGTCCACCTCGACTCTCACACAGCTCCTGAACCATCTGGTACGGAGGTGGGGGAAGAAGATTATATACCTATCGCTACACTGTCACCTTCAGAATGACCCCTGCATCAAGATGGGCAGCGATGAGAGCCATTTTAATGTTTCATTAATTGTAAGGGACAAAGTCACAAGTCAGTATCCACAGACCACAACTTCTGAAAACAGAGGAGAGCCGAAGCGGATTTGAACTGAGGTCTCTCCGTTTACCAGCCTAACACCTTACTGCTAGGCCAAACCGGCGGACCAAATGCACAAGTTTTGACATTTCATATGTCAGGGCCATTAAGCTTTCGCCCAGTCTAAAAAGAGAAAGAACGACAGAAAGGTTAAAACGTCATGGGCCTGGAAAACGCACAATGCACTCAGTTACACTTAATTCCTATAATCCTCTCATGGCTAGACTACTGCAACTATCTCCTCATGGGTACACCTAATTCTGTTATCCAACCCCTCCAAAACTTTGCTGCATGACTGGTTCTCTTGGTACCCCACCACCACCACTCAACACCTCTCCTGGAAAAACAGCACTGGATTCCCATTTTAGAATGTATTAAATATAAAGTCACTTGTATGTGTTTCAATGCTATGAATGGTTCTGGTCCTGTTTACCTCTCCAAACTGCTACATGTCTACACTCCATCTTGTACACTACATTCTTCTTCTGACACCTGCATGCTGAAAATCCAGCAATACAAATGCAAGATTCATGGCTTTTGCACTTTCTCTTGCTTTGGACGCCACATCTGGAATTCACTCCCACAAGACCCTAGTCACTGCTCAAACCCGTCATATTTTAAAGCCAAATTGAAAACCTTCCTCTTCTCACAGTATTACTGCCCAACCTAATATCAATATCCAATTTCTGCTAGTCGTTGCATGTGTGTGTGTGTGTGTGTGTGTGTGTGTGTGTAGTTTGTAGTGTGTATAGAATCTTGTATTTAGGTTAATATGGATCATGTGAGTGCTCAGGGCATGATAAATGTACATTATTATTATTATTTTATTTCTATTATTATTATTTTTTGTTATAGGTAGTAGGTTAAAGTAGCAAAGTGTGTGTTGCAAGTAGAAGTAGGTTAAAGTAGAGAAGTATGTGTGGTGTAAGTAGGAGTACACTTAAAGTACAGCTGACCTGGGCCTCCTTTAGCATGGGGTGTGGTGGTGTTGTGATGTGAACAGTGAACAGCTTGGATAGCTCCACAGCAGCATTGGAACACACCTGACTTGCTGTCTTACCCCCACTAGCCACAAACTTCACCCGAAACCGCCGTGTACCCTGCAAGCATAAGCTCTCTTGTATTCTGTGCCACAGGTAAACACACACAATGACCACACACACATGCACACACACACACACACACGCACACACACATGACCACTGACACACACATATGACCCCCCATACCACACACACACACACACACACATGCGGCACAAGTGCATACCTTTCCATGTCTGTACAAGAAGAGCAGACTGTCGTTCTTGCACAAGCCCCTCATCCAGACATGTGCTGTCACCAGAGAATGGCTCTCCTGGACACACAATGGTGACAACACTCCAGTATGAACACACCCTGGTGACAGCACTTCGTCATCAACACCCTATGGTGACAGAACTCCAACATCAACACACCATGGTGACAACACTCCGTCATCAACACCCCATGGTGACAGCACTCCAACATCAATATCCCATGGTGACAGCACTTCATCATCAATATCCCATGGTGACAGCGCTTCATCATCAACACACATGATGACAGCACTTTGTCTTCAGCATCCCATGTCATCAACACCCCATGGTGACAGCACTCCATCATCAACACCACATGGTGACAACACTCCATCATCAACACCCCTTGGTGACAGCACTCCATCATCAACACCCCATGGTGACAGCACTCCATCATTAACACCCCATGGCAACAGCATTTGGTCACCCATGATGCAGCAGTTTGTCATCAACACCCCATGATGACATCACTTCATCATCAACACCCTATGGTGACAGCACTTGGTCACCAACATCCAATGGTGACAGCATTTGGCCACCAACACCCCATGGTGACAGCACTGGGTCACCAACACCGTCAGGTAACACCATGGTGACAGCACATTATCATCAACGCTATCAGAACACACCATCATCATCGTGACAGCACATCATCATCAACACACCACCAGTACACACCATGGTGACAGCACTTCATCAACACCATCATGTCTTGCCCTGATATAACCGTAATGGTTGACTGGGTGTAAAACACCAAGTTACTTACTACACCGTCATGCCACCATGGTGACATTATCAACATCATCATGTAACAGCATGATGACAGCACTTGGTCATCAACACATCAGGTAACAACATGGTGACAGCACCAGCACATTGTCATCAACACTGTCAGGTAACAACATGGTGACAGCACTCCATCAGCAATACCCTAAGGACATACCATGATGACAGCACATCATCATCAACACCTTCAGGTATTACCATGGTGACAGCACACTGTCATCTACATCGACAGAACAAACCATGGTGACAGCACCAGCACATCATCATCAACACCATCAGGACAAACCGTGGTGACAGCACTTGGTCATCAACACTGTCAGGTAACAACATAGTGATGTAACTCTGTCATCGATACCATAACAACACTCTATGGTGACAGCACATCATCATCAACACCATCAGGTCACACCATGGTGACATCACTTCATTATCAATCCATCAATCAATATCTTTGTTGCCATAATTTTTGTCAAATAAAATATACAATACATACACACGGAAGGAGGCATGGTGTTGAGAGCATTCATAATCATACACACATTCACAACAACACTAACAGTTAACAGTGTATATACTAGAAAAAATTTACAAAGCACAATATATTCATAAATTAAAAGCACAGTCACAGTAACAACTTCATGTTTAATAAATAAGAGAGTAAAATACCATTGTATCAAAGGCGAAGAAGAACAAGACAACATCTACAGAAGAGCAAGTGAGATCTAAATGTCATGCCTCAATCAATATTACTTGCTTGTTCTTTTTTACACTTCAATCTAAACTAGTGAGAGAGAGATAGAGAAGGCGACAGACAGACAGACAGAGACAGAGAGAAAGACACAGAGAGACTGACAGAGAGTTAGACAGACAGAGAGAGGCAGAGAGAGTGGTAAGATAGAATTCATTATTTACCAGGGAAACAGACAAGCATGTGTGCATTTTTACATGTGACCCTCACCCAAACAAAGGACTATTCTTGAGAGAGAGGGGAACAAAGAGAGAGAAAAAGAGTGACCAAAATGCACAAGTACTCTTTCATTCCACCCTTGATCAAAAAGAATGAAACCAGCACAAATAGAGTCAGCGTTCTACCCTGGAAGTGCACAGCTAGATTAACTGCATGTCATAGGTCTTTCATGCTGTGTCAGACTGTGCACGCATGTTCATGAGAGTGTGTTGCTGTTGTTGTTGTGTGTGAGTGTCAAATCACAGAAAAGTGGCCAGTTGCAGCTGTACTGTGCATGTGTGTGTATAGGTATGTATGCATGCATGCACACACAAGTGTACATATATGTAGGCATGCCACACGCTCTGTGTGTGTGTGTGTGTGTGTGTGTGTGTGTGTGTGTGTGTGTGTGTGTGTGCACATGCATGCATGTGGGCATGCATGTGTGCATATATTACCTTATGTTGTTATTAACTTGTTTTAGCTATAATTGTAATTGATGAAACACTTTTTTCTTTTTCTTTTTGTTTTCCTGAACAGTTTTGTTCATTCACATGTTACACCAGTGGTATGTTTCAAAGCAAATTCCCTTTTAAGGACAATAAAGTATTATCTTACATCAGTGTCCTCACCAACCCCCACCCACAAGCCAATTCATGCTCATGCCCAACACACAATACCAGAGTACTCTACCAACAGTGCTCACACACCAGCATAAACAAGGGAAAGTCACTCTTCGCAAAACATGTGAAAGATGGCCACACATGCAGATGATGTGCAAACAAATAAAGGAACCTGTTGCATTATTAATTTAAATTCAGAGGACATCTTTGATCCTTTATCAATAGGCCTACTTATTTATTAATACTTTACAATGTGCTGTGTACTGTATGTTATCTGACATATTATATTTTTATGTATTTGAATCAAGAGTCAAATGACTCAATTACTGGAAGGATTACCCCCAACATGTGCCCAAGAAGTAGAAACACATCTCTAAACTAAATAATGTAAGATTTACCACAGTAATGACCCATAATTGACCCATTGATTCAAATAACATAGACATATAATATGTAAGATAAATACAGTACACAGCACATTGTAAAGTATTAATAAATAAGTATTGATAAAGGATCAAAGTAGCCCATTCTGCTACTTAAGCAGCACCCACTGACATTAGACTTCACAACTTCTTGTTCTAAGTCAGACTGCACAACTTCCTGTTTTGCATCACATTTGACAACTTCCTGTTCTATGTCATACCTAACAATGTCCTGCTCTGCGTCATACCTAACACTTTCCTGTTCTGTACCATACCTAACAATTTCTTGTTCTGCATCATACCTAACAATTTCCTGTTCTGTGTCATACCTAACAACTTCCTGTTCTGCGTCATACCTAA
The DNA here is from genome assembly GCA_018857735.1 of Alviniconcha marisindica. NCBI lineage: Eukaryota > Metazoa > Mollusca > Gastropoda > Provannidae > Alviniconcha > Alviniconcha marisindica. The sequence goes on from JABMCL010002447.1 coordinate 59,568, forward strand.
CAACTTCCTGTTCTACATCGTACCTAACAACTTCCTGTTCTACATCGTACCTAACAACTTCCTGTTCTGCGGTGCTCAGAGGTCATTCCCAGACACAGTGCACAGTATTCATGTCATCACCATCACCATAATCACCCAAAACAGCAAGCAGTTAGTCACCAGGTCATATCCGTATAAATATCCATTACAGTACACACAAAGGAACACATGCACGCATGCGCAACACACAAAGGAACATACACATGCACACGCAAACACACACACTACATTATTACACCATGTTACTATTATTACCACGATTTTGAGACCTGGCTTTATATCAGTTATCAGCAATGGTGTAGAATGTAGCAGAATGAAGTGAGAATGAAGTGGAAAATGGCTTGATAAAAAGCAGGAACAGCCCATCATCCATTTATTTTGACTGTCTTTCTCATCTAGTCTGCCAATGGGGTTTTCTTCAGCTATGTAGGCTAAGCTAATACAGAAGCAAAAAACACACAACTAACAATCATTGGCAGGAGCTGTCACAAGTATCATTTTTGTCACGTCTTTTGTTGCGACAAAAGTATGCTTGTCGTGACAAGAGGTTTGTCGCAACAAAATTATGTTTGTTGTGACAAAATATTTTTGCCGCGACAAAACTTTTGCGACATAATTTTGTTTTGTCACAACAAGCATAGTTTTGTCGCAACAAACACATGTTTGCTGCAACAAAATACGCCTTTTGTTGCAACAAAAACATGTGTTTGTCATAACAAAAAAAAATTGTGACAAAAGTTTATTTGCGACAAACATAATTTTGTCTTGACAAAAGTTTTGTCACGACAAGCATACTTTTGTCACGACAAAAGACATGCTCTGGTGTGACAAAACTTTCATTGTGACAAAAATTATACTCATGGCAGCTCCCGCCAATGATAACTAACAGCCTGTGTGAAATCAACCCAAGACCTTACCAGAACAACAGAACCGCGCAACACAACCAAATGGTTGGCTTCAGTTAATGTCATCACCAAGCCCAAGTCAGCCGTGTTGTCAAAGTGCTGGAAAATGAGCAGTGGAAAGCAAACTGATCATATAACTAGTAAAGGTCACAATGTAGAAGCCTGCAAGGCCAAATAACAGTCTAGTCTACTACAGGCTTAAAGGAGGAGACTGCTGGCTGTAACAATAACAACTATTATCACTGTCATTTCTTTTATAGCATTGTACCCCATCAAAAATTAAAAGCTCAGGGTGCTGTGCATTATCAATGACAATAAAATCATAACATTCAATGAAAAGAACAGGTTTTATACTTAAAGGAAAAGTCCAAGGTTTTTAAGTATGCAAAATGACCATCGAAATGATTGACAAATGAGTCACTAGTTTGAGATTTAATGAAATAAAAAAATGTTTATGTTGGTTTTTAATCGATATTATTTTCTGTAGGCTGTCCGAGACTGCTGTCTCGGGTTCTCCATCAGTCACGAGACTTTCTCGGAAGTGACGTCAGTCTGGGGAGTCAGTGCGGTTGCCATCTTAGATTGTTCATTGAATGTGTATGCGTGTGGTTGACAAAAAGCTCTTACCATGCCAGCCTGCTGTATTGCAGCAAACTGTAACAACTCACAAGCAACCCAAAGCATAACTATGTACGAGTTCCCGCGGAATCGATCCTCTGTGAGGCGAAAATGGGTCAAATTTATACAATTCAAATGAGCTGACTTTGATGCCGCACCTCAGTCATGCCCATTTGTGTAGCGAGCACTTCGCTGAGTGCGATTTCGTAACTGACTTTATGGCGGAATACCAAATGGGGTTTGCTTCAAAGCGGAATTTGTAGAGCTGTCCACAGGGTAACCGACTTTGAAAAAATTCCAGTTTGAATCTCCAAGGATGAAGCTGACGAGCAGCAAGCGCACAGCATGACACCAAAAATTTAGAGACACACTGATACCCTGAAACAAGTGCTAACAAGACAAAGACAAAAAGGCTAACACGAATGCCTACGGCAGAAAGGCCGTGAAAGAAAGAGACTGTACACAAATGCCTGTGGCAAAGAAAGAAAGAACAGACCACAAATGCCTGTGGCAAAGAAAGAAAGATCAAACCACAAATGCTGGTGGCAAACGAAAAATGGCTGCCCTAATCCGGCAAGCAAACGGCTGACACCAAATGAAAGAAACAAAACAGCTGAAACCACCTCAAAACCCCAAACGGTTGCCTACCTGCAAGCGTAAGGTGGAAAACACACACACACAACACACACACACACACACACACACACACAAAAAAAACCCCACCAAATCACAACAGTCTAATAGACTACTGTCTGCAACAAAGGAGTGGACGACTACAGTCATAAGAGCACAGAGCAAAAATAACGGCTGTGCCAACGACAAACAGATAGAAAACCAAACTAACCATAACTAACTCTAAACTAACCCCTCACTAACCCGGCTTCCATCTAGAAAAACAAAGGCTGCAGACTGATAAAGCAAAACGCTAATCAGAACTACCGATGACAAAGCATCGGGATGTAAACAAATGCAGACGACAAGAGAAATACAAAATGGCTGCCCTAATCAGGCAAGCTAACAAGGGTACGAAATGGCCAATAAACCAAATATAAAAAAGAAAGAACGCATGGTGAAAAAGAAGGGGAAGAGAGAGAGAGAGAGAAAACAACAAAACACTTTCTAAAAAGAAAGAGGAGGCAAGTAATGTCAGCGAGCAACGGGACAAAGGCATCGTAATCCGCGTACACTATACAACCCACTTAGCAGTGACAACAACACGGCAAGGCAACAGACGCTCACGAACTACCCCACACAAAGAAAGAATGAGAGGTCTCGTTACACATCGAGACTACCCCCCTCACTCATACATCGTAAATGAACGATATAACTCGAGAAACAAAAGGGCAAACCAAGAGAAAAAATAGTGACTGGCAAGAACCGGTCCAACCCCAAACCCTACCCATGGAGGCCACGAAATCGCTAGTCTATTGAACTAGAACGAACAAAACTTTTTCATATTTACATATGATGAAACAAAGAAGGATAAATTGGGAAAATAAAATAAAACACCCAATAAAAGGCAGGCTCCCTGATAAGGTCTAGCCGTTGTCAGTGAAACTGAGCTATGACAAAACGCTGAAAAAGACTGAAACGCCACGCACCTAACAAGGTTCGAGAAAGATGAAATAACAAGGAGGAAATAAACAAAGGCCCAACAATGACGTCGGACTTCATCCTTGGAGATTCGAACTGGAATTTGTTCCAAGTCGGTTACCCTGTGGCTACTAGCCATTTTGCAGCGACTCCCCAGACTGACGTAGTGCGCATATGTGCACATGATTTTCAACGTCATGGCGACGCTTTCGGTACGACAGAAAATGCCTGTTTTCGTGCATTTATAACCCTTAGATCACAATTTCACCTACATCATTGTTCTCAGCGAACTTTAACGGAAATTGTGTCAAAAATCACCCCAAACCTTGGACTTGTCCTTTAAGCAAACACACACATACACACACACACACTGTATCTGCAGAGTGTACTGTCCAATGCTGCGGTTGAACAGACCCACACACAAAAATGGAGTCTGGTCTTATGCTGAATGTTTACACCGCATTCATGAGTGACAATTAGTGGGTCTGTGTTCAAATCACTGGCAAGTGTCATGGCTTACCTTTTGCATGCTGCGCATTTTGGAAGTTCAGCACAATAAAGTCACATTAATAATAATAATAAAGAGGATTTCACATCATTTGGGGAACCATACCCAAAAAGTTGTGGGCAGCCATTAGGCCAGCTGTCACACTTGCTCGAGTTTTGCAGCACCAGTCCCTCTAATTATCACTCCCAAAACTCAGTCAGATATTATATCCAAAATCAATGGTTTATCTTTAAAACAAAATCCTTGATTTCATTTTTTTTTTTTTTATCTCTTCTACCTGTCAGTCAAAACATGTTTTCATAAAGCTAGTTCCTTTAAGTTAAATGGAGTCTTCAGCATTTGTGTTTGTGCAGCCAATTATTACTGTAATGTAAATGCTATAATGATATACATGTCAAATGACTGAAAGCAACTGAAACAAATGTTGCTCACTCTAAATAAAGAATAGTACTGATATTAGTTTTAATTGATACTTGCTAATAATAAATAATCCTGCCTATATTCAACCAGAAGCTGCATTTCTGGAAAAGGACATAACCACTCAGTCACATATGGGTCATTCATTTTGTGTGTGGTGCAAAATATTGCATACAGTAAGTTCACTCAGAGTGTGTATAGATACAGAGCTTGCCTTGCATGAGTGCATTATCTCTGGCTTGGCTTGGGGAGTCAAACTGGTGTAGGGTATGCCCGACCTACTCCAGCATAAAACTTACCGTACGCCAGACCTATTCCAGCATAAAACTTACGGTATGCCACATCTACTCCAGTATGTCACATCTACTCCAGCATAAAACTAAGTGACACTTGTTTCACTCTAGAACAGGCCTCAGTGTGTCCTGGAGAATATTGTGCATGTTACGCATGATCTGAGAATAAGTAAGTAACTTGATGTTTTATGCCCAGTCAACCATCATGGTTATATCAGGGCAAATGATCTGAGAGAGCAGAAAGGTCCTTAGATAATGAGACAAAAGTAAAGGTATGGAGGAGACGCAGGGATCAATTGGTACTGGCAGATGGTGTTCTGCAGTTCAATGGAATAATGTGCCAAACTGGGCGACAAAGTGGGCAGGATACTGTTCATAGGAATGGTGTGATCTCTCTCCTCCCTCCCACATCTCAGCTACAGGTTTACAGTTCTGGTAATCAATGTTGTGAGGGCAGAGAGTCTGGCAGAGACCAGCCTACATTCCAATGTCCATCAGATGACCCCTGCCTTGGGAGCATGTATCTGGCGTACTTGTCAAGCTGCCATATCATGGACTCAGCTACTGCCATCTGCAACAACAGGGTGTTGTTTTGTCACTCACCAAAACAGCTTCTGCCATCTCAGTGCAACAACACAGTGTCACTGAGTCAGTCAACAAAACAGCTTCCGCCATCTGCAAAAATATGTTGTCGCCTCGTCACTCACCAAAACAGTTTCTGCCATCTGCAACAATATGCTGTCATCTCGTCATTCACCAAAACAGCTCCTGCCATCTGCAACAGCTAGTACAATGTTGTCTCGTCACTGAACAAAAACAGTTCATCCCATCTGCAGCAACACATTGTCATTTTGTTATTTACCAGAATAGCTTCTGCCATCTGCAACAACATGGTTAAATATTAGCAAGTCATGCTGTGGTCAGAACAGCAGTACTAGTGCTGGCCAGTTTTACTAGGCGGTAAGAATACAGACCCGAACAAGAAATAATGTAGTCATTGTGTAAATTACATGTCTGTGTCATGTAGTCTACCCACAAACTCCAAAAATAAACATCTCTTGTCAACATAAACATCTCTTGTCTCGTGTCTTTCCATTATACATTCCAACTCTCTTGTTGTGTAAGTTAATTCTTTTGTGTTATTTTAGTTTCATTTGCATTTCCTGCTTTTGTTGTCAACATAGAATTTCAGGCCTGGAGAGGCAGATGTGTAACTAGGGAACAACGCCTCAGCATGTACTTATCTCAGATCTAATACAATATCAAGTTAGATGGGGAAACAGGATTTGGCAAATGTGTAAAGCCAGTGAATTTGACAGGTGAGACCTCCAGGTGACTGTGGATGGCATGGGTGGATGAAGTCTGTAGGTAGAAGATCATGATCATTTCTAACACTTGTAATCTATTTTGACAATCATTTGACAACTACAGACATAATGGAGGTATATGTACTATCAGTAAAACCTACACACATGTAAAGTACAGTTATACTTATAGGGCCTATGATCACCTGGCTAGTTTTATTACTGCCTGCACATAGCCAGATAACTGTAATGTCAAGACAGCTGGCCATTGGTAAGAACCTAGTTGAGCGTGTTGGTGTCATGTAGATGTACCTGTATCTGCTGATCAACACTCAGTATCAGGGGATGGCCCTAGTTGGCTGGTAACTCCAGTGTGCACTGCACCACCAGGCCAAGCTCATGCAATACTAGCAAAATTCTCTAGCTAATATGGAAATACAAGTAAGTACATTTTCACTACATCGTAAGTAAGTACATCTTTACTCCTGGTATATCAGAATCAGAATCTTTCTTGGCCCAGTACAAGTTTACAAGGAAATTTGTTAACAGTACACTATAACAAACAGAATAAACAACAGACTGATAAACATGGCAACAGGGCTAAAAACACACCAAACACACATGTTATTATCACAGCATTAAAAAGTAGATGTTTACAAAAGCATCCCTAAACAATATCTCTCTCTCTCTCTCTCTCTCTCTCTCTCTCTCACACACACACACACACACACACACACACACAGCCAGTACCACTGATATGGCAGTATTGAACTTGTGTATATGCGAGTTCATGTATGTGTGTGTGTGTGCGTGTGTGTACGCGTGCGTGTGTTTGTGTAGTGTGTGTGTGGTGTGTGTGTGTGTGTGTGTGTGTGTGTGTGTGTGTGTGTGTGTGTGTGTGTGTGTGTGTGTGTGTGTGTGTGTGTGTGTGTGTGTGTGTGTGTGTGTGTGTGTGTGTGTGTGTGTGTGTGTGTGTGTGTGTGTGTGTGTGTGTGTGTGTGTGTGTGTGTGTGTGTGTGTGTGTGTGTGTGTGTGTGTGTGTGTGTGTGTGTGAGAGAGAGAGAGAGAGAGAGAGAGCATGATGTGATGACGCTATGTCTATGACTATGAGTGCGTGCCGTGCATCGTGTGTCATGTTCTGGCGCAAAAGAAAGTCTTAAAAAGAATTACAAGCTAGCAAACATGCCTTGCCTGGGGCTCCACATGTGCGTGTGTGTATATGTTTTTTGCTTTAACGTGAGAACAGTAAGCCATATTCCTTGTTCGTGAGAAGGCAATAAAATGACTGAATTGGACTGAACTTTAAATAATAATCGAAACCACCTGAGCAAATCGGGCGGCTCTCTCTTCTCAGCTAGATCTAAACATCTTTTCAGAGTCGACATTGAGAACATTCTGACAGTTAGTGCAAGACAAAAAAACAAAACAAACAAAAAAACTAACAAAAAACTGTTGATTAAGTTTTGGGGTTATGTACCCTTGCCGCATTTGAACACCGACCTTGTTTAAAACGTCTGTAACTGAATAAAATGCTGTTCAGTGAATGTTGTGAAAATTATCGTCTGCTATTCACCGGAAGTCTGAACTTTTGTAGTAAACGTCATGCATTTATGTGCACAGTTTGATCAGTAATGGGGAACATCGGAAATGCTGAAGGTTGATCAAGCAAGGATTTTGTTTAACTGGTTCTAACATTCCTGACTGTTGACGGGTTTTTCGACAAACAAGCCTTCCGGAGTTATGGGTGACATTGATAATGAGGTTTGATTGTTTTTTTATTCGGGATCGAGTGAATTCGATTTTGCAAAGACAGTTCTGTCAGTGTCATCAGTTTGTTTTTACTTTCGCTGCACATGTGACTGATTTAAAAAAATAAATTAATAGCAAGCAGCCTGTTGTTGAATACTCACTCAGTCACTAAATTAAAAAAAATCTGGACATTCCATACCATTGATAAAGTTTTCATTGGAAAAAAATTGTTGTCTTATTAGTAAATTTTATTTTCACACAACCAAACAGGTTTGTAAATTGTAATTTGTATACTATATATTAGTTATAACTTGTTACTTCTGAATGAAGCCTTCTGAGATCTGCTTGAGATCATTTTCGTTTTATGTGTATATATGGTGATGATCCTAATTTGCACACAAGACACAACAGTTTTTTGTTTGTTTTTCCCAGGATTACCATCTACTGGAACAACTTAGAACAGGAAATAGTAGCAAGAGTAGACATTAGAAAGTTTTAAGACACAAATCTCTCACTGCCCCTAAAACATCAGGTGCTCCCCCCTTGTCTGCTGACACTATACCCAAGATTGGGTCCTGTCAATGTATCGCACTTGCACTAGTTGTAGTGCACATCAACTTGATCAAGATCAAGACAGTGAGCACTGCAAGCTCAGACCTGTGAGAGTTTCCATCAGCTGGAAAATGTATACATAAACCCATTTCCACATTCACTGATTCAGTGACAAAATGTTAAGAACAGTGAAGTGGTCACTTGGTGCTATTTGTTAACATTATGTTATGTTATCTGTTATATATGTATATATAAATTTCACTGCTATTTGTTAACATTATGTTATGTTATCTGTTATATATATATATATATATATATATATATATATATATATATATATATATATATATATATATATTTCACTGTCACCAGCCATTAGGCCTGTTCCTGTGAAAAGATGGATGCAAGGTCTTTAAATTTTAATGTTCACAACAATTGTACATGTGTACTGTGCACCTGATGGCAAGACAGGAATCTTACTTACCACATCTGCAATTTTTTTGACTCAGAGTCAGACAGTCCTTCGCTCTGTCTTGACTGGGAGTCAAATCCACCAAAGGCTGTGTGTGTGCGCATGTGCATGTGTGTGTGTGTATGTTTGATTGGAAACACTTTTTAGAACTTGCATTATAATTTTTATATATATATATATATATATATATATATATATATATATACAGAATTGCAAACACAGTATCTTGAAAAAATGTGTACTAACCAAACACACTGACAGTAATTTTTTAAGACTAATCCTGCACAGTTTATCTAGCTGAAATTAATAATAATAATTAAAGTATTTATAAGGCACACAGTCTTGTCCATAGACTGTAGAGACTATTCTAAGTGCATACACACACCCACACACACACACACACACACAGGCATCCGCACACATGAGCATTTTGACAATACAAAGCTAAATTTGCACAGCTTAAATCGGGCAGCAAACAGAAACGAGATGGATATGGATAAAAACAGCAGCATGGAACAGAAAACATGGCAGGTTTACGGTTTTGGGGAAAAAATGTTTTTAGGTTGTGTTTGAATGGGTCCAGAGGGGACTGCCTCTCTCACCTACTGCAGACGGATAACAGCAATATCATCACAGCTATGAAAAAGGAAGTCAGAATTTTCTGTGAAATGTGGTTGGTTCCACATGCAAATGAACAGCAGGAAGCTAGTAATGCCACATGCAGCCAGAAAATGATGTAGGCAATGAACTGCTACTACTGACCACATTCAATGTCACCCACCCTGGCCTGGCAGCTGTCAAAGTTGATACATTCTAACAACCAACCTCACACTCCGACGTCAGAGAGACTGAGACTTAGCAAGAAAATGACTGCATAAAGCCTTTAATTAAATTGAAATGCATTCTGTCATACAGACATTTTTGCGTACATAATAAATGCATGGAGTTTGAGCTGTTGCATGAGAGGGGTTTATTTTGCATTTAAAAAAAAATCCAAAAACATCTGTGTTTTTGTGAACCCTTATGAGTGTGTTTAGGCCACTTACCCAGTACACACAGATGCAGACTTTAAGAAGAAAAAAACAATAAACAAACAAAAACCATGATGATATATGACAGGTGATCAACATTTCCTTTTTACTAATTTTAGTCACCAATGAATTTGGCCTTTGGCTTTGCAGTCAAGTACTTCCAGTGCTGCGCTGCTGAAATTCTGTATTTTGTTGTTAGTGTTAAAGTTTCTTTTTGATTTCTACAGACGGCTCATGTCCGGAGCCTTCCTTCAGACTATGTGGATGTACAAGACCAGTCATATGACCCTAACTACATCTCTGACATCAGCAAGAGGATGCAAGTACCAGAACGAATCTGTGTTGATGATGGCAGTGGAGCAGCAGAAATCACTGGCTACAAGTATTATGATCCTGGCTCTAGCCGACAGTTCTCGGCCATGAATGTGCCGGACAGGATCATTGTTGCTGGTACAGTTGGCCTTTTCACTGTATCTGAGACTGATCATTGATTAATTCATGCTTTTCATTCTGTCACTCTCACTTTCAGTGATTCACTAGTTTCAACAGTATTTAGGGGCAAACACCACAATCATTGACTGCTAGTGCTACTGCTGTCTCAGAAGTCACAACTCGCATGTGGATAGCAACGGTAGTCCTGATTTTGGATTGTCATCACATCCACAGCAGGGACACTTTAAAGCATTGTGTAAAATAAAGTTTGTAACTGTATTGCTATTGTTGGTGGTGGTGGTAGGTGGCCATCAGGCAGGTGCGTAATCATTGTGTGTGAATCAAAAATTAGAGTAAATTTTAATGTTACACTTACAGGAAACGAGTTTATGAGCAGTTTTATTTTCTGTAATTTCGTCCCCCATGTTTCTGTGAGGAATCTGATCACATGAGAGATCACATGCAAAATCTTTTTGCCACGAGGTTTGTCACTGTCCAGACTCTTTCTCGTTCTTTGAAGCTCTTGGGCCATAGTCTTTCTTTCTCGTCATATCTGCATTTCTAGGTAGGGGAAATCCTTTTTCCTTTGCTCTGTTTGCAAACTGATTTGCTCGAACATGTTCAGTTTGACCTACTTAGGCTGAGTGCAGGTTTAATCGCGTTACCAGTACTGCATCACTGTTCATTGTTGGTTTACCTCTTTGATTTGACACTTTTGTATTTGTAAACATTCTTTGGGGCTGACTTTGTTCCATAGATCATTGCATTTGTCAGTGAGGGCTGTTTTTTACTGCACTTGGTGCTGTCTTGTTGCAGCACTTTTTTGTCTGACATGATGCAGATCCTTGCGTGATCTTTGAAGTGACACATACAGATCGCCTTAAGAGTGATCGCTGTCCCATTTTGGGAGACTTTACGAAACAACATTTGCAGGTCTATTTCTGACAAAAGAAGTCTGGAAAAGGACAATTACATGTTTTGGTACTGTCTTCTCAGTTACAGCATTTTTTTGTCTACCTTGACGCACTTGCATCACCTTTGAAGAGGCACATGGAATGATCGCTATCCTGTGTTGGAAGATTTTATGAAACAACATTTGCTGGTCTATTTCTAACAAAAGAAGACTGGGAAAGGACAATTGCATGCTAGGGTGGCCTGGGAGAAATTCGTCCAAACAGGCACGTATGTATGATATGATGTTCATGCACACTTCGAGACACTATTCAGAGTATTCTGTCATCTTGACTCAACCAACACAAACTTGGTTTTGGTTTGTAGACACCTTCGACCAGTCTCAGACCAGTATACAGCATGACTGTGTGTGATCTCATGAATATGTAATAAGAATTTTCTTTTTCAGATGCTGTGTGATTTAGGGCAATTTTGACAAACTCAGGGGAATTTCATCCTGCATCTCAGGGAACTTCATCCAAACATAAAGAAAACACACTGGACGAAAGGAAAGGCTAAGAAAGATATCCAAAACCAGTAATTGTTAAGTTTAATGTTTTCAGAAAGACGAAATATGAACTTTTTCAGCATAAACGTGAAATTAGAGTAAACTCAGTACATAGTGTGAACCCGACCAAAGTGCTTTATTTCCGAAGGCCTAACTCTGCTCCTACAGAATTGACAAATTTCTTTTACTTCATTGTTTACAACCCCCACCCCCCTGCTTTTTTTGGCTGAGATCAACAACTTCCCATTCCTTTCAATTGTCAGCAAGTCCCACTCCTTCATGTTACAGTTAGCAATGTGTTGAAAGCAACAGGGTAAATAAAAAGGCCAGTTTCCTGGGCGAGCTTCCCCCAAGCATAATTTCTGTTGGGGGGAAATTGTCTACCTTGAAAATTTACTTTTCACTTTGTGTGAATGTTTTTTGCTGAAAATAAGTGATGTACATATATATATATATATATATATATATATATATAATGTATATATATGTTCATCAACTTTTGATAAATGTGTGAAAACTAAATTTGATAGAATTTTCAAGCACTGAACTTCAAAACAACATCAGCTAACAGTGTGCCGGTCCTTACATGTTGCGTATAACCCACACTATGGTTTGTTGCCAAGCAAACAGCACAGCTCCCACAATAGCTACTTGTGAAAAATCACTCCCATTGGTTGTTTTGTTTTGTGGAGTGATCCGTTATGTAGCTGATGTTACAGTTTGGAAAAGTTCACTTGTACTTTGTAGGGGTTGAAGCATAGTGTTGAGTGCAGTTTAGAGGGTGTTTGTGTGGCCAAGGTTCCCCCAACCAAGGATGGCCACCCTATCGCTAAAAGTAAAATGCTTTCTGTTGTCGGTGTAGGGATACAAAATGGCCAATGCCAGTGATTCAGGAGAGAAGGAGTTAGGAAAAACAGGCTCTAATGATGTGGGGGAGCAGAAGAAGAAGTCAGGGAAAGCTAAACAGGGAGATGCAGCAACTACATTTTATGCAAAAGAGTTGGACTTAAAAGCAAACTGGACACAATACTTGCAAGTGTAGCAATCATTTCTGAGCAGAACAAAGCATTGTCAGCCAGAGTGGCCACCCTTGAACAACCTACTTTGCAAACTTTGGTAGATCGTTCCTGTAGAGTAATGTATTAATTAATGTGTTCTTGGGCCATTTAATTTTAATATACATAAGCCTTGCCTGGAGTCATTGGTGAACTGACCAATGAGAGGGGACTTGGAGAAATGGCTGCCTAATGAGAATTGGCAATAAACATCACTTACAAGCTCAAGTCCAGTTTACCTGGTGTTTGACAACACTACATGGTGTCAGAAGTGTGTATTGATTCAGAAAGGATCAAGGAAGTGAAGTGAAGAACATCAAAATCATGTCATTTTGTGAGAAAAGATTTTTGTTTTTCCTCTTGACATAATCCACCATGCAAAGCAGGCAACACACAGCAAATGTTCCTTTGCCATCAATGCTTAATGTGTCTGATTGATGTCTGAGCCGTTATTGGAAAAAATTCAAACGCCGGTTCCAAAATTATTACATTGCAAGCAGGAACCTAATGAACCTAATGAGTTTCAAAGCAGTCTTTCTGGTAATTGTCGGGAAAGACGCGATGGACATATTTGATGGATTCAAGTTTGAGCAAGAAGCTGACGTGCAAGATTTAGGGAAAATCATGAATATATTTGAGGATTTTTGTGTCGGTGAAACACCAAGCACTGTCAGAAACAGTCAAAGCATACAGCTCCTCTCTGTAACAACTGGCAAAGAACTATAACTTTGGAGTTCTTGAGGACAGAATGATATGAGATCAAGTTGTGATGGCAGTCAAGGAAGATGCAGTTCAAGAAAAGTTGCTGGAGAATAAAAAACTCAGCTCAGTCAGCGCCTACAAAACATCAAGACAGCAATCTCACTCAATGTCAGAATCTAATACCATAAGTGCACAGGTCAGTAGGATACCAGTAAAACGGGAAACAAAACCAATGGAAAGTGAACCACTCAGGGGGATTTCAACGTTCCGGAAACAGAGCTAGCCAGAAATGTACACACTGTGGTAAGAGCCCTATGCATGTTGTTCCAGTTCTATTCATGGAGAGAGAAAAACAATCCTAGTTCAAGAAGAAAAGTTGAAAGGGGAGGAGATCCAGACACTTCTCAGGAAAGGTGTTATTTGTGAGGCAGAACCAGAAATTGGCCAGATTTTTTCAAATGTGTTTCTCCAGGAGAAGAATGATGGAACTTTCAGGATGTTCCTGAATTTGAAGAATCTGAATCAAAACATTGAAAAGATTCATTTCAAAATGAATTGTTTCAATAATGCTGTTGTTCTCATAATCCCCGAAGGGAGGCCGGGGATGTATGATGTCAACCTCTTGTCTGGAATCTCAGGGCTGTCATTTGATTCCCCTTTCTGTCTCCTCTCTTGTTTTTTTCTGCCTAGTCCTCTTGCTCTTTCTGTCTTGTCATTTTTCTGCTAAAGGTCCATTCCCCTGACTTTTTTCGAGAAAGCTCTCAAATATTTTTCATTAAGGGTTAGGCTTTTTTGTATGGCTCTTGTTGAGCAGCTAGGAGATGATAGTTGGTAGGTAGTATGTGCAGCTTGCTGCCATATGGCACTGGTATGTGCCATTATGTATTTATATAACTTTTTTTTATTTTTATATTGTGTTTGTCCATTCCTTTTTTATATTTTTCTTTTAAGCTGGTATGGGTAACTTAGACGGAATGGTTGATGATACCAGCATGTTCTGGCATTATGTGCTCTTTTAACAGGGGTAACATTGAAGGGACTAACTCTTTGAAAATTTGTGTCTGATGTTTGTGTATGTAATGTATGTTTTATGTTTGCAAAGTGATTGGTTTTGTAGACTGACTTGACAGAGGGTTGATATATATATATATATATATATATATATATATATATATATGTGAGAAGAGTATAGAAATGTGTATTTGCTTATGACCTGAGTTTAACTGTCCTGAGGTGACCCTGTGTGGTTGACAGGACATTAAAATCCAATTACTGTGACTTGTTCTCATAAAGTAAGACTGCTTTTATGCATCTTTCAATTTAAAAGACACTTAATGTTCAGTGAGAAATCACCCAAGTTTCACAAAATTCTTTAGGTTCATGTTTCATGGCCGACTTTTTGAATTTGTGGCATTGACTCAGGGGTTTCAGGATTCCCCTTGCGTGTGTGTGTTTGTGTGTGTGTGCACGCATGCGTGTGTGTGTGAGTCTGTGTGTGTGCATTCATGTTGTATGCATTGAATTTTGACAAATATGTATTTGTAGAGAACGTGTAAGCACTTAGGGCCTGTGCGAGTTAGGCGCTCTAAGCATTCATTATTATTATTAAAATGTTTTTTACAAAGTTGTTCAAACCAGTTCTCCCATCTACAATCCTTCTGATCTATATTGACAACTCTTTGCTGCAAGGTGATACTTTCATGGAATGTCAGGAGGCAGCCTCCAAGGCCTGTGAAGCTTGGGTTATTTTGGCATTTATGATTCACCCTGTTAAGTCAGTTTTCAAACTGTCACAAACCATTGAATTCCTAGGTTTTCAGTTTGATTCTCACAACATGTTATTGTTAGTCTCTGACCTCAGCTAAAGCAGATAAGATCAGACTGACTTGTTTGTCTTTGTTTGGGAAACACTGGTGTAGTATCAGACAATTAACAGAAGTAATTGGTCAGCTGGTGGCTGCTCAGCCCGGATTCTGGATAGCTCCCATTTTCTTTAAGTGCCTGGAATCTGTCAAAGACTGTGCCCTCAGAGCAGAGAATGGGAACTTTGATGTGAAGATTGAAATACCTTGAGTTGCAAAGGAGGATCTTTCTTGGTGAACTGACAGTGTGGACAAGTTTCCTTCCCCAGTGAGTAGAAATAAACCTGTTTGTGTGAAATCTGATGCATCAAAAAGAGGATGGGTGGAATGTAATGGTAAAACAACAGTGGGTATGTGGATGAGTGAAGAAATGCTTTACACATAAATTGTCTTGAGCTCAAGGAAGCATTTTTTGCATTAGAATCCTTCTGCAAGAACTTATCCAATTGTGCTATTCTGTTACAAACAGACAACAGCATGATTGTCTCGTGCATCAGTAGTATTAACAAGGCTAGCACAAAGACTGACTTACATGAGAAATGTGGCTTTGGTGTTTGTCCTCTTGGAACTTTGTGGTTGCATCTCATTTTCCTGGAAAAGATAACACAGAGGCCAACTTAGAGTCAAGAGTTGACAGACATCAACTTGAGTGGCACCTGGACAAGGTTGTTTTTGAAGCCATCTCAAACCAGTTGATTAGTTTTGGGGAGTTGTGAGATTGACCTTTTTGCCTTGAGAGTTAATACTCAGCTGAACAAATTTGTTTCTGGAAACCAGGCCCTTTTGCTTTTGCTATAAATGCCTTTAGCCTTGACTGGACAGACTTTAGGGCTTATTGTTTCCCTCCCTTTAGTCTTTTGCTTAGAGTTCTACAGAAATTAGAATAGGACAAAGCAGATTACATTTTATTCATTCCTTTATGGACTACGCAGGTTTGGGTCCCGAAGTTACTCCGCTTGCTTACTGATTTTCCAGTACTTCCTTCCAGAACAGACTTCTGTGCCACCCCCTGACAGGACAACACCATCTGTTGAAAACAGTGAAGCCCATGGCATGTGCCTTATCCAGGAAATGCTGGAAAAACAGCATTCCAAGAGACTGCTAAAATTATTTTGTCTTGCTGGAGAGATGGCACAAAGCAATGCACGAATTCATACATCAAAAGATGGGTGCAACATTGCCTTAAAGGACAAGTCCAAGGTTAGGGGTGATTTTTGACACAATTTCTGTTAAAGCTTGCTGAGAACAATGATGTAGGTGAAACTGTGATCTGAGGGTTATAAATGCACAAAAAAAGGTATTTTCTGTCGTACAGAAAGCATCGCCATGACGCCCAAATCATGTGACCACATGCCTACTATGTCACTCTGGGGAGTCGCTGCCAACTCAAGCTCCGAAGACGAAACTGATACTTTGCCCGAGAGACCCACAAGGATACAGCTGTACTAGTTTCAGCCTGTCGGGCAGGATTTTGAAAGAGTACCAGAACATCGTGTCAGCAAACCCCATGCGGTATTCCATGGAGTTTGTGAAATCTCACTCACTGAAGTGCTCGCTACACAAATTGGCATGATGCGGCGCAGCAAGAAAGTCAGCTCGTTTGAATTGTATAAATTTAATCCACTTTTGCCTCACTGCGGGTCGATGCGTGGGAGCTCGTGCATTGTTATACCTGGGGTCATTTGCAAATTGTTACAGTTTGCAGCAACACAGTAGGCCGGCATAGTTAACTTTTTTGTCAACCACACGCATACACAGTTTACTGAAGAATCTAAGATGGCAACCGCACTGACTCCCCAGACTGACGTCACTTCAGTCTACAGAAAATAAAATCGATTAAAAACCCTTTTTTATTTATTTTATTTTATTTCTTATTTCATTAAATCTGAAACTAGTGACTCATTTGTCAATCACTTCGATGGTCATTTTGCATACTTAAAAACATGGACTTTTACTTTAAATGGGTGGAAAAAAACCTTTGGTCCATCTGAAAATGAACTGATTAATTGTCTCACTAGACTTTACAAAGAGGGCAAAGGAATCTTGAATACAGTGCTTTGAACATGTTGCACAGTGCTGTCTCTACACTGTGCTTAAATGGAGACTGTTCAGTGGGCAACCATGCTCTTGTCCGAAAATGTTTAAGGGGCGTGTTTAATAGACAGCCAGCTTTTCCCCAAACTGGTATTATGACATGGGATGCAAATATAATACTAAATGTTTTGAAGAAGTGTTCTCCTGCAAATAGCCTGTCAAGTGACTTACATTGTCACCTTGTGGTTATTGCTATCAGGAGGAACATGTCTTGGAGACCTCAAAACTTCAACTCCCTGAAGTCATCAGAGTGAAATTGTTTTTGGAGTATCCCCATCTGGCAAAGCGTTTTGTGTGGTCAGATATTTGATTCATTATGTCAAGAGAACTGAAGAGTTGAGGGGGACAGACGCCAGACTTTTCATTAGTGTGAAAGCTCCACACAAAGCAGTGGGACGGGACACAGACACTGGACAAAGATGGGGCCCCATAAAGCTGGGATCGACATGCCCATAGAAACAATTGGATCTGATCCACCATCAGGGCTTGCGAATCGCGTTGGGTGCTTTCCACACATCTCCTGCTCAAAGTCTATACATAGAAGCACATGAACAGTCATTAACTACTCGCCGATTAAAATTGTCTTTAAACTATGTTCTTAATCTCGAATCCTTGCCGGAAAACCCAGCCTATAGTTGCGTTTTTGAACCCCAAAACACCAAATTATTTGAAAAATCAGTCGAAGGTTCCACCTCTTGGCATCTACATTCTCCCCCACTTGGAGAAATCCAAACTTAACCTAAATCTGGTAGACAGTGCTCCCTCGATGGACATCGTCCCTTGGAAACTTTCAGTTCCTGCAGTCCGTCTTGACTTAACCAATTTCAAAAAAGATACAACAAACCCGGAAATATATAAACAGTTCTATTTGCAACTTAACTCAGAATATCCTTTATCAGAAAAAAATTCACAGACAGTGGTTCTAAAAGTGACAAAACAGAGGAAGGAGTTGCTGCGGTGGCTGTATCCACTAAACGAATTAATAAACCTTTTACCTGTTGGCTTCCAGATGACAGTTCAATATATACAGAAGAGTTGCGGACTATTCTTTTAGCTCTCAAACATGTTTATTATTCCAATGAAAATCGTTTTTGATACTATCTGATTCTCTTTCATTGTTACAGACGTTACAGTCAATATTAAACCTAAAATATGATCATCCAATCTTAGTTCAGATTTTAAAATTATATACAGAATTGACAAGAGACGGAAGCGGGAGAGAGGTTGTTTTTATCTGGGTTCCCGGCCATGTTAGCATTAGGGGAAATTCGGCTGCAGATTCTGTAGCTAAGGATGCCCTTGGTGGTGACATCTCGGTTGAGCTTATCCCATTCTCAGACCTAAAATCACGCACAAATAAATATATATTAGAACTGTGGCAGTCTGAGTGGGATGAGTTCCTGGAAAATAAATTACATAAGATATTCCCAGTGTTAAAAGAATGTATTGTTTGTCCTCGGCAAACAGAAAAGAAGAGACTGTGATGGCCCGATTGCACATTGGCTGTTCTTTTATTACTCATTCCTTTTTATTGAAGGGTGAGGAACCGCCAATGTGCATCAGATGTGATAAACATTTAACCATAGAACATATTTTACTTACTTGTTTGGATTTTATTGAAATAAGAGAGCCACTTTACAGCTAAATCACTGCGTATGTTGTTTCAGGATATTTCGCCTGAGAAGATTTTTAACTTTTTGAAAGAAATTAATATTTTTGGAAAAATCTAAATTTGAGATCATTTTTAGTTATGTTTGTGTTATTCACCTTTTAAGCATGGTTTTAAAACTACCAATTTTAAGACGTACACATTATTAAAAATTAATATATAATGTCAGATGTGTATCACCCCGATATAACCGTACCTGTTGACTGGGCGTAAAACACCAACTTACTTACTTTACGTACTTACCCATATTCACATCGCAGCTGACCAGAGCAGCTTCCACTAGTAAGGCTGTGCAAAAGGTGCCTTTGAAGACAATTCCACAGACAGTGGGCTGGAGAAGATTCATCACTTTTGCTGTATTCTACAGTTGACAGTTGTTAGTGGAAGGGCCTTTGCAAATATTGTTCTCTGCTAAGTTAGGTATGTAAGAACAACTTTTTCCCATTGTTTGTTTTAGTCTGGAATATGCAAATGTTGCAGTCTCCAAGTCTCGTGTGATCAGATTCCTCACAGAATCATGGGAGATAAAATTACAAAATTAAAACTAGCCTACCTTAAGTGCAGTCTAATTGTAATTTTGTCAACCATGATGTTTGGATTGGTTCACTACTTCAGATCTGTTGTTTTTTTCCCTGCCCTTGATACCTTCCTCTATTTTCTGCACCATTTGCATGTCCTTAAATGTAATTTCGCATGCAAAGCTCTCACATGATCTCTTCCTCACTTCATCATGGTCAACATATTTACAATTAGACTGTGCTTAAGGTAAGCTAGTCTTAATTTTGTAATTAGTATAAAGTAACAGTGTGTGACGGGCATTAGTAAATTATCTTCATTTGGAATTGGATAGGATTCTTGTTCAAGTATAACTTTGAGTCACTGTACAGTTCTTCTGTAAAGTAAGCAACTGCATCACTTTGTATAGATCTATACTGACTACAGCCACATATGTACACTTTTCCAAAGGTCTTGGCAAAAGTATAATTTGGGACCTCATAATTCACATTATGATTGAAGGTCTTGTATGTCTATGTGTGTTATTGTTTGGTACAGACATACCTGTTCATATCACACCAAATGTGAACCTGTCAATGCTTTTCAGGTGACAACCAGCACATAGGGCTGCGTGAGGGACTGCGCACATTGCCCATGGACCGTGACATTCACACTGAGGCCTCTAATGCAGTAGGACTGACCACCCCACCTCGTGTCTTGACACTGGAACAACGCTTCCCTGTTGTTGATGATGCTGAGGAGAAGAAAGCTAGAGAAAATCAGGATGGACAGCTTGTTTCTAATGGGCATATGTAAGTTGATACTTCAGTATCATTTTAGTCTTTAGTCACAACACTTAATTTTTTAAACATTTTTCTGTTATTAAGGGTCATGCTGCCTTTCAGAGATTTGCGTCATTGGGACAAAAAATGCATACAGCATAACCTAGAAGTAGTGCACAAACAAAGCCAAAATGATGGAGCCCACAATCCATAAAATGAGCAGATGAAAATAGTAAAAGAAATCTGTGCACAAAAAAAGTGGAAATGTCTAGTAAATCTGCCATTCACAAAGAGTAAATAGGTCAGAACATCGCACACTGCATCATTTCTGAGGACGAATTGCAGCAGACAATGTCAGCAAACCCAGTTCTCATCTACTGCAGGATTTGGTAGCAAAATAAGTTGAAATAGAGGCTGCCACCATTTTCTCTCATTCATATTTGGTGTCACTACATGTTTTGTTTTCAGCTTTGTAGTCTTCTACATTTGAGTAAATTCTGATACATGCTGACAGTTAGACTAGGTGTATTGGGTCATTCCAAATTCCATGTCTGAGATCATGGGATCAAGGAGACAGTTGGAAATTCCTGGGACATTTTAAACACTGTTGTGGGCCACAAATAGAATCACTCAAACGGGGTTATATCTAGGGATTAAAGCCAACATTTACAACAAAAGTGACTTTGATTACAGTCTGTAAATAGGTGAGTCCTCAGTACACAGTCAGTTGTTTTGCCAACATCTGCACTTGGGACGTGTGCACGGTTACTCAGAAACTAGATCTAGTTAAAATGTCAGAAAGGAGCATACACATACTGAAGGATACAAATGTGATAAAACTCACTTTCTATTGTAAAATTTGGGTTTATTCACTTCGTATGACCCTGTTTAGATGATTCTGATGATATTTGGCGTACAGAATGTCCCAGGAATTTCTGCCTCCTTGGATATTACCGGGATCATGTCCTCTGTCAACTGACCAGAAATTATCACTGATCATTTTGGTGAGATAATTATATGCAATTTCTGGCCAGATTGATACAGAGACTAATCTTTCTACATCTAGATATGGGTTCATTAGGATTCGGTTCAAATGAATCATTATTGTTCTTCGGAAAAGTATGCAAATTTTATTCACAGAAAAGGTGCTACCAACTATAATGGATCAGATTTTATGGGGGAAAAAGTGCTGCTTTACAGACCAAAAATTATGGTAGCTTACATGTTTATTTTATCATCCAGATTCCACCCTTCCTTGACTGGACTTGCAGTGCATGCCTTGGAGGAGTGTATAGCCATGGTTGAGATGAAACAGAGTTTGCAAGTAGATCTAGTGTTGAGTGACATAGTAACCACCAATGAGCCAAGACTTGTTCAAGAAGTGTGCAGTCATTTTGTGTACAGTAACGCAGCAGTGTGGCTAAAATGTGTACAGCACCCAAAAAACGCAATATTTACACACAATTTTGCAATGAGTGTGACCCCTTATACAAAACCAATAAAATCATAGATGCACAATTAACACTATGAGCACACTTTCTGCACAGTTCATTTGTTTAGTAAAATGGCTTGCATTTACATCATTCACTGATTAAATGATGAATGCACTGTTGCATTAGTGTTCCATCTTGCTAGACATTCAGCAAGCCAGCTGTCTGCTCATGAAAAAAAGAAAAAAATGAGTCATGCCATTTCCTGTGTTGTTTCAAGAAAAGGAAAGGTGTGTTTTCTTTCCCACCCATCCCCACTGCTTAATGTAAACGTTCATTAATCATATAAATTATAATGCACAAAAACATTTTTTAAGACTTTATCTTCAACTCTTCAGTCAGCTTTTTGTACAGTTTTCAACTCTTTCTGTAGTTTTGTCTTGATCCCTACATTATCTGCACAGTTTTAAGGGTTGTGCCTTCTTCTTCAGCCCTGCATACTACATCCTTACATTGTGTTTCATAATTGTACTCAGCTCAGTTCTCTTAGTCTTAAGTGTTAGTGGACCCAGAGAAAGATGAAACACACACTGATTGGCTTGAGATGTGGGCGTCTGGCATAGGGCAAACTCTGTCTGTAGCTGAATCTGTCAGTATTAATGAGGATGCCCAACTGAGCTTGCAGTTCTGAAGGTCATTATCTCTCCTCACTGCCTGGATTGACAACAATAGTTTTTAAAAAAATGATTTTTTTAAATTTATTTTTTATGTGCTAGTTCTCCAAATTGGAGCACGTAGAAGTTAGAACAAAACACAGTCAAAACAAATTTCCATGAGCATGCACACACATGTATACAGAGAGAGTTCAAAGATGATTTAAAAGACGTAAGTGTGTTTGATGATCTGATTTGGCAATGGAGACAGACGGTGCAGCATAAGAAAAAGATCCCTGACCAAGTGAGTGTGTGCACACAGAGGGAAGACAGAAAATGAAGTATGAGATGAAGAGCATGGCTGGTGGGTTTTGTAAACTGTCAGGAGTTCAGGCAAGTAGACAGGAGCAGTCAAGCTAAGGCAGTTGTAGCAGATAAAAGTGAGTTTGTACTGTACTTGTGTACTAGTGGAGAGAAACAAGATGAGGAAAGATATGGGCAGTTTTAGGAACACCGAGAACAATGGCGAGCAATGTTGTTTTGAACATTTAGTAGTTTGTTTTAGAGACAGCCAGACAGGAGAGAATTGCAGTAGTCAAGGCTTGAAAGAACAAAGGCAGAAATTTGTGTGGCATCTATGGACAGAAGATGGCAGATGGAACTAATTTGGCAGAGTTGAAAATTGACTAAGCATACCAAATTTGAGATGCAAGTTTTCATGGTCAAGTGATAATGGGTAGCACCAAAGTTCTTGAGAGTCAGACAAGGGAACAGATGCACTACCTACAGAGTTCGGGAAGGAGAAAGAGAGAGAGACCTTGACTCTGCTAGAGGATACAATCATTGCTTTTAACCAGGTTTTGACATCATCAATACATTTGGGCATGGAGAGGAGGAGTTTTTGGATTTGATGAAGGGCCGTGGATTTCTGGAGTTGAGAGTTATCAGTGTAAGAGTTGTGAAGGACAGAGTGATTTTTAATATCAGTAGAAAGAGAAGCTGTGTAAATAACAGAGTAGTAACATGTCCAAGGACTGATCCTTGTGGAACACCAAGTAGATGGGAGCTGGCTCAGAGGTGTAGCAATGTGGTGAAAGGATTGGGGGTGACAGTCAGGTGACTGGGAGCCTGGGTAGTGACCAGGCTCCCAGTGTCACATTCTGCATCACATTGCCCAACACAGTTTGAGTTGGGTGTGTGTGTGTGTGGCCTCAACACAGCAGTCATCAGGATGACACCAGTTGGTGTCATGCACACAGGTATTTCACAATCTTCAACTGATGGCCATCTATGGTGCGCTGTTTGACTTGTTTCTTCGTCATCAGTACAGAAGTCGCATTCGTTTCCTGGACGGAAAAATCCAGGATGCAGACAAGTATTTCTTCTGGTCACTGCTGGCTTACATGTAGCTTTCTTTTCTCGTACTCAGTACAGATGTTTGTCACTGTGCCAGGCCATGCAGAGATTGTGCTGTGTGGTGATGTCATCAGGTGATTCTGCAGAAAAAGGTTATTCAATAGGGGCTTCATGTAGGTAGTCATCTGGTCCACAGAGTTTCAGACGGCAAACTAGATGGTACTGAAGAGAAGGCTGCATGTTCCACTCATCTTTTATCTTCTTTTCAGTATTGCAGATTTTGGAGAGTTGACTCTTCTTCAGGCCAGCAGGTTGTGTTATTACTGCATGTTATGTATATAAACTAATAGTAAAGTGTATCTGTTGTTTATGAATTCCACTCTTCTTATGTTTTACAGAGCTACTCCTGTCCCTTACACACCTGGGTTATCTCCCAATGAGTCACTGCTGTTAAATGAAGAAGATGAAGCAACATTACTGCGCACACATGTGGCCAAACTGACGCGGCGCATCACAGCAATTGAGCAAGACAGCCAGCGCCGAGCCCAGCGGGAAATGGGGCTGTACATTGCCCTCTTTGGATACGCCCTCTGGAAATTTGTCTTCTCCTTCTTCAGAAGTAGATAACTTTCACCCTGCACATGTCATCTGGAGGTTCATATCCACCTTTTGGGGACTAGATTACTTGGAATATGTCTTCAGCAAGTGATTTCTCCCTCTGCAGGGGAAGATGATCTTCTATGGAACTTTTTTGATTTCTGCTTTAGAAGTTGCCTCTTCCACATTGATATGATTGAGGCAGTCACAGCAAGTGAAACATTTTGGTATTCATTTGCACTGTTCTTTTGACTAGGAAGTGTGAACAAGCTGTGACACTAACCATTGGTCACTGATGTGCATGTCATCAGGTGTGACCATTAGGTTACCAGAAGGGGAAAACATTGATCAACATTACAACTTTGACAATTTTGCAGAGATGACTGTCTTCTTTGGATGAATTGTATATATATTGTTTTAATATTCTGTAAGTGAATTAAATCAGTTTACAGTATTTGAATGTGAAATTGTTCCTGCTTATGTTTTTTTGTTTTGTTTTTAGCAAGAATAGCAATTTGGTCTGATGGGAACCTCAGATACAAGTCAAACTAAAGTTTGCTGTGAGAAAGATGGCAGGAGCAAACTATAATCCTGCACCCACCAAGCAGGTTAATACACACAGTGGTTTCAGGTCAGTAGTCTTTGACACAAGACTTCTCTAATAGACTGAGCAATTCAGCAAAAGAAAAATAACATGACTGAGCCGAAGAAACCCTGACAGAGCAAAGAAAACATGACAAAGTAAAAGAAAATAACTCTGAAAGATAATAACAGGACTGAACAAAAGAAAAATGAGCAAAAGAAAAATAACACTACTGTGTAAAAGAAATAACACAGCTGACTGAAGAAATATATATCTGTAATTATCATTATTACCATTGTGCAAGTTAGCAGATACCATATCATGTGATGGGGGTACTCAGCAGAAAGCTTATGATTGCAGCGGGGGGGGGGGGGGGGGGGGCGTTGCTCTCACATGCCATGACAAAGATCACTGCAGGTTTTACACCGAGCTCTAAGCTCCACCTCTTTCCTCACAAGCTTTTGATTTGACCTTGTGGTACTGTGTTGACTGGTGGAATAGAGGGTTCTGTGCCAAGCTCCTCACAAGCTTTCTCTCTGACCACTATGCGGTACTTCATATTGACTGAAGGAATGCACACTGAATCTGATTCAGCATTCAAATGACTGGGATTTGATTTCAGCTGATGTATAATCTTGCTTAGTGTTGTCAGTGAACATGCGCCATTATGTCATTTGAAAGTTTTGTTCAGAATCAGCTGGTCTTCTGCTCCATTGCTCTGCTTTAGCTTGTGAGGAAAACATGGCAGCCAGTCTCCAGGTTTTTTGCATGGAATAGTAATTGTGGTGTTCTGAATGGCTGAAGTACTGAGGTGATTGGCAGCCCAGTACTCTCTGTTACATTAATGTGCCTTTGTGTTAAAACCTCCTTTCTGCTGAAGGTCTCTAATCCCAAGTTGCCCATAAACAAATGATGGCCCTGTTCAAATGCTTGTCTTTGCAGTTCACCAGTGTTTCACCATCATCACATGGCAATGTTGTCAGCAACAGAAGTGTGGTCTTGTAAGTTTAGCTGATCACTGAACTTTACAAACTTGAGTGTTTTATGTGAGTGCCCATATCAGATTTTGTTACGAGCGTAAAAAACACTTAAGTCAACCTGCAGTCAACTCCACATGCAGGCACCTGTTTTCCAGTTCCAAACTCTTTTGAACTGAGTACCGCAGCCATTGAGCTTTTTTCTGTCTCCATGATTGGTTAGTTGGTGTTTATATGTTGTCACCCGATTTAGTACTGAGACTACCAGTACAATTACTGAGAGTTTCCTGGTTTCACCACACATGCAATGCCTTCAAGTCAACCAAGTCTGCACAGCAACAGAATAAAACATGTTCAGTCTGATCCCAAGTCTGGCCCACACAGTGACATCAAGTCAGACCTGTGATGCCACCACCTTTGCCCAGTCCTACAGCTGGTCACATAAGCATGTTTGACTACTAGCTCGCTCAAAATAGTGACAACACTGAAAAAGACTTGGTCACCGGCTTGTTTTCATAACGAATGTCCTTTATGTGTAGTTCATTGACATTGCCAAAAACAATATAAGCAACAAATGGAGAGAACAAATATGTTTAAAATTAATGTCCAGATTATGATGTTGCGTAAAATCATTTCATAATAGGATGTACATCTATTTTCTCAGTTACTGTGATAACTGATACTGTATCAGGGGTATGACTTTTACTGTGATTATGTGAAATTGTGCTACCATTTATTTGAGTGGATAGCTTGGAGGTCACTTTTATTTTATTTTTTGTGAATTTTTTTGTGTAAACCTAAGACATTCGGAAGTTTCTTGATAATAGAAGGAAAGAGTCTGTTGTTGAACATCAAGTCAATACACTTTTGATCATCCCTCACAGGGTAATTCAACTAACTACTAAAGGTTCACTGATTTAAAAACAACATGTAAAAAGAACAGAGCAAAATCAGAAGCATTTAAATAAAGACATACTGGATAAAAAAAATATTTTGCATAAAAAAATAAAAAATAAAAATACACAATTCAAATTATCACAGCAGAAAACATCCCTCTTGCCCACCTACCCCAGATACCCACATACATACACACACCCCCATACTCCTCACCCAGCCTACATACACACACAACTACTATCATCAACCACATGCACACACATCATTGGATCCATACACCGCACTCAAACCTATTTAGACAGCTAGCCCAGTAAAACCATACAGAATGATTAAAACTAGTTCTGGGGGCTGATCGTGCCTTGTTGAGGAGTGGAACTGCAGTGGAAACAAAAGTTTCCTCTTCTGTTGGTTTTGTGTGCCAGAAATAATACATACATAGTACTGCCCTTATACTAAAAAGTAGAATATGATCTAGTAATGTTGGTTTCATAATTTATTATTGATTGTCCCGAAGTGAGTGAATGTGTGCGTGCATGTTAGGCCATTTTATGTTTGCTTATTTTTTTTATTTTTTTATTTTTTTTTGGGGGGGGTTAATGAGACAGTGTTGAGGTGTGTGACTATTATTTGTGTATGCAAGTTTAATATTAGTTGAGTGAATAATTGAATGGGGCACAATCAGGACTGGAAAAACAGGCTTCTGTGCCCAGGGGCCACTTAACTGTTCAGTAAGGCAAGCCGTGATATGCTCTGTTTCTGCAAACTTTGCACTCTGCACTGTTGGGTACAAACTGCAAGCACTGGTTTATGACATCCTTCCTCCAACCACTGCTATAGTCGATTATGCCACAAGTCTTGAAAAACTGTCAGCTAACAAACAGTTTTTTGATGATGCCCAAATGGCAGTAAGTTTCTAACAGACAACTCAAATTAGATCAGATGTTTCTTTTATAACTGACTTAGGTTGCTTATGCCAGCACAAGTAAAACCAATCATTTGAATCGAGACAGGACTGTTCTTTTACCTGTGGCGGATGCGTCTCATGTTTACGTGCATGCTTCGGCGCTGTGTTGTTTCCACAGTCATACTAGTACCCAAACCTTTTGGAGGGCACTGACCATGTCGGTGGACAACTGCACCAAGATAAAGAGTGCCCCTTCAGTGATGTAACCAAGTCTGGCAGAGTTTGGAGGAAGGTGCCAGAAAGCAATGCTGGGAATGTGTTGGGTGCTGTTAATCTGTTAAAAATGGTCCTCCATTAATAGTGTGTGTGTGGTGAGTTATTCATTGTCATTGGTAAGTTCAGTTTTCATCAATTATTTATCAGTCATCATAATCCAACATGTACATCACAATTATTTAGTATTCATTCCCTCATGCTACTCGCAGTGTCTTTGGATACATGAGTGATTATCCACAGGAACATTCTCCTAAATTTTAGAGCAAAATCCAAGCCACTAACAATTAGAGCAAATACTGATGATCAAAGCAAAATCCAAGCCACTGACAATTAGAGCAAAATCCAAGCCACTGACAATTAGAGCAAAATCCAAGCCACAGATGGTTAGAGTAAATAATGATGATTCCACAGTCTTACAAGCTACTAATGATTAGAGCAAAATGCAAGCCACTGATGATTAGAGCAAAATACAAGCTACTGATGATTAGAGCAAAATACAAGCCACTGATTAGAGCAAAATACAAGCTACTGATGATTAAAGCAAATACTGATGATTAGAGCAAAATACAAGCTACTGATGATTAGAGCAAATACTGATTATAGCAAAATACAAGCTACTGATGATTAGAGCAAAATACAAGTTACTGATGGTTAGAGCATGATGATTAATGAAATATTTTGATCATAATTTGTTTACAGTTTCATTATCTTTTTATTTTACTAGTGCATTTTGCCAAATGCATTAACTTTTGTTATCAGCTCATGGTACAGTACCTCTAAAAATGGACCTACTGTTCTAGATGTGCTAGAGAAACTGCATGTAAATTGATTTTTTGTTTTTCTAAGTGTGTGGTTGGGGGGGGGGGGGGGGGGGGGTATTACTCTATCCATATTTGTCCCATTGAAGTGCATCAAAATTATTTTTCTGTAGCCAGTTGCTTTACTCTGATGTTCAGGTAAATTTAATACTCGAGTGTTAGAGAATGAAAATGTATATGTACTCATTTGCTGGATTTAAAAAAAAAGAAATATCTTTTGAACTATCTTTTTCTTTCAACTTTTTCTTCTTAATTACTCATTTAGAAGAATTGGTCAGCAAAATGTTTTTTTGTGGACATAGAAATAATAATAGCAGTCATTTCTTTGAGGTGGTTCAGCACAGCTGGTTTGCACAAATGAATGCCCTGTGTAATCTTTCACACAAGAAGTCATGAAAGCTCACAGCTGCCACTTCCAGGCTGATTTCTGAGCAGGCATTGGTTCATGCTGTGTGTAACAATGGAAGTAGAACCTAGAATTGGGAAGCTATACAAATGACACTACTGTTGCGTTTGCAAAAATTACAGGGAAAGATAATGGAGAATGGAAAAAAAAAGTGTCTGCGTCATTTTTTGGCTGACCATAAGATCTTTAGTTTGTGGGGGAAAGTGCATTTTGGGGGGCAAAAATGTATTTTTGGGGTCGTTATTGCTTGATGCCAAGCAAATTCTGACTACAGGCCTTCAAAAATGCCCATTAAAGTTGGCACAGTACTTTACAAATTCACTGTCACTGCCTTCCATTGTGAAGAAAGTACATACCGGAAGTAAAAGCAGCCAAGGGACTTAATCAATGCTGGGTAAAAGGGAGTTAACAGCCCCACCTGAACCACCCAATAGCGCAATATCTCACCAACAAAGGTGAGCGCACCACACTTTACAAGATCAACAATAACGTATGTGCAAAACCTCAGAAATAATATATAATTATATAATCATAATACAACTTTATTGTCTCTATGTAGAGAAATTTGCTTTCTGGCTCGTCATTTACATAAAAACATTCAATACAGTTAACAATAAAACATCAACAACTCAATAAAACACGGAGCTAAAAACCTCTCAAATACAAGGAATACTTAACAATAACAATGTACACACACGCACCCACCCACCTACACACACATTATTATTCTGGCTCACCAGTAACTTAAAACATTCAATAAATTACAATAAAACAAAATTCCGTAAACAATAAAATGTTAAAATCGAAACACTCAACTGACCACAACATATAGATTATAGGCAGCATTTATGAAGTAATATATTAAATCCAGGCACACACACAGGCACACACACACACTCATACTGTGCATTCAAATAATTATGCGCAAGTTGAACAAGCTGGGCAATTTTTTCTTCTTCTTCATCTGTTTTTTTATTTATCCATCAACACACTGACATGCACTAGTGCGCACTGACACATGGTAGTGCACAGACTGACACATGCTAGCGCACACACAGACATGCTAGCGCACATTGACAGGCACTAGTGCACACACTAGCACACATGCTAAGACACACAGACTGATGCACCACGGCACACAAACATACTCACATGTTTGCCCACACACTTCGCACAAATTTTGAAAATATCTTCACGTTTTTGCTGACTGTCACCATTCTTGTAAGCACATAGCAAAGGAGCAACTGCAATGTCAGTGTTCCCCTAAGAAAATGATGTCAGTAACATCTTTTTGACAGTAACAGTATCTGAATTTTTAAAAAATAAAAAATATTGCTAACTATTGTTGTACCTTGAAATGAGGTCAACATCATAATCACAAAGAGGAAACGTATCTATTTTGTTGAAGTGAAAAGCTGCAGTCATTTGATACAACTGATTAGCTGTACTGCAAAGAGAAGTGCAGGCAACATAATGTATGCAACACTTACATGCTGCACAAAATCGGTACACACATAAACTGGCAACAGAACATATTCTACACTCAGTCTTCATATTTTATAAATCAAACACAAAATAATCAATACACGGTGCACTGTATACATAAACACAGTATATTCACTGTTGCATGAAGGTACTTTATGACAAAGAGGCATTCAAATTGGCAAAGTGTTTGATTCCTTCAAAGCCTTCCATGGTACATTTGGCAGCAGCCAGACTGCAAGCAAAGTCCAGCGCAGAGTTGACGGCCATGTGATGAGCACGTGCATGAAGAAAGCCCGCCACAAAGGTGTCGCCTGCTCCCAATGTGTCCACAACGTCGCCAGGTGGGTTGGCTGCCGCTGTCAGGACTTCACCATTGCACCAAGCTGCAGCACCCTCTTCAGCCCAGGGGCAAACCACGATGCAGCTGCAGATGTGACCTGGTATCAGTGATACTGAAAGTTCTCCAAGCTAGACACTGTGTTAGTTGAACTTACAAGTACAACCAGCTCACTTGTTACTTTCAAATGAATATGTAATCAGTGTTAACGTGAGCAAAATAAAGTTAGTTCCATACGTTTGAACCTAGATTTTGTGCATGCCCAACCTGCATTGCTGCAATGTTCTTTCAGATCTGCTTCAGTATTTATTCATTAGTCATTCTGTTGCTTGTGTATCTGGCATTGTTTTTTGTGTGTATATATGCTCTACTGGTCATTCTGTTGTGCATGTATCTGGCAGTGTTAGAGTGAGTGTGTACATGTATGCTTTTTGTTTGTACTTGTGTTTGCTTTTTTGTTTTCCTCTCCCCCTCTCTCAGACCAATATATTTGGTTCTGCAAACTTTCTAGAAAATCATTTTGCAGCATTTGTGTACTTGTGTGTCATGCATGTTGAAGTTTTAGCTCCCTCCCCCCCCCGCCCAAAAAAAATTCTGATCTTTACAACATTTGAAACACAGGTCTGCATCAAACTGGAAACAGACTATTCACAGCTGGTTTATAATAATAATGAATATATTTCCATGCCTCACAATGAGTGCATGGTGCTTACATTCAAAATAGAAACTGCTCCCCTTCTCTCTCTCTGCCTCTCTCTCTTGCTGCCCCTGGCTACCAGAGAGCAGCAACTAATTTGGAGCTCCACGATTTTATACCATATTTTGGATTTCTATCAAAGCAAAATATGAATAAAGGGTGCCTTCTGTTTGCTCTTCAGTCTGTGCTTGAAACCCTGATAACAAAATGCCATCTTATATCATGGGACATCCACGGTAAGGGAAAAACAACAACTCTGATCCTCAGATGGGACAGTGACAAAACAGCGGCCATTGCCAGGCCCGACCAGAGCGAATTGGTGAGCTTTGCACGGTATCACAAAAAGTCACCAAGTGAACTGAGACGTGATGCTCACCGCACTATGTCAACAGGACAACAGCAACTGTTCGCCCAAGGACAGTCAGTCAAAACAAGTAAGGACAACATTTCTTTTACACTATTGCGGACACAAACTTTGCCTTGTTTGAAAGCCCAACTATACAGCCAAACCCACCCTCTATGATCAACAATGACGTTCAGACGGTAGCAAAAAAATACAGCAAGAATATGTAATAGCTAAAGAACATGATCCTGATAGTGATAAAGACCAATGCGACAGTTTCTCAGAGATGACATCCAAGATGTTTAGTGATGTGCATAGTGGAACTGTAAAAGACAAAAAGGTCAGATTAGCCACTTAGGAGAGGAGCAATGTGGTACCATAGGTTGCTACTTGTCAACTCTGATAGCACATGCCGAAGCTGCAACCTGAAAACAGAATACAACAGTAAAAATCCCTGGACACTCTGTGAACCATGAAACGTTTGATTCATGGCAAGTGTGGCAATATCAGTGACAAACTGAAAATGTCGCAGTATCCATGATATTCAAAATGTGTACGTATGGGTAATTCATCTGGAGTTTCTGATGATCCCAACCCCGCGCTCAATGGACTTAAAGCCTAGGAGTAATAAACCATCTCTCTCTCTCTCTCCTCTCTCTCTCTCTTTCACACACACACACACACGAAAATCTGGCTTAAAGGGCCTGTAAAGGCAGTTTCGGGCCACAAAATCGCTCCAAATCGTTTCAAAACAACATATAGGTCCGTACTAACGTTTGAAGAGAAGAAACAGTCTATTACTCACTTGTTTAAAACTTTTTCAGGCCTCGACTAAGTTGTAATGCGTTTATTTTGGCAAAAAGGTCGGAAAATACGGTAACTGAACGTTTCAAAACCAGCGCCATTTTGAATGCGAGATTCCGCGAGAGCTATTTTAAGCTAAGGTCAAGGGGGCGGCAGTGACGTCACAAACAGACCAGCAACCAAACGTGGAAGTCGGGTCTGTGTGAGTGTCCACAGGGAACCGTTGGAAAAATGTCCAGTTCAAAAAATATAAGAGGATTTCAAAACACAGTAGGGATGAAACCCCTTTTTCAGTAGTTGGGCCTTTGTTTATTCCCCCTTGTTATTTCATCTTTCTCGAGCCATGTTAGGTGCGGGGCGTTTCGGTTTTTTTCGTTTTTTTACTCTAGCTTTCACTACAGGCTAGACCTCATCAGGGAGCCTGCCTTTTATTGGGTGTTTTATTTTCCCAGTTTAGCCTGGTTTGTTTCATCATAATGTAACGATGAAAAAGGTTTGTTCGTTCTAGTTCAATAAACCTGGGTTAGGGTTTGGGGTTGGGTTAGTTGCCGATTCTTGCCATTCACTGTTTTTTCTCTTGGCTTGCCCTTTTGTTTCTCGAGTGATATCGTTCGTTTACGATGTACGAGTGAGGGGGGTAGTCTCGATGTTTAACGAACCGCTCATTCTTTCTTTGTGTGGGGTAGTTCGTGAGCGTCTGTTGCCCTGCCCTGTTGTTGTCGGCTGCGGAATGGCGGATTGTATCGTGTACACGGATTACGTATATCCAGCCTTTGTCTCAGTCGTTGCTCGCTGACATTTCTTGCCTCTTCTTTCTTTTCAGAAAGTGTTGTTGTTTTTGTTTTTTCTCTTTTTCCTTTCTTTTCCACCATGCATTCTTTTTCTTTTTTTATCTCTGGTTTATTGGCCATTTCGTACCCGCTTGTTATCTTGCCTGATAAAAGCAGCCATTTTTCATTTCTCTTTTCGTCTGCATTTTAACGAACCGCTCATTCTTTCTTTGTGTGGGGTAGTCCCTATGTTTTGTCATCGGTTGTCCTGATTAGCGATTTGCTTTATCAGTCTGCAGCCTTTATTTTTCTAGATGGAAGCCGGGTTAGTGAGGGGTTACGGTTAGAATTAGTTAAGATTCATGTTAGTTATGCCTTTAATTTGGCTTTCCATCTGTTTGTCGGCACAGTTATTTTTGCTCTGTGCTCTTATGGCTGCAACAAATGTAGTCAATGTAGTCGTCCACTCATTTGTTGCAGACAGTAGTCTATTAGACTGTGTATTTGGGGGTGTTTTTTCCACCTTATGTTTGCAGGTAGGCCACCCCGGGGTTTTCGTTTTTGAGGTGGTTTCAGCTGTTTCTGTTTGTTTCATTTGGTGTCAGCTGTTTGCTTGCCTGATTAGGGCAGCCATTTTTCGTTTGCCTCAACATTTGTGGTTTGGTCTTTCTTTCTTTGCCTGGCATTTTGGTCTGTTCTTTCTTTCTTTTTTTTTTTGTCACAGGCATTTGTTTCTTACTTACCAGCTTTTCTGCTGTAGGCATTCGTGCTAGACTTACTGTCTTCTTTCTTTCTTAATGTTCTCAGATGCTAAAGAGCATATTTGGGACAAACTGCGATGTCGACCGAATGGTGCCGTGGCTTCGGCGCGGCCCCATGAGAGTGCCGCTATTTTTCGCTAAGCCCTTTTTCGCTAAGCCAGTCGTTGGTGCACTGGCCAGCCGAGTTTCTGTTTACCTTTCGGCTTTTACTTTTCTCTCGGTTGTTTTCATAGATTTCACATTTGCCTCGCTTTTGTTTCGTTTCAAAGGCTTAGACAAGGCAGGGGTATTTGTTGGTAGTTCAATAGTTGTACCTCCTGTTTTTCCTTTCTCCTTTTTTTCCGGCTTGTCAGTTCTCCTCATTCTTGCTGAGGATTTGTGTGTTCATTTGCCTCTTTTGTTGATTTCCCTTTCTTTTTCTGGAGGGTTTCTTGTGAAAAAGGTTTTCCCCCTTTTTTAATTTTAATCAGTCTTTGGCACTGGGTGCCAAGGTGTCAAAATGTATTTCAGAGTCCTTTGGTCGGTCTGGATATATTCCTTGTTGAATTGGCAAGGACGGTGGTTTCATCCGAAGAGACCGTTCCTTCCATCTACCAAGGATCAACCTAGCGAAAGCCGGGCGATGCGTGACCGATACCCTTAGTAAAAAGTTCATGTCTGTGTGGGTGTCCACAATTTCCAGTTCGAATCTCCAAGGAGGAAGCTTCCTTCGACTGCTGTCTTTCGGGAAGGTGTGAAAGGAAAACAACGACCCTTTGGTCTGCAGCTCTGCGCATCCCACGGCCGCACATTCGCGTGGCATTTTCGTTGTGGACCGATTGATGGTGAAAACGCGCCTCATTCGCCATTCGCCTCAGTGGTCTGTTTGTGACGTCAGAGACCACGTCACGGATCTCGCGCGTATTTCGAGATTAAAACAAGCAGACGAAATTCGGCCTGATCGGCATGTATTTCTTCCTTCGTAAACATACTTACTTTCATGGCATTTACATTTTATTAGATTTAAAGGTCATGTTAGGCACTAGACTTTCATAATTGGGTCGATTTTCAACGTTCCGTTGCAAACAAAAACTGCCTTTACAAGCCCAATATCAGTAGATTTATGTAGAAGGTTGTTATTGGTTTAAAAAGTGAGATTTGAGAAAAGATTTGAAAATGGAAAAAGTAGAAGCAGAGGTCAGAGAGATATCATGGACAAGTACCAGCTATAACAGAGTGGCAGAGGCCAGAGAATTTGTTGTCAATGTTGCAATTTTAGAGGGGTAATTAGCGTGATTTCAGTTGTGTCGTCAGACTTCATTTTTCCATTTCCCAGTCCATCTAGATTTCTGAGAGTCCGTAGATAAAATTGTAATCAATAATGTTATCGTGACAGAAATGTCAGTGCAGTTACCATGATTATAGTACGTCTTTGGTGCACTAATTGTTTTACAATAGGCACCTTTCCAAATAATTATACCAAATGCATTGTAAACATGATGAAAAAAATCTGATGAAAAAAATGTATAATTTTATATGTAATCAGCTAATATCAGCCAGGAAAACAATAAAAAAAATCTCAAATCATCATTTCCAAACATGTCTGACTGTAAGGGACAAGAGTCACACACCTCAGTGGCTGAGTGCACTCTAGCTCCACTGTTTACCTGTGTTTTTGCTGGTTCCACTGATTGAGAGAGTGTTTGCATAGTGTGTCGTGATGGACCTGTCTTAATTTTGGTGGGTGTTTTGTGTGCTGGTTCCTCTCAGAATTGTGATACTTTGGATTTTAATTCTCAAATCATCATTTCCAAACATGTTTGACTGTAAGGGTCACAGGCCTCAGTGGCTGAGTGCATTCTAGCTCCGCTGTTCACCTGTGTTTTTGCTGGTTCCACTGATCGAGAGAATGTTTGCATAGTGTGTCGTGATGGACCTGTCTTAATTTTGGTGGGTGTTTTGTGTGCTGGTTCATCTCAGAATCATGATACTTTGGATTTTAATTTCTACACAGCTTGTTGCTGTGAACTTTGGGCCTTGGCCATTGTACCCGGTCACTGACAGCCCAGCAAGACATGATCATGGGTGTTCGGGATCTGTCCCTCTACAACACCACATTCAAGATGAGCGCTGTGACCCCATTTGTGTCAGATACATCCATGATCAGCTGTTAGTGATTTCACCTGCACACTTTACCCCTGACTTGACCTCTGGTCTTAGAAAATTGACATCAGTTTTTGTTTACCACATAAGTGCTCTCACTGTGGTGGCAAGAATTTGAAGAAAGGATGACCTATTGAACTCATTACCCCCCCCTCTCGCATCTCCTTCACCACCTCCTTCCCTTTTGACCACTCTTCCTTCGAACTCACCCGTGTCTCTCTATGACCAGCAGACTGTCAACGTTTGTGTTTATCATCCCCCACCTAGCCGCGAGAACAAGCAGACTGATTCTATGTTCATTGATCAGCTCCACAGCCTGTTCAAACACTGTAATTCTCTACATGGCTCCTCCATCGTCCATGGCGACTCCAACGTGCACTATGACAACACCCTGAACCCAACCACTTCCAGCGTGATGGATCTCCTGACCACTTTCAATCTGACCCAGGCTGTCAGGCTGCCCACTCATGACAAAGGTCACATCCTGGACTGGCTGTTGCACACATCTGATGACCACCTTGTGCAGTCTACCTCTGTGTCCCACTCCATCGCCTCTGACCACACCTGCGTCATCTGCCACCTCAATATTGCCGTTCCTCCCTCCCAATCTACATATGTCATGACATGAAATATCCACACCATCAACCACGCTGCCCATGCGTCTCTTCCACCTGCCTTGCCCCAACGCTGATGACCTGGACTCTATGCTGACGGGCGTCCTAGACGACCATGCTCCTGCTATGCGCCGCAGAGTCCGTCCACAGAAGAATGCACCCTGGAGGTGTCACAGAGGAGGTCTGGGTTTTAAAGCAGCACAGACGCCATGCTGAAAACGGGACTGACAGTTCATAAGAACTGTACAACAGTGCAAAAAAACTTGTCACCAAACTAGTTCACAAAGCCAAAACTACCTACTATTGTAATAAGATCAATGAGAGTCTGTCATGTAAACACTGTTCAGTATGGCTAACCAACTGCTTGGAAACAAAAAGCCATCTCCTCTCCCAACAGTCTTTCCTCTGATTGATCTTCCAAAATGCTTTCTCAATTTTTTTCAGAAACAACATTGAAACTATCAGAAACAAACTTGATGTCCTTTCATCTAACTCACCTGCTTGCACTGAACTTTCTTTCCATGGCAGACTGCTCACTCATTTTAGACCTGTAACTGAGGACTTTGTCAGACGCACCATATTCATGCCTATCCCCTCATTTGACATGCGACTGTATACCTGCATGTGTGTGTGCATGTGTGGTGTTAGTGTTACTGTAAAGTGCCCTGTGCACCCACCTTGTGTGGTAGATGGGTGCTCTAGAAATCATCTTTATTATTATTATTACAGAGTCCAAAAAGTTTTTCCCCAAACACATCCTTGAGCATCATAGGGCAGCTATAACCTTTCAAATTTCTTTTGATTTGACCAAATGTTTTTCAAAATTTTAACACTTTTTTGCTTGGACGTTTGGTAACTGCACGGACCATTTATTTATGGTGACCCACTGTCCAAGCAAAAAATTACAGTCACATGCAGAATTGATATTATGGTGATATTAGATTTTACCAATTATTTGACTTTTTCTCACCCATGGTAACAGCATGGACATCCGGTAACTACACTGACATTTACCTGTGATAACAGTTAACATTTTCAAATGACAATTTCCAAATGAAAATAACAAACAATATTTCTAATTACAGCTTTCACATATTATTTGTAGTTCCAAGCTAGCTAGTTAGTTAGTAATTGGATTTTAGCATCCTGTCAACCACACAGGGTCACCTTAGGACAATCCAACTTTGTCATAAGCAAATGCACATTTCAAAACTCTTCTCATGTATAAACCTTTTCTCAAGTCAATCCACAAAACCAGTCCCGACCCAAACATAAAACATACATGCTCACATTTTTGGAGTGTTAGTCCATTCAATATTACCCCTTGTTGCGGCATGTTTTGTCACTACATGGTGACAACACATGACAAAAGGTCCACTCACTGCACATTTTGTCATTCCTTCACCAGCAGCACTATGTGTGTGTGTGTGAGTGAGAGAGAGAGAGATGTGTATATGTCTGTTGATTGATTGAATGAGTGAGTGAGTGTGTGTGTGTGTGTTGATGTACATCTGTCTGTGGCAGCGCACACGTCTGCATGTGTGTTACGGTGTATTGTGTTGTGTTTTATTATTCCTGCCTCAATCAGTGCTAAACTGAAATTATGTTTTGCATTGAGCACATTACAAGGCTGTAGCTGTGTGAGCTGTGTGCAATATGACTATAGATAATGTGGTGAAAATGTGGTTTGATTGTGTGTTGGGGATGTCCTGTAGGTATAATATTGTTTGATTGAATGGCAGGTGTGGTTTGATGAGATAGAAGGTAGACTGACTTTGGGTGTGATGTTTCATTCCATGCAGCATATTGTACATTTAGTAGCATAATGTGTGCCTAACATGTTTTCATTACTATTAATTATTATTTTCCCAGCTACTCTTAGGCTGCCTAGACCCAGGTGGTTGAACTTCTTTTGCAAATTGTCTTTCTGGACCCCTACCACCTTTGATCCTTCCACCAACAATGAAACCCCACTGAGAGAGAGAGAGAGAGAAGCATCAACAGCCATCGACAGACATCACACACACAAAAAGAGACAAAACAGACCTAAGCCTCTTACGGTAACTGTCGCCTGGCTCACAAGTATTATAAGATGCATAAAATCTTCCAAATGTAAATCATTTCCTAAAAAAGAGAGCACTTGAAAGTGCTGGATACACAGTTTTTCTGCATCCCCACTACCCATCTGATGGATCATCAAAACACACACCCCCACACAATATCACATGTACTGATATCCAAGTGAACAAAACGGTACAATGCCAGCACAATTTGTCGCCACCTAGTTGGTGACAAAACATGCAAGCATCATTGCACATTTTGTCACCTTAGTGACAAAACGTGCCGTAGTGACAAAATGTGCTGCAACACCCCTATTAAATAACATTCCGTGTCATTTATTGATACCAGATTAAAGAAAAATATTTAAAAAAGGAATGGACAGAAACAATATAAAAAGAAAAAGAAAGAATATGATATTACTGTATAATGGCAAATACCAGTGCCATATAATAATAATAATAATAAAAGTATTTATAGAGCACAAAATCTTGTATGTAGAGACTATTCAAAGTGCATGCATGTACACACACCCACACACAGCAAGCTGCACATACCACCTACCAACTCTTATCTCCTACTCCTAGCTGCTTAACAACAGCCATACAAAACAAAACTAAAAATGTTCAAGAATTTTCTGGAAAAAAGTCAGGAGAATTATGAATGAATGAATGAAAACTTATATAGCGCATAAAAAACTTCCACACAAAACTATGCGTTTTCACATCATCAGATACACACAGTGTATACATGTAAGCTCTTGCAAGCTAAAAACGACCAAAGGACACTCATACCAAAAAATACAAACAGCCCCTCTTACCCACCCACCCCTTGCCAAAAGTGAAACTATACATAGCAGTTAAATGTAAAAAAAAATATACAGAGTTACAAATAATGATAACAGAAAAAAAAGAATCACACACACACACACACACACACACAAAGTAATTATGGCAACATCAACTTCACTCAACACACATACCAGCACAAGCACATGTACACAATCATCATCCCTAGGTAAAGAAATGGGTTTTCAGTGAAGGTCTGAAAAACGTAATGGAGTCCTTCTCCTTGATGCTATCAGGGAGGACATATCTGAAGGCTATTAATTAATTAATTGACCATTGCAGAAAAATTATAAGACAGAAACAGCAAGAGGGTTAGGCAGTAAAACAAGAGAGGAGATAGGAAAGGGGAATCAAAAGACAGCCATGATATTCCATACAGGGGTGAGACTGACACCCCTGGCTTCCCTTTGGGGTGGTTCCAAGCTAAAGGTTCAGATTGTTCATCTTGAATAATTTCAACCATTCAGTATGTTGACAATTTTTATCCACTTGTATGCCCAGCTTCAAAGTGATTTGTTGTGCCATGTCTGAAGCATGGCTTTGGAAGGATTGCTAGGATTTGATCATGATCATACCAGATCAAAAAATGTCTTGGCCAATAAAAGCAGTTCAGCATCTCCGTACCAACTGAATGCATGCAGTTAACATACACTTGTGCTAAGTCAGTGCCTTTTAAAAATCCTGGGTATGCTCTCCCACCATACTCTATGCAGACACATTTTGCCAATGCATTCCACAGGTTTTGGTGCAGCATCTTCTCTTTCTTCTTCTTGGTGTGAGGCAACTTCTCTGCAGGCTCTTGAAGATGCTGGTGGATCTGAACTTCGTTCAGCTTGAGTGCAAGTGTATGGTATAGCTAGCATTGATAATAAAACTTCAGTACGAGACTACAAAATACAGCTGTATTCAGTTGTTATGTGCTAGGTTTTGCACATAGATTTCCTCCAAGATTTCTCAAGAGTTAAATTCTGTGCAGACTCTACAAAAGTCCTTTGGATGAGACTATTAACTAAGGTCCCCTGTGTGTATTTACATGCAAAAAGATCACATACTTGTGTTAAAGATCTTGTAGTCCATTTCAGAATTCAATGGATTATAAAAACACTAAAACTGTCAGTCAATTTTCAGTCATGTTGAAGTTGGACACTATATGGAAAAAGAAGAATTGCAATAACTAGATCAGTTAAATAAAGGAAAGTATTTTGCTTTTTGCACCATTTGATATTATCATATCCTAATATCATAGTTATGCAATATTGAAAAAGAACACAAAAATAATGTAGGTCAGTGCAGTTACCAAATCATTTATTTGGAAATTGATCTTCACTAGCATTAAATAAGAAAGAATGCGCTCAGTATTGTTACTATTTGCCATATAAATACCATACAACTACACCTCATGGCATGCAAACTTTTGAAACTTGACGTTAACCCAAGACTGATTCTCTGGATTGTCAACTTTCTTGTCAACCATTCTGACAGTTCACCACCAAGGTACACTTTTGTCTTCCCGCTCTATTTCCACTGGCTCTCCACAAGGTGCTGTCCTATTTCCTATTCTTTTTACATTCTCTACAAATGACTGCACTGGCCCCTTCACACAACACCAATCATAAAATACTCTGATGATTCTGCAGTAGAAGATCCTTCCAACTCAGATTCTGTTTATTTTGCTGAAGTTGAAAGGTTCAATAACTGATGCAGGGAAAATTCCCTTGAATGTAAAGAAAACAAAGGAAATGGTGATGATTTTACAAAAACTCCAACTGTCATTCCACATCTCTTTATTGATGGCGTGAAAGTTGAAAGAGTGACTGAGTATAAATATCTACGAACAGTCTTAGACGACAAGCTGAATTTTAACAAAAACACTGACTTTGTTCACAAAAGATGTCAGCCAAAAATATTTTGCCTTCAAAAGCTAAGATCTCTTAATGTCAGTGCTGTTGTTTTGTGCACTTTCCACCAGAGTTATATTGAATCAGTTTTAACATTTTCGCTGCTGTGTTGGTTTGGTGGCTTGAATGTGAAAAGCAAAAATGTCCTGAATAAAGTGGTGAATGTGTGTGGCAAGGTTGTGGGTGAAAGACAAGAACACTTAAGTCAGTTGCATGAATGTCATGTGGTACAGAAGGCTAGGGTGACTGTGGTTGACAACAGCTATGTCCTTGCTAAATATTATGAGCTTCTTCCATCTGGCAGACGATTTTGCGTACTGAAATCAAATACAATTTGTACACTGCTGTCAATAGCATTTTTGAACAGATAAATCCATTCAAACGTCAGAGCAGTGTGTGTGTGTGTGAATTATGTAAATTGCTAGTTTGTGTTATTGTGTACTGTGATGTGGTTAATGTTCTGCCACATTTTAATTTCTCTGATGAGATAATAAAGTAGTCTTGAATCTTGGCCATTTTCTCTTATATAGTGAATTATGTAATATGATAAAGAACAAAAAGAAATGAAAGGAAATCTAAGAATGAGTCTGTACAGTTACTATAGTGTGTCTGCAGTTACCATATATATGTGTAACCGAGTGTATTGTATACATGTTTCAGGCCATGACCCTTTAACCTTTTCTTTCCTGTCCTTTTCCTTTTTGATTGGGTACCCAATTATCTAAGGTGTTAAAACCTGTGCGCTGGGCTGGCAGCGTCCCTTTTCCCCCAGTGTCCCTGCAGAGGCAGGTTGTTTGTTTGCTGTTGCGGCCGGTGTTCATGTGTTCATCTCAGGGGAGATGTTTCCTGGTTGATTGGTGTACAAATAAAAGTTATAGCAACCTCTGACTTGTGACTCTTCATTCATGCTTCCAACCTGCTTCCCTCAACTCCCCACCCCGCTTCCCTACAAAACCTGGCGCTTGCGAGCAGGATTGGAAGTAGAAGAGTGACAACCAACCAGGAGACAGTGTAGAGGAGCTGTCTGGAGGCACCGGGAGACAGTGTAGAGGAGCTGTCGGGAGGCACTGGGGACAGTGTAGCGGAGCTGTCTGGGGGCACTGAGGCAGTTCAAAGGGACCTGACCACCGAGCTTCACCTACATTGATGGCTGACCTGCAACAACTACAGCAACAGGATCCAGTTCTTCGCCCAGTGCTTGCAGCCTGGCCAGCCAAGCCCTCCAACATGAAGGAACGAACGATCCACACGGACATTGGTGCAGCAGTACCCTCGACGGTTCCATCGTGGGCAGGCTGACCAACGTCGTGGTACCCGAGAACAGCTGGTTCTGCCCAGCTCAGTTCAGCCTGATGTCCCAAGAGAGGTCAGGGACTACATCAGCAGCTGCGAGAGATGCACTGTGGTGCCATGCTTAAGGAAAAAGGAAAGGGATATGATGCTTGGTATGGTCGTTCGGTAATGCCTTGTGTTTGTATGTTAATGGGTTGCCTTAAGGGTCCTTAACTTGTGCAGACTTAGTGGCATCGGTTTAGATTTAGCATGTAACTTAACTGTCTTGCTATTTCTAGTGTATACCTTGCATGGCAGTAGCCATGATTTAGCTTGTTTCCTTTTGCATGGACCTGTAGTGTGTTGACTGTTGATGCCGTTTTGTCGAGTTGAGGTAAATGTACGTAGGTTTCACAATTGCTTTTGATTATGTGGATTGGATGTGGCATCTATTGAGTATGGATTGTTCTGGTAGACATGCTCAAGAGACGTTGAAGTATCAATTATACGTTGATTAACCTCAGGAAGGTTGCTTGAAATGTACAAGCAAAAGGGTGAATCAGGATTGTGGCATTTTGTTTATGTGGATTCCTAATGCAAATGGTTATATATACCCACCTTATACAATTGATTAGGGTTCTCAGTGAGTATGACTACATCTCTGTTAGTTGATTGTTACTCTGTATATGCCACAACTTCCATTTTTCATTTTCCTGGGCGCTGTGGTGACCCTAGTGTATATTTATTTCATCATGATTGAACTTTGATGGCTTGACCGCTAATCTGGTATTACGTAATAGCATTATATATGTTCATTTGGGTAGTAACGGGACAAGGTCCACATCAGGGTCACTGAGTGTTGTGTAGTCTGTGAGTGAGAGTTATGTTTATTATGAGTATACGTGTTAACCTTTATATAAGGCCCTGTATTCTCATGTGTGCATTTCTCTAACGAAACGTTTTATCGTACCGCAGGGCCTTCAGATAAGGCTTGGTATTGAAATCATGGTTTGAGATGGCAGACATCACTTGTGTGCCATTCATGTGGTAAATGACATGCAATATGTAGTATTCAATTGTTGCAATGTGCGCAGTGTTGATGTTTTATTTTTTTCGAACATGTTGTTTTGAGGTCTTGTACAGCCAATTGTGGAGCGTCCTCCATTTTTATATCCCATATGGCAGTAGGTTTTTGAAATGCAATAAGAACAGATGTTTCTTTTGGAGTTTTAATAATTTACGTAAAGGAATGCTC
Organism: Alviniconcha marisindica; assembly: GCA_018857735.1. NCBI lineage: Eukaryota > Metazoa > Mollusca > Gastropoda > Provannidae > Alviniconcha > Alviniconcha marisindica. The sequence continues at coordinate 103,780 of JABMCL010002447.1, forward strand.
TTTTTCATCCCTTTGTCCTTTTTCAAGCAATGTGTTCTGGGTCTGTCTGGTTTACTTGGCTTAAATGCGGTAATCATTTTGCCCTTTTGCTGCAATGCAGTGATTGCTTGGAGATGTTTCTCTTTTTTTGGTTAGCCAGAGCCTATGTTACCACTATGTTGGCAAAAAGGGGTACAGTTTTTGTGCGTGAATGTATTGGGTACCACTTTGATGGTTTGTTAAGTCAACTCTTAGTTGCCCTACACCCTTTAGTTTTGTTTATTGCTATGTGATTGAGTAGGGGGGGATGTAACCGAGTGTATTGTATACATGTTTCAGGTCATGACCCTTTAACCGTTTCTTTCCTGTCCTTTTCCTTTTTGATTGGGTGTTAAAACCTGTGCGCTGGGCCAGCAGCGTCCCTTTTCCCCCAGTGTCCCTGCAGAGGCAGGTTGTTTGTTTGCTGTTGCAGCCAGTGTTCATGTGTTCATCTCAGGGGAGAGCCTACACTGTTTCCTGGTTGGTTGGTGTACAAATAAAAGTTATGTTATAGCAACCTCTGACTTGTGGCTCTTCATGCTTCCAACCTGCTTCCCTCAACTCCCCACCCCGCTCCCCTACATATGGTAACTGCATGGAAAAGTAATTGCACAGACAAAATGATGATTTACAGATATTAACCACTCCCTCTCATCAGAAAACATGGCATCCATGACAGCATGTGAAAGTGACATTCTCTGACAGTAAAATAAAAAATATACCAAACGTTTTCATAACTTATTGTAACAGTAGACCCTGGTAACTGCACTGAAGTGTTAAAGAACAAGTACCGTGACCTGATGAACATGTTATTTTACTGCCTAAAATTGCGCTAGAAAGCTCACCTGTTTGTGTGAGTATCATTAAGTGAATGAACTCCTCAATAATAATAAAAAACTCATTTGAGAACTGGGAAGCATTCAGTTTTCATTGCACATTTTCTTACCTAGTAATTGCGCAGACCAAAAAGTCTTGGACATGCATTTTTTTTAATGTTTTAAAATACCCAGAAGAAAAAAAAGGCAATTGTTTCCCACAGTTTTTGTTTTGGTTATGTCAAGATAATGTCTAGATCTGCCTCACACTGAAAATAAAATACCACAAGTACCATTTTTATAGCTTATTCAGAGATGTGAATTTTTCACTATTTTCAACTGGACATGCATTTTTAGACCCCAATCCCACACACACCTGATCCATTTTCATGTACCGATGAAAAACATGTGCGTAGGTCAGTGCGTAATACATATATTTGTATATTAGGCTATATTCAGATCTGTTGGATGCATACTTACTATTTTATTTCATCTTGTTCTTAAAAGACAAGAATCTGCTCATATTCTTAAAATGACCCAGTTGCGAAGCAAAGAAGAACAAGGCATTATCACTTGTTTATTATACAATGGATTCATCAAGTTTTCAAAAAACCTGTGAGCATTCTGCAGAGAAAATACACTACTTCTGAAGTTCAATGACTCACACACCACTGGTGCTGAACATTTTAATTGATACATTATTTTGTTATTCTTTATTGCTTTTATACTATTCATTACTGTGACTAACTCTTGCTGTCTCTCTCTCTGTTTCTCTGTCTGTCTCTCTGTCTGTCTCTGTCTCTATCTCTCTCTCTCTCTCTCATACACACACATACGCACACACACACACACTCATGCACATGCATGCACACACATGCATACATGCATGCACACACATGCATACATGCATGCACACACATATGCACACACACACATGATACACTTTTGTTGACAAAATGTGCCACAACAGAACTCAATTATTTTGGTGGTAGCAGTAAGTGCAGTAAGTAAGTAAACTGGTGTTTTATGCCCAGTCAACCAGTGTGAGGGAAGTGGAGAGATGATAAAGAAAAAAATAAGCTAAATGAACTGCAGTGGTGGAAATTAGACTGGCAGAATTCACAACAGTAAGACAAGCAAGCAACAACATTTAAAAAAGAAATAAGAAAAAGAGTGTCAACAACAATCGACCAACATCACACACATAACAAGAGAGCAACAGAAACTAAACCTCTTATGGTAACTGTCACCTGGCTTGCAAGTAATTATAATGTATCCTACATAAAATCCTCCAAATGTACATCATTTCTTAAAAGAAAGCGTTTGAAAACACTTGGTACTCAGTATTTCAGCATCCACAGTACCATCTGAAGGATCATCAAAACACAACCATGCGTGTGCACGCAGACACCTTGCCGTCCCCTCCCCCTCTCCCCCACAGACAACAAACAAACACACACAATGTATCTCTCTCTCTCTCTCTCTCTCTCTCTCTCTCTCTCTCTCTCTCTCTCTCTCTCTCTCACACACACACACACACACACACACACACACACACACACACACACACACACAATATGACATGTACTGATATCCAAGTAAAAACAGAAAAGGTACAAGTTCCTGCATGATTTGTTGATGACAAAACATGCCATGGTGACAAAACATGCTGCAACATGGGGTTTTGCAGACATAATTTGGTGCATCAAAACTCCCTTGTTTCTTTGACAGGAAGAATGGAATTGCTAGATTTATGGTTCTGAGAATTGCCTTGAGTGCTCTCTTATGTAAATTAACCAAGGGTTTGAGAATATTTGCACTTGCTGAGTCCCACAGTGTCAATGGATAATCAAAACTCCAAAGACTTACTGTGGCTTGCACAGCTGGCTGGCCAGCTTCACAGCACTGCACATGTCTGTCCACCCTTGACTGCGTGCCCAGTCTTTGCTGATAAAGACCACATCAGCTAACAGCATCACACAGTCTGTCAGGGATTCAACAAACAAAACTGTCAGTGTTGAAAACGTTGTTTCTGTTTCAAAGTTCAAACCACTGAATCAATAAAACGTCAAATCTTTGCCAGCATGTTAGATTAAAGTCCTTCTGGCCTTGCATGTGGAAGGGTCTTGGGCTACCTTTCCCCAGTCACTGTGACAAATTAACTACATTGTATTCCCTGTGACAAATTAACTACATAATAAATATTCTTTGTGAAAAATTAACTACACAATAAGCATTTCCTGTGACAAACAATAGCCCCATAATAAGTATTCCTTGTACCAATTTTACTACATATAAAGTATTCCCTGTAATGGCAGAAAAATACCATGTACACTGATAGTACTGGGTAGCACTGCTCGTGGGCTGCAGTACTGTACCATAACCATACAGCAAACTGAATTCCTCACTTTAAGGGATTACTAAAGTATTGATGGGAAAGAGGAATTTTTGCTATACAGTTCATCTAGCTCTGTGATAGGATATTTCAACATACCTGGATTCATGAGGTCAGGTTTTTCAATTTCCACAGAAACATGGAGCTTGGCTGCAGCTTGGGTCTTTCCAAATGCAAGAACACCTGCAGCCATGCCGTTCTGGTATTCTGCTACAGTCTCCAGCATTTGTAAGTAGTCCTGGATGTTAGGGCGTAACTGGAAGAAAAGGTGAGTATCACACTGTATTTGCACATTCCCAGGTTCCATGGTTTTCAGCCTGAGCTTCCCATTCCAGCTCAGGCTGAGCAGGGAAGAATGAAACGTCAGTCAAAGTAAACGACACCAATTTACGTATAACTGATCATCATGGTTGGTCCAGGGATGCTTTCCCATGTCCTGTGATGTAAATTTCTGGACATTTGGTTTCTTGTACACCTCACAATCAACACTTTAATATTGATTTCAAACTTTTCCAGGCAAAATTGCACCAAAAAGAACAGGAAAACGCAATCACTTGGTGCATTTTGGTTATCATCACTAGGTTATTAAAATATCTCATTAGTGATATGATGAACTATTACTAAGAGTAGTTAGAAATCATGTTATGAAGGATAGAAAAACACTCACCCAGTTTTTATGAGTTCCAATCCTGAGCACATGGCTGTTCCGATGCTGAGCTATGCTATGTTCTTATCCAGAGCACTTTCTGGGATTTTTTTCTTCTTGACAATTAATATGAACCACACCAGCCAGATTACTGGCAGGAGTGGCAAGAGAATTTTCTTCTTCAACTTTCTGTGCTTACTCTCATTTCAGTATCCCAGACCTGTTTACACTCAAATTGTAAGTACACTTTAAAAAATATTGCAGTATTCTTTTTCATTTCTTTTCCATTCCATTTTGTTCCCCATGAAAATAATCTGCAACATGGCTTCCTGAAAAAATTCACCCTGATATAACCGCACTGGTTGACTGAGCCTAAAATACCAATTTACTTACTTACTTACCCCAAAAAATGGCAAATGATTGTACTTTGCAGCAGAAATACAAGACTGAGAATTCAGTTCCAAGACTACACAAAACACAATACAGAAACTAGCACTATGGCAGCAAGAGGTTTTGAGACTTATACATGTGCCACTGAAAACACAGAACTGGGCATATTCTGGATTGGAAAACAACTGCAAAACATAATAGAAATATTTGTGATCGTATTTTTTGGTAAATTTTCATTTGCTTAAAATATTTGTGATTATAATTTTGGGTCAATTTTGATTTGTTGAAAATTTAGGTGTACAAAATAAGCCCAAATCAATATTAGTCTGATATGAATGAGTGAATGAATGAAAGAAATTCATATATAGCACATAAAAAACTTCCACACAAAACCATTCCACCCATGTGTTACCACAGTAACAATGTAAAAATCCTGGCCATTCTGTCCAAAAGTGCAGCTGGCAGGTTACAGCTACACACATGCACCCTACACATGTGGCTTCAAATAAAGTAACAATGTAAACAGGTGCATGGTTGTATGGTGTACACACAATGTGTGCCAAGTCAGCAGCAGTTTCACATGGCACCAAACAGTGCTGTAACCACTTCAATGGATATTCAAAAATGCGTTGTGTAAAGTTACTGTCATTTATTCAGAGTCACATAAGACCTGCATCCAAAGTACACAGTGGCCTACAGCCAATGAACACAGTGGCCTACACCCAATGTACAACGTATGCAACTTCCAAAAAGGACAGGAAATTGATGTGGTGTTTTAAAACAAAAATCTCCATTTAGTCAGTTCATTCTGCTCCCTCTCTTCCACACACATATGACATTGTTCTTCCCAATTCTCTGACCCCTGCAGCTGAAGTGGACAGTGGCTGATGGAAAGCTTGGCTATTGCTGACAAAGAACAACAAGAATCTGCAGGCAGCGGACAAGTGTACATTTTGATGAGAACTGACCTCAAAATGTATCCAGGTAAAATGAGACAGGTGGTCGTCCCCTACAGCATGGAGAAACTGCTGGTGGCTGAGCTCTGGATGACCACTGACACCAACACCAGCACAACGTAATAATAATACATAGCACTTCTATAATAATAATACATAGCACTTCTTCTGCACAAAAAAGTATGTATATATTTACACTGTACAGAACATCAGTAATCATATTAACACCACCTCCTCTACATACAAACATTCACTCAATAGTCAAACTGTGCAGAAAAGGTGCTTTACAAACCAAGAGAGAAGCATTCTTTAAAGAGATTTTTGCTCTTTTCTCATACCACTTTACAGGACTCTGCAGACCCCCTAAAAGTGCAGCATAATCTCTGATCAGTGTTTTGCTCATTTGAAGGTGGCTGCCTAATCCAAAGAAGAAGAAGAAGAAAGATGTGTTTTCAGTTTGTTTGTTTGTTGTCATTTTTGAAAGAGGGGACACATGGAGAGTTGTGGACGGTTGTAGGAAGAGAGTTCCAGATTTTAGCTGCTTCAAAGTGGAAAGATCTGTTTTCAACAGATTTAAGGTTAGTTTTGGGGACTTTCAACAGTTTTTCACTGCTGGACCGAAGAGTTCAAGAGGGTTCGTAGGTGTGAAGCAGTTCTGAAAGGTACAGAGGAAGAGAATTCTCAAAGTGCCTGAAAGCTAGTGTGGCAATTTTGTAGTGGATATGGGCACCAACAGGGAGGCAATGTAGTTTTTTTAGAAGGGAAGTATCATGGTCCGATTTTTTTGATTTTTTTTTTTTTGTGGAGGACAAGTCTGGATTGAACTTTTTGTAGTCAGTTCAGTAAAGCTGGTGGAAGGCCAGAGAGAGTAGAACTGCAATTTGGATAAGATAAGAGACTAACTGGGCAGTACTTTCATCTGAGAGGTATGGTCTGATAGAGGTGAAAGCAGGATGCACGGCAGAGAGAGGTCACCTGCTCCTTCATGGGCAGCGTTTCACGAAGATGGACACCCAGGTATTTAGCTGATGTTTGGAATGGAACTGCATTAAGACCAAAGGTTAACTAACGGTTCCTTCTTCACTTGACAGTGGCAGGTGCAGTCCCCTATGACCAAGAGCTCAGTTTTCTCTTCATTGAGTTTGTTTTTGTTCATCCATTCTTTTATGTCCACAACACAGACTTCACTTTCTTTAGAAATCTGGCTGAAATCAGAGGGAAGAGCAGTAAGTAAGTAACTTGGTGTTTTACACCCAGTCAACCATTACGGTTATATTAGGGCAAAAGGGAAGGGCAGCTTTCTGTAATTTGGTGTCATCTGCATATTTGTGGTAGTCAAACTGATGCTTCTGAAAAATATTAGAGAGAGGTTCAGTGTACAGAGTGAACAGAATGGGGCCCAGTACAGACCCCTGGGGAACTTCAGACTGAAGTGGGACAGTGTTCATTTGTCATGCCAACATTCTTCCAAGTACTGGACAGGAAAACAACATAGCTCAACCAAAAAGATAAGTTATTTAATTTCTCATCTCATTTTTCATTGTTTTTCACCATTGAACTGTTGTTTAAATGTCATTTTGTGGTTTGACAAAGGTGATTACCCCGAAAATTTGCAGATTGTGTTTTTGTCCTAATAAAAAGCATTCTGTTGAACCTTTTATGCGTTTGGATCTTGAAGTGGGACACAGTTTGAAGAGATGTCTCCAATGGTGACAGATTGTTGGCAGTCAGACAGATAGGACAAGAACCACTGAAGTGCTTTAGCATGAATTCTGTAAGTGAACATCACAGTGTTAGTGCCCTGCCACCATTATACACCCTTCTCTTCTCTCCACCATCACCATAATAAATACCAGAAGTAATTACTCTCAGTACTGCCAAGTTATTATCATCATTGGTTATCAGTCAGTTTCATGGTTGTATGCCAGTGTGACTAGCTAATAAAGCAGTCAGAATAATAGTGCATGCGTGCGTGCGTGCATGCATGCGTGTGTGTGTGCTCATGGAAGTTTCTTTTGACTGTGTTATGTTCTTGCTTTGTAATGGGAGAAACAGCATAAAAGAGTAACATTATTATAATATATTAATAAATGTATCTCTCTCTTTCTGTGTCCACACACACACACGCACACACAACGGTCACACTGACACACACACACTAGACATACACACACACATGGGATGCTCTCTCTCTCTCTCTCTCTCTCTCTCTCTCTCTCTCTCTCTCTCACACACACACACACACACACACACACACACACACACACACACACACACACACACAAATATGCACACACCTATGTACACACACAAAACCTAAA